>BSBK01001555.1:2687500-3062500 GCA_027943335.1 Chamaecyparis obtusa | reverse complement strand
AAGGTAGGAGTAGATATGATGGTAGCGGGATGAAGTGTGTCCAATGACTGAACAGATCATCCTAGATTCAAGAGTGTCATAGGCTAGATAGTGTAATGTCTCCACCAAGACTTCATGTCGGAAGTCATTTTCTAGTATTTGTAGCATAGAGGCAAGTGTGGCCATGGCATCAACCACTTTGTTATCTACTCGTGGAATCTGTTGGAAAGTGACATGTGCAAAGTATTTCTTTAGGTCTTCGACCATCCATTTGTAAGGTACCAGTTTGTCATCTTTTGTTTGATAGATGTCATTGACTTGATTGATGACTAACTTTGAATCTCCAAAGACTTTTAGTTCATCTACTTGCCATTCAATGGCTATCTTCATGCCATTGATTAGGGCTTTGTACTCAACAATATTATTTGTACAAGGAAAAAATATCTTGTATGCCTTTGGCAAAGAGTACCTATGTGGTGTAATGATCAGTATTCCGACACCTAACCCCTATTGGGTAAATGATCCATCAAAGAACATAGTCCATGTCTGATGTGTAAGAAGCATTATGGACTTATCTGGAAACCCAATGCTCAATGGATGATAATCTGTGATAGGTGCGTCAACCAATTGGTTTGTGATCACTTGTCCTTTGATGGCTTTTCTCTCTACATACTCAATGTCAAACTCACTAAGTATCATGACCCATTTCACTAATCTACTTGTAAGGGCAGCTTTGTTGAGCAAGCACTTTAATGGATCAATCTTAGCAATGAGACATGTAGTGTGAGCAAGCATGTAGTGTCACAGTTTCTATGAAGCAAATACCACTGCTAGGAAAGCTTTCTCAATGACATAATAGTTCATTTCATAAGAGACTAGAGTTATACTGATGTAATAAATAGCTATTTCTTTGTTGTTCTGATCTTCTTGAGCTAGTAAGACACCTAAGGATGTGTCTATAGTAGAAATAGAGATAATGAGTGGCTTCCCATGAATAGGAGGCATTAGTATTAGTTGATTTGCAAGATACTATTTGATCTGTTTGAGCCCTTTGTCATAGTATTATTTCCCTCATAATTCACACCTTTATGTAGGGTCTTGGTGAATGGTTGTGACTTGTCTGCTAGTTGTGCAATGAAGCATTAGATAGACTCTAACTGGCCTTGGAGTCCTCTCATATGACTAATGTTGCGTGGCGGAGGTATTTCCTTGATAGCTTGAACTTTCTCAGGATCTACTTCTATGCCTTTTTCTGATATGATGTAACCTAGTAGCTTGCTAGATGTAACACTGAATACACACTTTTTTGGGTTGAGCCTCAGACTAAATTGTTCCATTCAATCTAATATAGGAGCTAGATCTACAAGATGTAATTTTTTTTCCATGCTCTTAACTAATGTGTCATCCACATAATCTTCCATCATCTTATGCATCACACTAGTACATTTGAGGTCAACTTCTGACGGTCATTTGTCGAATTTGCAACACCCATTTGTCGGCATTTTGACATATGTGTCTATCATGGTTTTTGCATTGGAAATTGTGACAAAAGAGATAACCATCAGTTTTCTGACACCCCATTCCGTCGGAAACTTGCCCATGAAGACCAGCTTCAGTATGCCATTTCCTATAGTCGATCTATCAAAAATCCAACAAGAAGACCTATCGAAAATATAGCATGGCTATCGTAATATCTTGTTGAAAAGAATTAATTTCTGACGTTATAACTATTGGAATAGTGACAAATATACATCCAATGTTTGATGGATAAACCTGCTAGTGCTATAGCATTACTATCACTATACTCTGTCGAAAACTACATATCTCTGACATTGGTTCCATTAGAAGAGCGACGATATGGCATTATATTTCTGATAGGTAGCCCTGTCAGATATATGGTAGTATTCGATTTGAGCACTCCCAACGCCATAGCTGGCCACCGAAGTATGTCCCACCTATAAGTTGTCGATGAACCATCCTGCATTTCAAGTTTGAATGCTTTTTAGGTTGTTTAGGTTAGATTTTTAAGCATTTTTAGCCTTAGTTCTTCAATCCTTGTGCGAGGAAATAGTTTCCTCGCGCCAGCCTCAATCACCTCTCGCATGAGGAAATAGTTTCCTCATGAGGGTTAGGTCTTCTTTGCATAGGGTGTCTCCATGTGCTCACGCGAGATAGGATCCTGTCTCGTGCAATAGAGAAATCTCATGCAGGAGTCTACTAGAACCTTGAAGAGTCTTCATCCAAATTTGCATGAAATCAACCAAGTAGAGCGTCCCAGAGTCGTGTTTAGGATAGATGTATTGCTTCAATTGTTGTTGTTGCTTTGAAAAACCACCATGTTTGAGATACTAATCAAATGCCATTGCTTGCTTTGTAGGTCGACTTCCCAGATATTGCCTTCCCATCTCACTATCCAGTTATTGGTGAGCTGCTACAGAGATTGATAGATGTTAAGGGTGCCCACATCAATGGGCTAGGATTGGGTTACTTGTGTGATATACTTGACATTCAAGTAAATCACGGTCTATTAGGTGCATTAGTTGAGCATTTCCATTCAGAGATGAACACATTCCATTTGTCGATGGGGGAGATGACGGTGACCCCTGAGGACATATACATGATACTATGGATACCATTCTATGGGGCCCACGTGGAGTATGACATCCAGCCAAGGGAAGGTACACTGGTGTTGAGGGCCATATTCCAGGATGAGCTAGTGATGGGTCAAGCCATCTCATGGGAGGAGCTAGTCATAAGGTATGGGGGAGGACATAGACTAGTAGTGGTCCTTGCTATATTTTTGAGCTATTAATTGGTACCTAATTGAGGACATCATGGGTTGGAGTGCAGCTGGGGGCAGATGCTACATTGGATGCTGGATAGGCCAGTTGTCAAATTTGGGTGGGGTGAGTGCATGCTTGCTTAGATGTACCACAAGATGCATGAGATCGTGTATCAGAGGACACAGACCATGGCTACTGGCATTTTTGTTTTACAAATCTGGGCCTGGAAGCATCTCCCCATATGCAGGCCGATATTCCTGTTACAAGTAGTAGTTGTCATTGCACCAAAAGATCAACCTATTAATGCCTGATACAACCACTAGACTTATAGAAGACACATGAGGCTATTAAACCATGTCGCGAATCCTAAGGGGAGCATTGACATTTTTCCAACAATCTCCCCCTCAGTGCTACCTGAGGGGATTTGAACCTATGACCAAGCTCTGATACCACTTGTTACAAGTAGTAGTTATCATTGCACCAAAAGATCAACCTATTAATTCTTGATACAACCACTAGACTTATAGAAGACACAGAAGGCTATTAAACCATGTCACAAATCTTGAGGGGAGTGCTGACCATTTTGCTAACAATTTCACAATACACGATAGACCTTAGAGCCATACATATACAAATATTTAGGCCCGATGACTCAACCAACGCTGGGTAAGACGGAGCAGTGGCACGGGTAGTTGGACAACATGGAAGCAATTATATGGAGGCCATGGGTAGCTACAGAGGTTTGGGATGATGCACGGAAGGAGCTCTCCCATAAGTTCATCTCACGTCTACTGATTGGATGTACTATTTCAGTTATTGAGTGCTTCCTTCTTACACAAGTCATGTGACAATTTGAGAGACCTCAAGACGTCTCTCATGACTACTCTACTTACACTTGCTTTTCTAATGAGGTGAAGAAGGGTTGGTAGCCGAGGTTGGACTAGGGGAGCTGCATGATCGAGGCATGGGTGCCTCTAGTTAGGTGGGATTACATGGTAGATGTCACCAATGCAGGGGTGACAGCTTCATATAGAGATCATATCCTGGCCCACCCATATCCCAGATTTACAAATCTTGCGGGCATGGGCTAGAGAGTACAATAGGTTGTGCAACTTGTACAGTAGGTACAATAGCAACAACAGGGATAGGGACCGCAACAACCTGCACAACAGCAGGTTGCTCAGCAACAAAGGATACCACAACATCAGCCTGCACAACAACAACTCACTCAACAGCAGCAGCAGAGGGTGTTACGATTGACGAGTGAGTAGACTCCCATCACACATAGGGCTATGGGCTTAGACGTAGCTGCTGGAAGTAGTGGGACCCAACAGACATCCACGAGATAGCAGATAGGGGATCCATCTTAGCAGACGCCTCCTAACAAGGAGGCATAGGTCGATGACACTTTCATGCAGGACCCACCTGTGGGAGGATAGGATCCATAGGTGCAGGAGGTTCTAAGGAAGAGTTGAGAGCTAATCAGATAGGCCTAGAGGGAGAGGGATGACTTCCACACAAAAGTCATCATCCATGGGATGTGGATAGCTGATTGAGAGCAGGAGATCAAAGATCTCTAGGAGGAGTTGGCGAGATCACGGATAGAGACATGATACGAGGCTGCCCAGGCAGCCTACTATTATGTAGCATATGTCGATGTTGTTCCAGATTTAGCAAAGTAGGTGCCTCCATTCTCTGAGTATGCCAGAGCACCGCAGGGACCTCTTCCACAGGGACCACCACCATAGGCACCACCATAGGCACCTCCTCAGGAACCTCCACCTCCACCTCCTCCAGGTGGCATTGGGTAGAGTTAGACTCATCCTGATATTCATATTGTAGCCGATATTTTTGATATTGTGCTCGAATAGCATCATTCTTGTACATTGACATTGATCAATTGAGATATATATGAGATTGCCATTTTGATATCATTGTACTTGTTATACATTGCTTCTATGTTGATGTTTATGAGATGTTTTCCTATATGATTAGATGTATAGATTAGATATGAGATGCACATGGTTTCTTTATGATATGAATATGCACATGTTTTATATGGTATATGTATGCAATGTGAAATGCGATGATAAATGGTAGATGTAATGTATGAAGTAATATGTATGCATATAGTGAATGAAATGTGAAATGCAAATGTGTAATGTATGATTTGATTTATGCTTATAGTGAATGCACATGTCATGGATATGTAGATGTAAAATGTCTGTGAATGAGTTTATGGATGCAAATGGAAATGCAATGTAAATGTGATGTATATGGTACTAATCATCTCATGCAAGATGTTGCAACATACGACAGGTACTAACCAAAAGGATTGTTTGAAGATCAAGAATGAGGACCGGACACTTGTGCAACCAAGATGAACCTGAGACAAGAGATGAGAACCTTCAATGAATAGATCCAGAGGATGATGATGAGAAAAGAACCAACACACTATCTCAATGCAAGCCTAGAATGAAAAATGAAAGCCTAAGCTAGATGCAGGCCTAGAATGAAAATGAAATCCCTAGGACTTGGTTGTTGGACTCATTTTATTATCATCATAGATTTTTTAGGTATGGGACGATCGCAAGATGCCATACAAATCTCACTGACATTGCAATCATGAGAATATGAATATGACATAAGTCTTAGATTTGGTGGAATGAGGTGTAAGCATTAAGGCTCAAGAAGCCAGAATGACCTGAACACCTATTCCTTTTAATTTAGCAAGTTAACATAAGCATCAAAGCATAGTTTCTAGAATAACCTAAATGTTTCTTGTGGACAAACATGCCAGACATGCAAGAGTTTTTCCAAAGGATGCTCATAGTGATCCTTACATTCACTTAGTAGGATGAGCATTTGCAATTTTACTTGTAGCAGAAAGAAGTCACCCAAAATAGACAAGGAGAAGAACCAACCTCACCAAATCTTCCATATAAAAAGAGTCGAGGTACACATGGCCATCCAACATGAGATGAAGGATTTCATAGTGGACACCCCTCTTGTATAGATTCATTGGATCATTGGAACTAAACTAGAAAATGGAAAGCAAGAAAAGATCATGCCCTGAGTCTTCTCTTCTCTCGGTCTAGATAGATGTCTTAGAGTTTCTCAAGGAGGAATGACAAAAGAAAAAGATAAAACACACAAAAAGAAAAGCTCAGCACGCTTCAGAGAATCAAAAATTTAGTTTTAGTTTTAGGTTTAAGTTTGTGTTCAAGTGGATTGAAGTCAGATCGGAAGTACAACATGAGAAGTCTCAATAGGATGATGATAGTAGGCCGACATAGTGAGGATCACTAGTGACTGATGTGAGAAATTGTCTCAAAGAGAAAATTAGAGTGCTAACAAAGTATCGATAGCCAGATGCAGTGAGAAATGCTAGGGATTGATATAAGAGAGATCCTCAAGGAGAGAGATCTCAGAGGTACTAGCGAAACATCAGTAGGTAGACGCAATGAGAACCACTGGTGACTGATGTCTGAGGGATCCTCAAGAAGAGAAAATTGGGTGATAGCTAGGTATCAGTAGGAAGACACAGTAAGAACCACCGATGACTGATATATGAGAGATCCTCAAGGAGAGAAATCTTAAAAAAATAGCTGGGCATTAGCAAGCAGACACAGTGAGAACCATTGGTGACTGATGCAAGAAAGCATCTTCGAAAGCAATAGGACAATGCTCCCTAGACCAGGAGGGTGCCCTGAAGTGTGACCAGTTCCAATCCATGTAAAGTTGAGGAAAATCTCAAAGATAGCTGAGAGCGAATAGATGAGCTAGAAAAATAGGAAATGAACTAAAGAAGGAAACAAACTAAAGCAGGAAAGCAAGAAGTAACTATAGAGCCAAGTGGTGCTAAGATGAGTATAGATTCAGGGAACAAGAGGCAACTGTTTACGAGGTTTTCACCATCTTGGTAGAGATTCTATTTTTACTACCATGATGCCTATTTACCAAGTTTTCATCAATGGCACATTTTCTTCTTTTTCAATTTTTTTTTGTACTTTTCTCTTTTTTGATTTTTTTGTATTTTTTCCATTTTTGATTTTTTTTTTGTATTTTTGATCTTTTCATTTTTTTTGTATTTTTTCAAATTTTTCATTTTTTTGGTATTACCAAGGTACCTATTTGCTAGGTTTTCACTAGGATAATAGATACATCGAAGCACCTGTTTACTAGGTTTTCACTAAGATGATCATTTTTTCAGGACATTTTGCAATTTTTAGGATTTTTTTAGAATAAAGTATGTACATGAGCATGCATAGAATGTCTCAGCTGTAGAACTGCTTTAGGTGCAGAGTGTTGATCAGCTCTTTGAGCTATTCTCCTTTAGTGGTGGAGAGTTGGTAAGCAAAAGACCCAAATGCTGCAGTAATAATGTATGGACCAAGCTAGTTTGGTTCAAACTTCCCTTTCTGGATCCCCTACTATTGGTTTTTGGGGTTCTCTCTTAGGACGAGATCACCCACTTGGAATTCCCTTTGTTTGACTTTCTTATTGTAGGCCTTAGAAATTCTCTTCTAGTATGCTCAAAGATGATCGAACACCACCTTCTGACATTCATCCAGTAACTCCAGCTCTTGTAGTCGAGATATTCTAGTTTCTTCATCAGTGATGAGGCCCCTCAGAGAGACTTGCAATGTAGGAATATCGACCTCAATAGGCAATAAAACATCTACTCCATAGACCAAGGTGAAGGGCATGGCCCCTGTTGGTGTTTGAATGCTTTTTCTATAGGCCCATAAATCCTGCTTAATCTAGAGGTGCCAATCTCTACTAGATTTATGAACTATTATGTGCAAGATTTTGAGAATTGTCTTATTAGAAGCTTCTACTTGTCCATTACCCTAGGGATAATAGATAGAAAACCAATGCTAAATGATCTTCAACTTGGTGCATAACTCTTTTAGGTCCTTCTTCTTAAATTTTCCCCCATTGTCAGTGATAATTGATGAGGGTACACCATATCTATAAATGATGTAATTCAGTATAAACATAGCTACAGACTTGCCATCAGCTATAGTTAGAGGGACTACCTCAACCCATTTAGTAAAGTAGTTTGTAGTGGTGATGATGAGCTTGTGCCCTTTGGAGGAAGACGGATGGATCTGACCCACCAAGTCAAAGGCCCATTGCTAAAATGGCCAGAAATTGATGAAAGGAATAAGCTCTTTCACAGGAGCATGGATCATATTTTCATGAAATTGACATTGTTTACAAGCCTTGGCATATTGAATAGCTTCTTTCTCCATACCTAGCCAGTAGTAACCAGCTCTAATAAGCTTACAAGCTAATGTCAAACCACTCAAATGAGACCCACATATACCTTCATGTACCTTAGCTAACGTATGTTTGGACTCATCGAGTTCTAGACACCTAAGGAGGGCACCGTCTAGACCCCGTCTATACAAGTCATTTTCTATGATGACATACTGTGAAGCATTATGAATTAGGTGATGCTTTTCATTTTGAGTGTAAGTGTCTAGATTGATTTGGTCACAGAGGTAGGAATAGATATGGTGGTAGCAGGATGAATCATGTCCAATGACTGAACAAATCATCCTAGATTTGGGAATGTCATAGGCTGGGTAGCGTAATGTCTCCACTAGGAATTCATGTTTGAAGTCATTTTCTAGCATTTGTAACATTGAGGCAAGAGTGGCCATAGCATTGACTACTTTATTATCCGCTCTTGGAATTTGTTGGAAAGAAATGTGTGCAAAATACTATTTGAGATCATCCACCATTCATTTGTAAGGCACCAGCTTGTCATCTTTTGGTTGATAAACATCATTAACTTGATTAATGACCAACTGAGAGTCTCCAAAGACCTTGAGCTCATCCACATGCCATTCAATGGCTATCTTCATACCGTTGATGAGAGCTTCATATTCAACAATGTTGTTTGTGCAGGGAAACAATATTTTATAAGCTTTGGACAATGAATATCTTTGAGGTGTTATGAATAGTATGCCTCCACTTGATCCTTGCTAAGTGAATGATCCATAGAAGAACATGCTCCATGCTTGATGTGTGAGAAGCATGATGGACTCATCTAGGAATTCAATATTCAATGGTTGATGATCTTTCAGGGGAGCTTCCACCAACTGATCAACAATCGCTTATCCTTTGATAACTTTTCTTTCAACATACTCAATGTCAAACTCACTGAGTATCATAACCCATTTTGCCAGTCTACCCATGAGGGAAGCCTTTCTTAGTAAGTATTTTAATGGATCAATTTTTGCAATGAGTCTTGTAGTGTGAGCAAGCATATAGTGCTGCAAATTCTGTGAAGAAAACACCACTGCTAGACAAGCTTTTTCAATAAAAAAATAGTTCATTTCATAAGAGACCAATATTCTACTGATGTAATAAATGGCTCTCTCTTTGTTGTTCTGATCCTCTTGAGCTAAGAGAGCACCCAAATATGTATTCATGGCTGAGATGTATAGTACGAGTGGCTTCCCATGAATAGGAGGCATCAATATAGGTGGATTTTCAAGATACTATTTAATTTTAGTGAGCCCTCTGTCACATTCTTCATTCCATTCATAAGTCATACCTTTATGCAAAGTTTTGGTGAATGGTTGTGACTTGTTGGCCAACCATGCAATGAAGCACCAAATAGATTGTAGCCTTCCCTAAAGTCCTCTCATCTACCTGATGTTCTTTGGTGGAGGCATTTCCATAATAGCTTGAACTTGCTTAGGATCAACCTCTATGCCTTTAGTTGAAATGACATACCCCAAGAGTTTCCCAGAAGTGACACCGAATGCACATTTTTTTGGATTAAGTCTAAGACTAAATTGTTCCCTCCAATCTAGTATGGGACCCAAACCTGCAAGATGAGTTTTTCACTGCATGATTTTGGCCAAAGTTTCATCCACATAATCTTCCATTATTTTATGCATCATATCATGGAAAATGGTAGTGATAGCTCTCTGATATGTTGCTCCAGCGGTCTTCAGCCTGAAGGGCATGACATCCTAGTAGAAAGCGCCCTAGGAACATGTGAAAGTAGTCTTTTCTTGATCTTCTGGCATAATTTTTATTTGATTATAGCTAGAAAGCCATCCATCAGGGAATACATTTCATAGCGTGCTGTCATATCCACTATCATGTCAATATTGGGTAGTGGGAAGTCATCTTTGGGACATGCCTTATTAAGATCCTAGAAGTCTGTGCATACTCAAATGGATTTATGATGCTTGGTGACTAGAACAATATTTGAAATCCACTCTGTGTAGTCAATTGCTCTAATGAAACCAGCCTTGAGGAGTTTTTCTAGCTCAGCCTTGACTAAAAGTGCCACGTGTGGATGCATCTTTCGAAGCTTCTGTTTGATAGGCTTAATACCTGGTGCAATGGATAGATGATGCATGATTAGATTGGGATCCAATCCAGACATATCCAAGTAAGTCCATGCAAATTTTATTTTCTTTCTTTGAAAGAAGCTAGTGAACTCGTCTTTTTCTTTTGCAGATAATGACTGTGTTAGATGTATGATTTGTGGAGCAACCTCTATACCCAAATTCACTGGTTGTGTTGGCTCAATCAATACTAATGATCTCTCTTGAAAGTGGCTTGGGAGTGTATCAAGTATCTCATCCTTGGGTGCCTCAGAGAGGTTTTCACCCTCAGATACATCTTTTATTTTTACTTTTTTTGGCTTTGATACTGCCACAATGTGGTTTTCACCATCAGAGCACCTATTTTTTCTTCTTTTAATTTTATGACTAAGATACTTGATATCTACCTCTGTCATGCTGACACTGCCTTCATTGGTAGAGGACATTATAGGTTTGATAGCATGGAGGTAATAGGCTAGAGCGTAATCTTTCTAAAATGTTAGGACTTCATTAGATGAGGAGGGGGAGTTCTAGTTTATTAGCTTGAGATTTTTGAGTGAGAGAGAAGTGGCGGGTTCAATTGTGTTCATAGTATAATCATCAAAAGCATGGATGAGCAAGTCAAGACCTAGACCGATCTCATCTAAAGGAGCATTTGAATCCCTATGAGATCCCATGTCGGAAGTAGAGGATAAGTTAACACTGGTGGCATCTAATTCATGTGTCCTAACACTAGACCCTTCACCTACTTTGAGAGGGTTTTCAAATGTATGCACCATGTCTATATCTTTATCACAAGTAGCATCAGACAAAGAGTCAAACTCATACTCATGTGAGTCAGTGATACTTGATGTGGGAATTCCATTAGCACTGGTTGTACCATCTAACTCATGTTCTTCTTTTGTAGCACTAGAAGTTCATTCTTGTTTCAATATTTCTTGAAAGAGTAATGGCATGTAAGATTCACCCACAAAAGTAGGGTCAGCAGCTTGTATTTCCATCCACTGGTCATATGTTAGTGGGGTGATAGAGGAAGTTTCATTAGAATCACTTTCAACTTCTACTTGATGGACAAGTATAATAGGCTCATAAGGTTCTTCAAAGAGTGCCACAAAATTTAGAGGTATGGGATAGGGAAAGATGTCTTCATCAGAGCTGGCCTCTGGATTTATCACTGGAGTAGTATCTTCAAATTCAAGTTCAGGTTAAGGTTCTAGCACAAACTTGTTTATCTCTAGATGGAACAAGATATTTTTGAACCCTAAGCTAGTAGTATCTTTTGTGTGGAAACCTGTAGCTTCAATGGGTTTTAGCAAACCATTGTCATTCATTCCTATAGGACCACTTCCTTTATAGCCGAAGCACTTCATGATTTTGAAAGCCTCGTTGTATGGGTCTTTCTCTAAGTCTTGAGGTGGAGTAGTTGCTTCAGATGTTTCTTTCCCTTTATAGATCCAAGTTGTGATAGCTCTTTCTTCATCCTCATATTCTAATGGTGTTGAGGCCTGCACAAAGGCACCATCATAAACTATTTGAGAGTCATTAGAAGGTTTGTTACTCTCAGAAGGTCTCCCATAAGAACGTGGAGACAGACGGAGAGCTGCTAGTGATAGCACAAGTTCAATTTGATATCCTCCCATACTAGTATCCTTAAGTTTCACAGTCTATTCCATTTCTTTAAGCTTGGCATCATAGAATTTAGTGGACTCTCTATTAGTTGGGACAAAACTATCAGCAAACTATGTGAGTGTGTTGCAAGAATAGTTGGTATTAGCAAACACAGTTACCTCCACTCCATGGAATGAAAACTTGATACATTGATGGTATGTAGACAAAACTACCTGCATCTCATGAATCCATGGTCTACCCAACAAGATATTGTATGCGAGAGGAATATCTAAGACTTGGAAAATAACATCTCTCTCAACAGGTCCAATGTAGATAGGTAACATAACTAAGCCTTTGAATTTTCACTCTTCTTTATCACATGCTTTGATAGTAATCTTCTTACGAGAATCTATAAAATCCTCATCATAACCTGGCTGGGTAAGCAACTTAGCAAAATAGATATTGAGAACACCATTTTCAATGAGCACTCGACGGACACACTTTGGTCCTATCATGTCTTCTATATGAGAGGGAGCATTATGCAGATGGCTTAGAGAGTGATCATCATCTTCAGAAAAGGACAAATAATGAGGTGAGGTCAAGTGACCCACAATAGATTGGAACCGATTGAGATCAAGATCTTTGTGGACATTTTCCTTGGTGAGGGCTTTATCCATAATCTGCCTATGAGTAGGCAAGATCTTCAACAATTCAAAATTGGTAATCTAAGTGTTGGTTCATTGGAGCTGATCTAAGATGCTATAACTATAAGTGCTAGGCATAGGGACTGATTTAGAGGCTTTGTTGGTAGGACCAACAATAGTCTTATCCATAGTTTGTTTTGAAGGAAACACAAGAGGATTAGGACCTTTCAAAACAATCCTTCCACATGATCAAGTAACAACATCAGCACAATCATGAGGTTGTTCAGATTTAGAAGAATGAGATGTGAAACTCCGCAAGATGAAAGGAGTCTTAGGTTTGGGAGCATCCCCACTCCCTGTGACAGTGATCACTTAACAATACTAAACCTCAATAGGTTCAATCATGTTGATGATATTGTCATTGGTAGTATATGTATAGTTAACCTTGGCATTGGTATTCTTAGCCTTGGAAGATTCACCTTTCTTGTGAGGAGGGAAGGGATCCTTAAACGCCTGATGATCTAAATTCTTATTATGGTTGTCCATAATAATGTCACCATTGTCAATTAGATCTTGAATCTTATGTCACAGATGGAGACAAGTAGAAGTCTTATGACCAATGTTTTGGTGATAATCATAGTATGCATTGTCATTCCACCAATGAGGTCATGGTTTTGGGTCATAGAAATGCTTTTCCAAAGGAGAAAGTATCTAATTCTACACAAGAGTCTTATATACCACATCAAGAGGCTCTCCCAAAGAAGTGAATTCACACCTGGGTTGAGGGGCCTAAGGTTTGTTCTTAGAAAATCTTGAAGTTTTTTGATTGTCCATTGTGGTCTTTTAAACAGCCTTAGCCACTTGTATACTTGAGGTAAGATTAAAAATAGACTTTGAAGGCTTCACAGTGATGTTATCAATCACTCCATCATTTGCAACATCTCTATTTTAATTGACAGCCTTTCCTTTGTCTTTGCTCAAAGAGGAGGATCCTTGTTTGTTGTCCTTATTCAAAGTCAACTCCCCCTTCTTGACCATAAATGCCTCTATCCTCATAGCTTTCTTAATCATGTTGTCAAAAGTTAAAGGACCTTGTAGTTGCACTTGATATCCAAAATCTAGGACAAGATTATCCAAAAAGATGTCAAGTTTCTCTGACTTAGGTAGTTTGCGAGGATACTTCATGCAAAGTTGTCTCCAACTTTGGAGAAAAGATAAGAAAGGCTCTCCCTATCACTATTTTAGATTACGCAGATTGCAGATATTGACTAGATGTTGAATGTTGTGTGAATAATGCTAGAGGAATAGATTAGAGATCTCATCAAAAGTATTGATCCCAGGGGGTAATCGGTAGAACCATTCCATAGCTGACCCACCCAAGCTACGTGGAAAGAGTCACATAAGACAAGTATGATCATGTATGAATTCCATGGACAAAGAACCAAACTCCGACAAGTGATCTTGGGGATCAGTGGTACCCAAGTACTTGTCATATTTAGGTTTTCCACTCCTTTGGGAAAAGGAGGCATGCGAAGACTCTTGTCAAACAAAAAAGGGCATATGCTGTCCATTGTGAATTGTTGTGTGGGTTTGTCCTTATCCTTTGCAAGTTGGCTGATTTGGTCTTTCATATTCTAAATCATCTTTTGCAATTTGGTGGTTTCAGTCTCTTCTTCTTTAGCCACAAGCATTTCAACTTGGCAGTTTGGAGGTAACTTGGCCCCTTGTTGGGCCAACTCAAGAAAGTACTCCTTTTCCTCTAGAAGGAGGATCTCCATCATTTTGATAAGAATCTTATTAGCTTTAGCAATAGATACATCATTCTAAGTTATCACGTCATCTTCATTGCCAAGAATCTCATAAATGCTCAAAATTTGGTCTTGTTGTTGATCATCTTGGTTTTGGTCATACATAGGAGGCCGATAGTGGTATGGTTGTTGATTGCCTTGAGATTTGTTTTGAGATTGATCAATGTGGGATTGATTTTGGTCATGCTGAGATTGATCAAGACATTGGTCACTCCGAGGTTGCTCATGATTCTGACTGTACTCACCCTATTGGAAATCAAATGGGCCTCCCATCTTGTCAATGTGGGATTGTGCAGTGTGCTCAGTCTCAAGGAAATGATGTGAATGATGTCAAAAGGGCACATCTAAGGTAACCTTCAATGCATGAACATGATCAAAAGGGTCGACAGGCTTGAGATCATCAATAGGTTTGGCCCAAGAAAGTGGTATTTCAAAGTCTTGTCGATCTTGGAAGAAGAGGTTATGTTTCTCTTGAAACAATAAACCAGGTTGACTTTGAAATAGAGGATTAAAGCACTGTTGGAAAATTGGTTTCTGATCTAGATAGAAATATGTGGTAGGAGATGAAGATAAATATTTAGGTGAGCTTTCTATCAAGATTCTTAGCGAGGGAGAATGGGAGGATTTCTCTTGATACTTAGGTTGGATAATAGGTTCGGAACAACCTCTTCCCTGGTTACAAGATTGACCTCTACCTTGTCCGGTTCCATGAATGGGGAAAGTGTTGCCACTTCTTGTCGCAATAGGAATAGATGAAGATTGCAATGAGAGAATACTCAAGATTATGCTAGAACTCTGTCTCTAAGATGATGAAAAGGAGATAATGACTAGAACAACCAAGATGTGAGATGCACCCAGTATGAATCATCAAGAGAATGGCTAGAATAGTTGAGATGAGACTATCATGATGTGAGGCACAAAATCATAGAGAGATAAGATAAAAAAAGGAGAGACAAAATGAGTCAAATCAATAATCAATCGGTTCTCAACTTGAGACACTCAGTTTCTGATAGTGAATGGCAAGAAGAAAAGTAGGCAGAGCCCAAGCAAAAATTAGATTAGGTAGAAAGTTGACTAGTCAACAAGAAATAGCTTGCTATTTTTTAAAACAAGGTACAGGTTCACGCGAGAAAGTGCAGGCTCACATGAAAAAATGCCAGGCTTCACATGAGAGAATGCTATCTCATGCAAGGAAATGCTCAAATTTTAAAATCTCGCACGAGAAAATACCAGGGTTTGACAGTTCAATGCAAATTTTAAGATAAAAGATCAAGTTTCCAAACACAGTGCAAATGGTTCTCAGATAGGAAATCTAGTTTCCAGACAAGTTTCAGATAGTTTGAATCAGCAATCTTAGTTTGAAGGTTTCAAGCATTCATTTACAAGCATGAAGGTTTAGATCAAGCAATAGTGACGTAATAAGTAGTCGCAAACAGTTCCACCAAGGACAAAGAAACTTGGAAAAATCATGGAAGTCTTTGTTTAATCATGATGGATAGTTTTAAGACTTGAAACAATCAATTAGTTATCCCTACAAAAAAAAATGGTGAGAAGATAAAATTCATGCCTCACAGCTTATGCGAATGCGTTCACCTCACATAGTCGTGTCACCCCCTAAAGGGTGCCCATGTTTTTGGTGTTTCCAAGGACTCAATAATATATGTTCAAAGGTTACCCTTGAAGTAGGGGCCAGTGTCATATACCACCTTCAAACTTCCAGGTGCATGCCTATGGTGAGAATCTACGAGAGAGATTCTTCCCCCTCCCTATGCAAAGATTATGTCTCCTTTCAAAGGTGATCCAGGCAGGTATCTAAATAAGAGAGGTTTTTAGTGGGCTTCTATTCACACTAACCTTCGGTGCCCCTGATATAGTGCTAGAGCCTTGTAGCCACACTGACACTTGAAAGTCATACACCCTCGCAAGCAGGGCTAGGAGCAGCCCTGCTTAGTACAACATATAGGGCCTTCTCAAGATGATAGTCAAAATCAAGAGAAAGAAGCTAACATGGCTTTGGAGTCTTTAGACTCAACAAAGATTTCTTTATTAAAGTGAGGTTGAATCACCGGTGATAGTTGCGTACTCACTTGGGTTGTTCTTGGAGGTTCAAGTTCCGGTAGGCCCTCTAAAGGTGACTCAAAACTTGGCTCAAATTTGAGGGTTAGATTTTCTAATTCTCTCAAAGAGAGAAGAGCGTACTTCTCTACCTCTTCACCTTACCCAAACACATCAAGCATATTCATCACCAAGATAACTCTCCTCTAACCAATTCACAATCTTTTTGGTTTCTGATTCTCTCAACGAGAGAAAAGCATAGTCCCCTAATGAGTGAACGTGCCAAAGGTTCATTACCTTGCCTTGCTTCCCTAGGTATCCATCATTCTAGCAACATCTGGGTCTTGAATTCATCCATGAGCATCACTTCCATGTAATGAAGAGCCTATTACCCTACTTTTCTATCAGGACCTTTAAGAAATTTTAACAAATCCCTAGTTACACTATGTGAATGAAAAATAGTAAATAAGCACAATGTTTTAAAATGTCTTCGACAACCGTCCTGCAAGCAAACTGTTAGCAAGTTTTATAATCTTTGGCAAGTGACCTGCAGACCACTGTTACGCTATAGCAGAAAACAAAAATATGAAATCAACAATAGAGAGTAAATGTCAGAAAATAGTAACAGTAAATTGCAAAAACTAGAAAATTTTAATGACTGATGGAAAATCTTCGCACGAGAAAGTAGTACACTGTGCGTGAGAAAATGCAAAGACTTGCATGAGAAAGTGTTTCTTTGTGCAAGAGAATGCTATTGAGATAAAAAATTCACGTGGCACACTCAGAAATCTCATGCGAGATTCTGTACACAGTGAAGTACAGACGCATGACAGAGTGCAAATTTCTTATTAGAAAAATTTTGAGAGTGAGGCCAGAAATGATTTTTCTGCCCCACAATGGGCACCAGATTGTTTATGCCTAAATATGGACCTTAGAATTCATCCATATACACAACATAGTCATTTCTCAATCATCAAATTATGAAGGTCAGTATGAATTACTCATTTTGCAATATTCTATCGATTCGACCTGTTGCCTCCTAATTAGCTGGGGTGTTTGAATTACTCTTAGAACGAGAGCCAACAACCAAAAGACCAAACTAAGACAAAGGATTTGAAAGCTATGAAAGTGATAATCAAATTGCAATTAATCTAAAATAAGGATGTAATTGTAATCTAAGAATGAGAATGTAGATTTAATCTAAGAAGCTTGAAAGTGAATATGAGAATTAAGCTATTAACAATAAGAAAACTATATTAAGATGAGAATGCAATTATGCTAAAATGAAAATTACTCTAATATGCAATAAAAGCTTGAAAATATGAGAGAATTGAGACAAAAAATTGCTATAGTTTTGGTGCTCTAAAATTGCCTCTCTTGAATGAAGGAGAGAAGGTTCATAATATAGAGGAGCCTAGAGGAAGGATGAAGAGTTTCTTGAAATGAAATGATTGACTCTTCATTTCCATGGAGGAAGGTGAGACAAATATGAGAAATTATTTAATTAAAAGAATGAATTATTGCCACATGGGTGGCTTTTCAAATTATTCAAATTATTAAATTCGAATGAGAGATAATCCATTCAAATAACCAAATAATATTAATTCCTATGTACAAGGGAATGTACCCTCATAGAATTAGTATTGAAAATAAATGAAATAGTAACTAAATAAACCACAACATAGCAACTATTTAGAAAATTAATGATCAATTGAGCATCCTATGGCTCTCTATCTAAGAGTGTTAATAGAAGCTCTCAGCAAGCTACCATTAATGACAGTCCTAGAATGAGAAATGATAAAGATTAAGCTAAAGCTAACAATTATATTCAAATTGAATGCTAAGTAAGATCTTAAATGCCTTTCTAGCTATAATTAACAAGAGGTTCTATGCAATTCTCAGATGTGTGGTTGATAATTATGACTGATTTTGGTCTTCCTTTTATAGATTTATGCAATGGTATGGGGTGTAGTTGTGTTGATCATGATTAAGGCTGAGTTGAGTCTTTGGTTCCACCCTTTGAAGACAATGCAAAGTTTGTGTCCTCAAAGCTTGGGACAAGTAGACAAGATGAATGGACAAGATTCCCTTTCACTTTGAGTGATTGAGATTAAATTTGGCTTGATCTATGTAAATGCCTTTCCTCAAATCCTATTGGTTGATTGAATTTCCTCCCTTTGTGGTTGTTGAGGGAAATTAGGATTTATTAATTGATTTTATTGATTTTATTTAGCCATGTACCCCTTGAATGGGTTGAATTTGATTTAATCCAAAACTATACAATCAATTGATTTAATTGTATTTCAATTTGATTTCAGTTGATTAAAATGCTCTCAATTTTGATTTATCTTAAATTATAACTTGATTTTAATTTTGATTGGCTAATTATACATTGTGATTCAATTGTTTCAATCTTGTTTTGATTCTCTTTGATTTGACTTGATTTATCATTAAATTGTATTTGTCCATTTTCAGGTGATTACAAATGCCCCTCTTTGAGTTGACATGCGAAGCATGTCGATTCAAAGAATTCTCTAATCTTGCTGATGATAGGTCCTGATTCATTGATGGTCAATCTTTGATATTCATTTCTTGATGTCTTTCGATGGTCGATCCTGATATTTGATATAATATTTGATATAGATTTGATGATGTTTCTTTCAATTGATGTAGTTCTCTGATGGTCATTCTGATGATTGATTACCTTATATGATGTTTGATTTCGATGTGATGCCCCATTCGATTGATTACGAAAATTTTTCCTGATAAAAGATTTCACTTGGATTTGATGATTAGTATCTTGATTTAATGATGATCTTGTTGATGTTGATTATCTAATGGTATGCCCCCTCAGAAATGAAATAAAATTTGATCGTTGTTTGCAAATTTTGATGTTGTTGGTCAAATCACGTTGATTTATTTCAATATTTTAATGAATTTTATTTTGATTTTTGATATTAATGTTAGGTCTGTTTGATTACAAATGCCTCTGCATTAACTGATTTTGTTAATAAAGTCAATTTATTAGGTCAATTTTAGTGAAATAGTCCTTGCTTAGGTCACAGTTACCTCTTTTTAGGCCAAAAAGCTATATAAAGGGGTCAAAATCCCTTTTTCACTATTCATTTTTACTTTCACTTTTCACTTTTACCCTCTCTAAGCTATTTGACTTTTCATGATGTTTGTCCCCATTTGTGAGCATCAGTTTGAGAAATGCAACCGCTATCAGCGTCCACTTGGCTCAGGACCTCTGGTGAGTACTTATACCTCTTTGTCTTTTCCGTTTATGCATTTAATTTCAATTTTTTCAATTTTTTCCTTGTAAACAACCATTTTTTCCATTTTTTATTTAAAAGTGTGCTTTTACATAATTAAATAGCACTTTTAACCTCAAAGTTGTGCTTCTGCAACTTTAATGAGCACTTTCGCGAAGCGGTTGTGCACTTTTGCTCGCCAAGTTTTTGCCCTTTTCCGCTTTTGCAATATTTATGTGCGCTTTTGCACTTGTTTGCACCTTTACTCTTTTAAAGAGCACTTTCACTATGTTAATGAGCACTTTTGATCATTTTCTCCTTTTTTAATCAATTAATAAGCACTTTCAAAAATTTAGATGGCACTTCTGCATTTTTACGCTTTTACAACCCAAAACAACGTTTTTGCTCCAAAAATGTTTTAGTTTTTCTGTTAAGTCCACGTTTAGAATTTTTCTTGACATCTTTGATCAATTGATAGGTCTAGTTCCCAAACTTGATGCTTTTAACAAATTGTAATAGGTCAGTTAGGTGTCAGTTATAGTTGGAATATTGTTCATCGATCTAGATTCAAATGATGGGTGATGATAAAATTTCTATTCTATCTGAGTAGAAACACAAAATTTGATTATGGTTTGATAGTTTGATAAATTTTTGATTGACTTATGATGGTCCCAATAATTTCTAATTTCCATTCTGATGTGTTTGAACTTTCTTTTTGAAGCTTGAGCTTGAGTTGTTACATATTTGTGGTGCGTAGCCCTTATCATGGGGTATGATTGCTGATTTGAGTCCTACTGATCATCGACACATTAGTCTCTATGGATTGTTGTTCCTCCTGTACCTTCCTTAATTCTAAGTGAATCGGGGTCTTATCACTGCTATGGCTAAGCATTGGCATTCAAACCATAATACGTTTCATCTTCCCATGGGCGAGATGACCATTATGCTAGAGGATGTATATCGCATTATGTAGTTACCTACTTGGGGAGAGCTTGTTTATTATGACTTTGTCTATGATGGATTAGCATGTCAATGAATTTTTTGAGATCAGATTATTGGTGATGCTCACATCCAGTGGGCTTAGTTTGTTTCTTTCCCTATTTTACCAGCTATTCTTGGTACTCTGATTGGAGGTTTCCTTCTTCCTGATAGGCATGGACATGGATTTGTTGTTGGTTAGGGTCCCATTCTAGAGGATTTGATGGTAGATCCTTGTCGATTTGACTGGGGTTGTGTGTTAGCTTAGTTATACCATGAGTTTCACACTATTGTGTATAAACATTCTACCACTTTAACTGTTGGAGCTATCTTATTACAACTTTGGACCTGGGAGCATATCCTTGTGACACGTCCTATGACAGCATGAGATTGTCAGCTAGGTTTCCCTTTGCATGGATGTACGATGGTATCATTATCCAGACCCATATGGGTAAGCTAGATTATTGGCGACATAGGATTGATGATATGGATACTGTTATTTGGAGGCCTTATCTCCCATGCGAGGCTTGGCTAGAGGATGATATCGAGCTACCTTATATGTTTTCTCCTCTTTGGATGATCGAACGATCTACATTTGTTATAGAGAGATTTTTTTTCTATACGGTATTGCGTCAGTATGAGCACAAATAGTGTATGTCATAGGGAGTGGCTATGTATGCCTGTGTACAGGTAGAGAGATCCTTATAGGGCCCTTATGTCAATTTTGGCACTGCTATGAGAGAGAGTAAAGACCTTTTGTATCTTCCTTGCGATATGAGAGATCATGTTGTAGATGCGGGGGTTACAAATGATTACGGAGCTTAGTTACATAGATTTTCTTTTCCAAGATTCACAAATCCTGCAAAAAGGATTCCCACTATTGATGAGTTATCTGATGGGGATGATGGTGTTGATGGAGATGGTGGTGATGATGTTGATGATAAGTATGATGATGGAGGTGGTGGTGGTGGTAGGATCAAGGGACGGCATGGA
This sequence comes from Chamaecyparis obtusa, assembly GCA_027943335.1. Taxonomy (NCBI): domain Eukaryota; kingdom Viridiplantae; phylum Streptophyta; class Pinopsida; order Cupressales; family Cupressaceae; genus Chamaecyparis; species Chamaecyparis obtusa. Next base: position 3,041,040 of record BSBK01001555.1, on the reverse strand, counting down.
TGATGGGGTCATCAAGGAGCTAGAGTAGGTAGAGTGCATATTCTAGTGATAGCTACTACTCTGATTCCTCCTAGGGGTGGTGATTAGACTAGGGGTCAATGGGTTGATAGAGTTTTACACCAGGTAGCCAGAGATCTAGCAGACAGGCCCAGAGCTAGGTATCAAAGAGAGATTGATGCCGATATTGCATAGGTATTACTAGATTAGGCTCAGGGTCCTCCTGCTCAGTAGGTCATTCCTCCTATTGTTCCTCAGGCTCCTTCATCTCAGGCACATGCTTCTGCTTTGATGCCTTTGTCTTCTTCACATCCATCATCTTCTCTCTTTGTTCCATCTTTGGGTGATCCATCTTCTGCAGCTATGCCTTCTACTTTTGGTCCTCCTCGTCAGTCTTCTATGACACAGACTCCTACCCCAACATCAACATCAGATGTGATATCTCTGCAGAGTCAGATTTTTGTAGTACAACATCAAGTTTCTCAGTTGAGCTCTATGATGCAGAGTTTCATGGCTGCTATGAGTCAGCATGGTTTACAAGCTATCTTGATTTGGCCTCCTGATAGTGCTCTGGGTCTTGATGGTACTAATGGGGCAGGTGACGCTATCAGTTGATATATTCCTTGAGATATTGTAGTGGTTTGATGTTATATGATCTCCTTTCTATTATTATGATTGAGACATTGAACTCTTGTTGTATCATTTTTTATTGTTTGATGTTGCTTATGATGATACTTTGATAGTTAATGGACATTGATCTTTGGATACACCTTTTATGATTATTCATTTAGACTCTGATATCTCATTGATTTTATGATACCATGGACTTTGATACTTTCTTTGATAGATTTCACTATATATGATGTCGTCATGTGTTGGATTTCTTATTTTAGGTGTTTTGCATGATATGTAGTTCTATATGATTCTACTTCCTACATGCTTTGTTTTATGGTTTTCATAATGCAATTTTCCAAATGTATGCATATGTCCTAATGATGCTTTAAATGATTTGTCTTATGTATGACATAGAATAGATGAATGTGATGTTTATTTAATGATTAATGATATTGATGAATGTATGTAATGAATATGTATATGAATAATGCGTAATGAATTTAATGGATGCATTTCTTTTTTTATGGGTATGTAATGGATTCTATGGATGTATTGCTTTTGATATGCAAATGTAATGGATACATGAAATGATTTAAATATGCTTTTAATGAATAATGATATATGTAATGTGAATGGATAATACTATCATGAATGATGTGTATTTAATGATGAATGATCTTAATGAATGCCATGAATGATTTTCCATGCTCCTAATGGATGTATCTTAAATGAGATGAATGCAATCTAATGATTCTAATGAATTCTAAATGAATGCCATCTAATGATAATGCAAGTTAATGAAATGTAGATGGATGCAATATGATGATAATGTAACTTAATGATTCAAATGTTGGACACATTTAAATATATGCAAGGCTTAATGAAGATGACTTAATGCAACTTACTCAATGCAATTGAACTAATGAAATGCACTTTGTTTTTGATTTCCAACACACTCAATCTTACATAGTTGTTTTTGATAATCCTTTGATTTTTGATTTGAGTACACCCCCTTTTTATTTTCCTCTTTCCAATTTAAGCTAAGAAAGGAAAAAAAAAATATAATGCACTTAATCTAAGATGTATGCAGCTAACTATCATTATTCAAAATTTGGTGCTTATAATCATCCCATTTTAGTACAATCATTACTAGTTCAACTATGATGATATGAATACATTTTGCACCTCTTTGTTTTCTTTCCCATCTCTCTTTAGTATGACTATCACTGATTGAAGCCAATCATGAGAGTGCAAATATTGATTTTGTTAGATTCTATGTTGCAAGTGGATGTTGGTATTATGATATTGAAGATCAAAATAGCCAAACTATCCTTTTGTGTAAACAAGAAAAAATCTCAGTTTTATCTTATGTATAAGTCCTTGATGATTCTTTGATGATCATGTCCTTAGACAAATAATACATGATTTAAGACTTTGATTTTAAGATAGTCATTCAGAAATCAACAAAAACATCACCCTTTCATCATAGCTTGTCTAGTCTAAAACTTTCATCGATTCGCTAGAAAGACATGATTTTATCAATTGAGTCAACACTTAGAAAAGTTTATTGTAATATTTTTCAAATCTATATTTCAAGTGTAGTTCCATCCATTTCATATTTTTAATCCTGATAAAGATAAGGTCATGTAAGATCTTGGATCAAATTTTGCGTTTGGACTCAAATTGGATTAGAATATCAATTTGATTAAGTGTTATTCTTTCAAATTTGATGAGTTGATTCTTTGATTGAATAAAGCTTGCTTTGATGAATCCTTTCTCTTTTTGAGTAGATTGCCCCCAGTTTGAGATAATTTCATTTGTGGGACTTAGGACAATTTGGCAATTATGTGACCCAAAATCTTGAGGTACTTGCAAATGCAACTGTGGGGTTTTATTATGCAATATATACAAATGTTGGTGAATGCAATATTTACAAGGTGACCTTCTAGGCATGCGACTGACTTGGACTTTCAATGGCACCTGTTTACCAGGTTTTCACTGATTGAATGGATCTTGTTTTCTTTTTTCTATTTTTAAAGCTTTTATTCTTTTTTTTGCTACCAAGGTGCCTATTTGCTAGGTTTTCACCAAGGCACTTTTTTCTGTTTCCAATTTTTTTGTACTTTTCTCTCTCTCTCTTTTTTTTTATCATCAAGACACCTATTTGCTAGGTTTTCACCAAGACAACATCCTTTTGAGGATCATATATGGATGTTTTTTCTTTCTTCAGGCCCAATTTTCTAGTGTTTTTTATTCTTTTAAGCTTTTCAATGTTTTTGGTATTTTCAAGATCTCTTTTGACTATGTACAATAAATACGATGCTCTCCATCTAATAATCTTTATACTCTTTCATCTTCCTCATGTATAGAACCTCTTTAGATGTATGCTATTTATAGGTTCATTTAGCTCTTCTCCATCACAATCTACTAATTTGTATGTGCCAGTCCCAAAATTTTCAATGATGATAAATGGTCCTAACCAGTTTGCTTCCCATTTTCCTTTCTTTTCCCTTTCTAATTGATTCTTGGGATTCTCTCACAAAAATAGATCACCTATTTGGAATGTCCTTAACTTGATATGCTTGTTATAAGTCATTGACATTCTATTTTGGTATACCTTCAAATGATCAAATGCTTGTTTCTATTTCTCATATAGGAGTTTTAATTCTTGCAGCCTAGCAACTCTATAATCTTCCTCACTTATCAAGCCATGAAGAGATACCCTTAAGGATGGAAGTTCTACCTCCAAAGGCAAAACTGCTTCTGTACCAACAACTAATGAAAAAGGTTTAGCTCCCGTTGGCATTCTTATGCTTGTTCTATAAGCCCATAAGGTCGGGTTTATTTTGATGTGCCAATCTCTACCTGAATTGTCCATCGTTCTCTTCAAAATCCTCAAAATGTTGTTATTTGTTTCCTTGGCTTGTCCATTACCTTGGGGGTAATAGATGGATGAAGAATGATGAATCATGTGAAATTTGGTGCATAATTCCTTTAAGTCTTTATTTTTGAAATGCTTTTCATTATCCATTATGATAGCATGAGGTATGTCATATCTGCAAATGATATGATTGAGGATAAACAAAGAAATTTGTTTTCTCATTGCCATTGATAAGGGTACAACTTCCACCCACTTGGTAAAGTATTCTATTGCCATGATGATGAATTTATGACCATTTGAAGATGGTTGATAAATCATGCCTATTAAGTCTAGACCCCATTGATAGAATGGCCAAGGTGTTATCATCGGATCAAGCTCTTGTGCGGGCACATGTATCAAATTTTTGTGGAATTGATACTTTCTACAAGTTTTGGCAAAGTTACAAGTGTCTTTCTCCATCATAGGCCAAAAATATCCTATCCTAAGAAGTTTCTTAGCTAGGTTTAATCCATTTGAGTGTGACCCACAAATTATTTCATGGATTTCTTGTAAGGCTACATTTGATTCCTCTTCTTCTAAACATATAAGGAGCATTCTATCTAAACTTTTGCGATACAATGTTTCAGAAATTATAGTATATTGAGTGGCTTGGTGAATGAAGCTTTTCTTTTGATTTTTGGTTTGGTCTATGGGAAGGATTTGATCTTTTAGGTAAGTGTAAATAGATCCATACCAAGGTGATTCATTTGTAGTTAACAAGAAAATAGTATAAGGGTGGGTAGGGTCAAATGCAGGTTGATCCACTTCTACCAGGAATTCATATCTGGCATTTTGATCAGGCATCTGTAGAAGTGAAGCCAAAGTTGCCATTGCATCCACTGCTTTGTTCTTTTCTCTCAACACTTGCTCAAATATAATAAGAATAAAATATTTCTTAAGATTTTCCACCATGTTTTTTTAAGGTACCAATTTGTCATCTTTTGTCTGATATTCTTCATTAACCTGATTAATGACCAATTGTGAATCTCCATAAACCTTTAGTTCTATCACTTTCCATTCTAGTGCCAAATTGATTCCAATGACCAAGGCTTCATATTCTGCTATGTTATTTGTGCATGTAAATAACAATTTATAGGACTTAGGGATAGTAGAACCTTGTAGAGTGATTAGAAGTATGCCTGCTCCTGACCCATGTTGAGTATATGAACCATCAAAATATAGTTTCCATGTCTTTGCCTCAACATTTACAATCTTTGAATCCAGGAATTCCACTTGAATGGGATAATCATCATGATGTAGTGCTTCTACTAACTGATTAGAAATTACTTGCCCTTTGATTGATTTTCTACCAACATACTCAATGTCGAATTCACTTAACACCATTACCCACTTTGCTAGTCTTCCATTTAATGCTATTTTACTAAGTAGATACTTCAAAGGGTCAATTTTTGCAATGAGCCTTATCTTGTGGGCTAGCATATAATGGCATAATTTTTGTGAAGAAAAAACCATGGCCAATCATGCCCTTTCCATGAATGTGTAGTTCAACTCATATTTAACCAAGGTTCTACTTATGTAGTAAATTGCCTTTTCTTTTCCTGTTTCATCTTCTTGTGCTAAAAGTGCCCCCAATGAATTCTTCATTTCTGAAATATATAGGATCAAGGGCTTTCCTCTGATAGGTGGCATCAAGATTGGTGGATTCATGAGATATTTCTTCAATAGATTAAAGGCCTCTTCACACTTTTCATCCCATTTGAAAATTGTATCCTTATGCAGAAGTTGGGTGAAATTGTGGCACTTTTCCACTAGTTGGGAGATAAATATCTTGATGGATTGTATCCTTCCTTGTAAAGATCTCATTTGACTAATGTTCTTAGGTGCTTCCATTTCCATAATGGCCTTAACTTTAGTGGGATCCACCTCTATTCCCTTTGCAGACACAATGTAGCCTAGTAGTTTGTCGGATTGGACTCCAAACACACATTTTTTTGGATTAAGCCTTACTTTGAATTGCTCTAATCTTTTAAAAAAAATTGCCAAAATTGGTAAGTGCTCTTTTCTTGAGTGAGATTTGGCTAATATGTCATCCACATAATCCTCCATGAACTTATGCATCATATCATGCAATATTGTAGTCATCGCTCATTGATAGGTTACTCCGGCTTTCTTCAAACCGAAAGGCATGACATTCCAGCAAAAGGTACCCCATGCACATGTAAAATTTGTCTTATCTTGGTCTTCTGGTGCTATTTTTATCTAGTTATATCTGCTAAATCCATCCATGAGTGAAAACATAGAGTGTCATGCTGTTAGGTCCACACTGGCATCTATTCTCAGAAGTGGGAAGTCATCTTTAGGACATGCCAAGTTTAAGTCTCTAAAATCTATGTAGATTTTGATGGATTTACCTATTTTTGATACTAGTAGTATATTGGAGATCCATTGTGCATAATCAATGGCCCTTATAAATCCCACTTTCAATAGGTTTTCTAACTCCACTTTGTCAAGTAATGCTATATGTGGATGCATCTTCCTTAGATTTTGTTTAATAGGTTTAGCTGCTTCCTTGATATTTAGGTGATGCATTATCAGGTTTGGATCTAGTCCCGGCATGTCATCATAAGACCATGCAAAGTTAACTTGTTTTTCTTTAAATAACTTGATGAATTATGTTCTCTCTTCGCTTGATATGGATGCCGCTAGGTGGATGATCTTCGGCTCAATTTTGGATCCAATATTTATCTTTTCTGTAGGCTCAATTAGGATTGGAGATCTTTCCTCATAATGTTCTGGTAGAACATCCAAACTTCCTTCCTTAGGTGCCTCGGTTGGGTTTTCACCTTTGGAAACATCCTTTATTTCTTTATTTTCTTCTTTTTGATCAAGTGTTGCCACAATGTGGTTTTCAACACTTGATTCTTTTTCTTTTTTTCTTTTTTTCAATTTTTCTTGGATTGAAAGTTTGGATGCTCCCTTTGATCAATTCTTCCTGATATCCCTTGATAGAAGAGGTTCAACCACATTAAAGTATAGGGACAACGCATTGTCATTTAAGAAGATTGGAAGAGTAGTTGGCTCAAGAGAATTCCATTCAATTAATTCCGGGTGTATGAGAGTCAATGGGTCAATACTTGGGTTTATTTCCATGGGGTTTAAGGCTAATACCTCATTAGAAGGCTCATATATTATATCATGTAAGTCTATGACATGGGCTTCCTCAAAATGTTCTAAAGAAGAAGGATCAAAGTCCTCCTCACTAGAGTCCTCTAGGGTTTCCATTGGATAAAATTCATGTGGATTAAACATAACGTTTGATTCCTCCATAGTAGGTCTCCATGAAGGAATGTAGGGTTCACCTACCCATTTATTTATCTCTATTTCTATGCTTGGAGTGTCGTTCATGATCACTTGACTTGAAGTAGATGCTTGACTTTGATTGGGTGGTGGAATAGAAGCTTTTCCTTTTCTAGCCATGGTATAAGTGTGAATCACATCAATACCCTTATCATGGCATGACTCATCAGATAGAATATCCCACTCCCAATCATTAGAATCCTCATCACTACGAGACTCTAATTGCAATATTTGATCATGGATTTTGGGATAATGATTTTTGGTGTACTCTTCTTGTAAGTACCCTACACTAGCCTTTACCTTGTTATTTCGCCAAGTCATTTCAAGAGGTTCTATGATTCCTTCATTTCTTTCTCCTAAAGGTCCTTGACCTTTGTATCCCATTTTTTTCATGATGTGAAAGCCCTTCCCATATTGATGTATGGGAATGCTTATGTTTTGGATACGCTTCTCTTGAGAACTTGACTCTTCATCTTTGTATAACCAATTTAGGATCTCATTGTCTTCTTCATCCATAGCGGATGATGTACTTGCCCTTAAAAAATGTTCATTATATTTATGGGGTACATTTGAGTGTCTTCCATGGGACTTTGGTGATAAGGGTAAGTCCATCATTGATAAGAAGTATTCACCCACTCCTTTTTGCTTAATTTTACATTGCTCATCAAAGTTCTTCATCATTTGGTCCATTTTCTGATAATGGGCCTCCTCAGTGTACACTTGGATAGATTTGGTGAGAGCTTCTTTCAGTTTTTCAATAACATTATCCTCACTAACTTTCTCTTTTCCTTTAGTCGATGCGGATAAGTTAGTGAGTTTTGGTGTGTCTTCAATAAAAATTTCCTCTTCCATCTTTTCTTTTCCCTTTAGTAATGGGATGCCTTTGGAACTTTTCCCTTGCTCCATTTGATTGGGTATAGACCCTTCTGTATTATGTGGTACTAGAGAGTCATTGATATGCTTGATATTGTTACAATATTGGAAGGGATTTAAGTCCCCACTCACCATTATTTCCTACCCTAGATATGGAAATTTTAGGCATTGATGATAAGTAGAAGGAATGACTTGCATTTCATGGATCCATGACCTTCCTAACAAGATATTGTAAGTCAATTTCAAATCTAGCACTTGACATATGGTCTCTTTTTGCATGGGACCAACTCTTATGGGCAATACTATGACTCCTTTTGAAGCTCTTTCTTCATCATCGTAGGCTTTTATGGTTATCTTTTTCTTAGGGTCGATAGGCTCCTCAAAAAATCCTAGAGCCTTCACTAGGATAAGGGTACAAATATTTAGGCCGACTCCTTCATCTATAAGGACTCTTTTCACCCTATTCTTATGGATCAAAACTTCTATGTGCAAGGGTAGATTTTGGGGATGATTAAGGGACATGTCATCCTGTTTAAAAAATGATAAGCAATGGGGTGCGATTAGGTGTCCCACCATATTTTGAAATTTATCTACCTCCAAATTTAGAGGTACATTGGTTTCCAATAAGGCTTTCTCCAAAATGTCCTTATGAGTTGGTGACAATTTGAGTAACTCAAGAATAGAGATTTGAGCAAGTATTTTTTGTAATTGATCAACCAAGTTGTATTGTTTTGAAGATGAGGTTGATGCTTGGTTTGATAATACAATTCTAGGAGTATTGGTAGGTAGGACAATTTTTGATGCTTTCCCCCTAGTGACAACATTTAATGATACTATTGGAGCTCTAAATTTTGTGCAAAATTTAGAGTCCTATATAGTGATAAAACCCTAAAAAATGGCCTCTTAATTTCCATGCAAAATAATTAATGATGGAGTACATGAAATGGAAGAAAATATTACATTAATTTTCAATTAAAAATTTGAGATATTATGGAAGGAAGCTCTGTGGCAGGAACAATCAAAATTCTATCATCAAAGCCTTCAGAAAATGCTAGAATTTTGACCTACTACAAAGATGATGTCAACAGAGGCAGAAGATGGTCGAATTTTAAAATTCTAAAAAAGACCCAGTTCGGAAAATTGAATTTATTATTTCCATTAAAAATATTAGTTTTCCACAAGGTGTTTTGGTTTTTCAACCAGACCCAAATCCAAAATATAGGTAGTTATTTTTTAGTTAGTTTATTATTTTTTCAAAACAATTTGTAATAAGGGTGTGTCTTTTCACCCTAAAGAGGTGTGAAAGCCACTCAAACATGTATATATACATAATGTAAAATGTAAATATAGGAGAACAATACAAGATACATTTTCATAGAATAGAATTTGATCACAACTGCAATATGAACTCTAATGTACTATTTTTTCAACATTAATAAAGATAAGTTCTCTTCTTTTTTATTTGTGGTTATAAGTTATATGTTTTCAATTAGTCTTTCAGATTACTCTGTGAACTAGGGTAACCTACTATGTTCTTTCATTGATTCATTTATTTAATTTAATTTATACAATTTGAATAGCAGTTGCATGGTCTGAGAACCTGTTATTGTTCCTTTCGGGCTCTTAAGTTGGGTTAAAATCCATAGGACTAATTGTATAAGTTATTTAAATTTTTGTTTCAACTGAAGCCTATAAGATGATGGTCTCTCTTTACAGGAGTGAGTTACCTTAAAACCATCTTTGATTGTACGTAGGATTGAAAGTTTTATGAATCTATAGCCCAAGTATTTATAAGGAACTGATCTAACTATTATTTGGAAATTGTCATTTGGTTCATACATTTGTAGTTTATAGATCATTAAATCATTATTTCAAAAGCATTACTTTTAATTATTTAGTATAATCCATTTAGTCAAGTATTATAGAATAGAGATTTTTAGGAGATTAGTTTCTTTCCTCAAGGGATCATACACCTCCTTTGGAGGAACTTTGTTTGTTATGTACGTAGTTGTGCGACATAGAGAATTAAATAGTTCAAAGTGAAATTAGGCCTACCAGCCTTGGCTAGATTAAGCCAAAATTGCAAAGGTATCAGTGTGAACCTGTCAGTTGGCCAAAAGTGAATCCATCATTTTTGGGCACCAACAAATTGGTGACTCTGTTGGGGAGAGTTGCTCACAATATATATTGTGAAGTTACCTAGAATTTTAGATTTCACAGATCAGAATCAGAAAGTAGTTATACTAGTTTTTTTGAAAGCACACTCTACTAGAAGAAAGAACCTAGACGTAAGACATTCCTCAAATGAGGTGGTGACTCTATTTAAAAAAAAAACATTTCAGTTAGTGACTCTACTGAGGGAGAAGACCTAGAAGGAGATAAGTAAAGTTTTCCTCTTTAAAGAGGTGGCGACTCTATTGAAAACAACCTAATGTATAAAGAAAAAAGTTACTAAAAATTCAAATATTCAGTATGTACCAAAATACATACTCACATAAAGTATCAAACTTTTGTGACCCAAGACCAAAATTTATTATTGAAGTATATAGACCATTGAGCTTTGATAACATCCCTAGTGGTCAAAGAGATTTTCCTCTTAAAATAGAAAAACATGTTCCAAAATTTTGTGGAGATGGATCAGAATCACCAACGGAGCATTTGCGGGCATTTTATAAATTTATTCTAGATTGTCATATCTATGCAGAAGATGTGATTATGAAACTATTTGTAAGATCATTGACAGATCATGCAGCTTTACTTTTTAGATGACACTTGAACAAAGTATATCATCATGGAGAGAGTTAGAGCAATGATTTCTTGATATGTTTCATGTTGCAAGTGAAGATGATATGAATTATGAATAGGAAAAGATTTAGGATCACAATATGGAATATGACTCTTACATGTCTCCACTTGATGCATTTTTTTGCTTGGAGAGATTTGAAGGGGAGTTTTCTGCACATTTTATGATAAGAATGGTGGACTTTCTTCAAGAAATACCTTCAAACATTATGCCTTCACAAAAAGAAATCACGAGAAAGGTCAAAAACATGGGAATTACATAAGATGATCCTTCTATAAAGCTCCTTGCACATATATTAGAAGAATATGATGAAAAAAAAAAAAGGGAGGCTATTGCTCAGCTTGAACAAGGCCTTGTGCTTGATGATTATCTTGGTGAGGAAGATGAATGCACTAGTCATACAGAAGATAATGAAGCATACATTCATGAGAACCATAATAATACTTGTGATGACGTGGAGGATAAAAATTCGGATAAGATTGAAGAATAATTTTTTCATGATGAGATGTGTATGGAAACATGTATCAATGACCATGATGATGAGGAAGAAAACTTTCTCAGTACAAGAAAAATTTCAGCTTTATTAACATAGAATACAGAAGACACACTGAGAAGAATAGTCCAAATTTTTTCTCAATCCACCATGGTAAGGAGGTAGACAAATCGGCCCATATTCAAGAGAAATCAAATTGTGGAGATGAAATAGAATTGCATGAATAGGAGGAAGCTTCAGGAGATAATGTCAATAAAGATGTTAGTCTTGTTGATGAAAAACTTGATGATCCAAATGAAAATTCTCATGAATGTATGCCTGAATTCTCTATGTTCCTGAATCCCTTGTTTGAAGAGGAAGTAGATGAAGATATGTCTGATTTCTCTATGCTATTGAATCCATTGTTCAAAGAGGATCCTTTATGCAATAGAATCCATCAGCATGATAATGAAGATAGCAATCCTAATTTTAAAGTTGATGAAACTCATAAAGTGAATTTAGAGGGTGAGATATCTTTTAGTTCATCCTTTGAGCTGAAGGTACACCAAATATGTGAAGATGAGATGGAATCAGCGAAGCATGATGGGGGAAATAGATTAAAGGATAGTTTTGAAGATTGCTCAAATATTTCACCTGAGCATACTCCTGGTATATGTGAAGAAGTGTCTCATCGACATGAACCATCTTTAAAACCATTATATGAATAAGTATTGCACCATAGGCCTAAAGAAAAGTTTGGATTAGATAAACATAATCTACATTCTAAATATGGAGACATAGAAAATTGTATACAAAAGGACAATCATGCAAAGAAGATTTATTCATATGCTTATATGACTGGTCACATGCATGACCATAGGGAGCTTCCGTTCGGCAAGGAACAAAGTGCATCTGATGATTTCTCAAAGGAAAAACAAAAAGAGAATACCAAAAAATACATTGATAAATCAAAAAGTATTGTTCATAAAAATGATGGCATTGTATTTAGGAAATCCAAAGTGTTACAAGATCAGAATCAAGTGTTTGATAGGGGAAAATGTTGATTCCATGGTTTGGTGGCATGGGGCCACCGAATGAGATTTGATTTGATTATTGAAATATGTAGTGACTCTATAACCTAATGGACTTCACACTTGGTCTACTTCTCCAGAGATAGCTAGAATCTCGCTATGCTTACATGGAGCATACATCCCTAGAAAGAGCTTGTTGGAGCTCTAAATTTTGGGCAAAATTTAGAGTCCTATATAGTGATAAAACCCTAAAAAATGGCCTCTTAATTTCCATGCCGAATAATTAATGATGGAGTACATGAAATGGAATAAAATATTACATTAATTTTCAATTAAAAATTTGAGATATTATGGAAGGAAGCTCTGTGACAGGAACAATCAAAATTATATGATCAAAGCCTCAGAAAATGCTAGAATTTCAACCTACTTCAAAGATTATATCAATAGAGGTAGAAGATGGTCAAATTTTAAAAATCTAAAAAAGACCCAGTTCGAAAAATCAAATTTCCTATTTCCAATAAAAATCTTAGTTTTCCATGAGGTGTTTTGGTTTTTCAACCAGACCCAAATCTGAAATATAGGTAGTTATTTTTTAGTTAGTTTATTATTTTTTCAAAACAATTTGTAATAAGGGTGTGTCTTTTCACCCTAAAGAGGTGTGAAAGCCACTCAAACATGTATATATACATAATGTAAAATGTAAATATATGAGAACAATACAAGATACATTTTCATATAATAGAATTTGATCACAACTGCAATATGAACTCTAATGTACTATTTTTTCAACATTAATAAAGATAAGTGCTCTTCTTTTTTATTTGTGGTTATAAGTTATATGTTTTCAATTAGTCTTTCAAATTACTCTATGAACTAGGGTATCCTACTGTGTTCTTTCATTGATTCATTTGTTTAATTTAATTTATACAATTTGAATAGTAGTTGCATGGTCTGAGAACCTATTATTGTTCCTTTTGGGCTCTTAAGTTGGGTTAAAATCCATAGGACTAATTGTATAAGTTATTTAAATTTTTGTTTCAACTGAAGCCTATAGGATGATGGTATCTCTTTACAGGAGTGAGTTACCTTAAAACTATCTTTGATTGTACGTAGGATTGAAATTTTTATGACTCTATAGCCCAAGTATTTAGAAGGCACTGATCTAACTATTATTTTGAAATTGTCATTTGGTTCATACATTTGTAGTTTATAGATCATTAAATCATTATTTCAAAAGCATTACTTTTAATTATTTAGTATAATCCATTTAGTCAAGTATTATAGAATAGAGATCTTTAGGAGATTAGTTTCTTTCCTCAAAGGGTCATTCACCTCCTTTGGAGGAACTTTGTTTGTTATGTACGCAGTTGTGCGACATAGAGAATTAAATAGTTCAAAGTGAAATTAGGCCTACCAGCCTTGGCTAGATTAAGCCAAAATTGCAAAGGTATCAGTGTGAACCTGTCAGTTGGCCAAAAGTGAATCCATCATTTTTGGGCACCAACAAATACTTCCCTTGATTTGTCCTTTATTATGATAGCATTTATGGTATTATCCTCTTCTTTAGAGTATTTATTGTGTTATCATAAGTATGAGCAAAGTTCACTTTCTCATTACCCTTTTTTTATTTGCATTAGATGATTCACCCTTTTCATGGTTCAAAAAGTGATTTTTGAAGGCCGTTTGATCCTCATTATTTTGAGGTCCTTCAATTTTGATGGCTCCATTATCTATCAAATCTTGCACTAAGTGTTTTAATCTCATGCATTCATTGGTTGGATGACCTCTATTTCGATGGTATTCACAATGATGAGAGTCGTTCCACCAATTAGGTTTGACTTGAGGTTCATAATCTCTCACATCGGGTAATGTGATGATCTTGTTGGCCACCAAAGTCCTTAATGCGTTCCCAAAGGTTCACCTAGATAGGTGAATTTTATTTTGTTATAATTGGAGTAAAAGGGTTTAGTCTTATTCCCATTAGCATTGTTGTAAGGATTATTAGCATTATTGTTGGAATTGTTATTGGAATTAAATGGAGCTTTCTTTGATTGATTAATAGTATTTGAAGAATTAGCTCCATATGGTAAGGTAAAAGGGGTTTCCTTTAAGTTGTGAGCCTCCACAACTCCATCATTCACAAGGTTTTTGTTATTATTCTTTATCCATGATTTAGACTTGTCATTGTGATTGTTGGACCCTTGATTATTAATATACTTACGCACATAATTATTGTTGTTTTTGTTGGTGTTATTGGATTTATTATCTTTAAATAATTTTATTTCACCTCTCTTGACCAATACATCCTCAATCTTGATCCCATTTTTGATGAGTTTATCAAATGTTGGGGGACATTGGAGTTATAATCTATAGTTCATTTCCATGGTCAAATTATTTGTGAAGATTTCCATCTTCTCTTTCTCAGGGATACTTCATGGATACCTTGTGAAAATGGTCCTCCACCTTTGTAGGAATCATAAGAAGGATTCTCCATCTTTCTATTTGGTATCACATAACTTGAGCATCATGATTTTGTGCTCAATATTATAAGAGTATTGGGTCACAAAATTGGAAGCTAGTTCCTCAAAGGTCTTTATTCCTTGGGGTAGTTTTGAAAACCACTCCATGGAGGGACCTCCTAAGCGTCTAGGAAAGGTTCTCATTAGATATGTATCATTGTACATGAAATCAATGCTTAGGGCACAAAATTCCCTTAGATGATCCCGTGGGTTCATTTTACCCATATATTTGTCGTATTTAGGAAAAATAGTATTAAAGGGAAAAGGTGTCATAACTAAGATTTTGTCGAATGGAAAAGGACACAAAGCTTCAATGGAAAAGGCCTTAGGTTTGGTCACCTTCTTTATGGTATCTATTTTTTCTTGGAAGGCATTTATTTTCCTAGTCATAGCATTCATGGGGTCATCTTGCTCTTGATCTTTCTTAAGCTTTTCTAGGTCATAGTCATGGGGAAGCTTTACTCCCGCTTGAGCTAGGTTTAGAAAGAATTTCTCTCTATCCCTATCTATTAATTTCTCCATGACCTCTAGGAATTCATCACCTTGGGCAGCTCTTGCAACTATTTCTTCAAGTGTGTCTTTAGGATTGGCATTATTGGTATTGGTATTATTCCCTCCAGGGTGGTAATTATTATTAAAAGAATAATTTCTATCCATCTCTCCAAGTATTTGCTCAAACAAGTTGGGGAAAATATCTTCTTGGTCTTGGCCTCTAAAAGGAATTTGGTATTCTTCATGTGCTTCATTGTCAACACAAGTGCTATCTCCTTGTAAAGATACCCTATATGTGTGGGACTGCGTAGGAACTGGCATCCAACAAGGGTTTGATTTGAAGTGATCCTTGATTTGATAATTATTGATTTTAAATTGAAGAGATTAAAAATGTAAGATGAAATTTAAATGGATATCTCTCTCACTTGTTTATGTATTTCAAACACAACAATCACACATTCACTTGTCTCTTTTTAACCCTTAACACAAAATGTTTGATTTGAAGGAACATTGTCATGGGTTTTGCACAAAAAGAAACTTCAAGCACCTACCTAGCACAAGATTGGTTCGTAAACATGGCTCTAATAAGGTGGTCTTGATAATTTATCAAGGATTTAATAAGTATTCCATTCAAAATGGATCTTAAAATTTCATCCCCTAAGTACGTTAAGGGGCCTCCCACCACCAGTATATCAGAGTTTTGCATAATCTGTGAGGACTACTCGAGGAGGTTCAAAAATTTAAAATCCTTTTATCACACACCCCATTAAGGATGTATGCATTTTATTTTATAGTGGGTGGATTCTCATGGAAAAAGCAAGAATATCCCACTTTGGGTTGTCCCTCACACCGGCCTCATTAAGGCAATTTCTTGGGAGGCAAGCCCACTAATGTTCTAGCATGTTCATGATAAGCAAGAAAATGGAGTTAAGAATTAGTTTTTGGGAATTTGGTTCACCAAAAAGGTGAAGAGAATATCCCTAACTTTTCCTTAATTTCACAAACACAATAAACAAGGTTCAATTATTTCACCCACTAACTATAGAGAATTGAGTATTTCTACTCTTTTCTACAAACAAGGGGCTTTTATCTTATGTGTTTGATTTCCTCAACCTTTCTTCTTAATTGAAAAGTTCAACACCTTTGGCATTTTGATTCATTAGAAGAAGTGAATAGCATAGGCCTAAATGCTAAATTTTCCAAACAAAGATAGGTTGTTTTGTGATTACTAGATTTTAAAATGCACTAATGCCACAATTTCAGGGAAAATATTCACTAGTTTAAGGCTTACCTCTCCTTGTAGCTAGCATAGGCTAGGGGCATTTTTGAGTGATTTTTGTCATTTTTACAATACCTTGGCTATAGTTCCTTTTCAATGTGCTTTCCTCCAACAAACTTAGTCAAAAAAAATAGTAACAATGAAGGAAACCAAAATGAATTTGAAGAAGCAAAATTTGAATTGAATGCTTAAAGCCTTATTTGTCAAATTTTAAGAAAAACTTGATTAAGGTGAAAATATCCAATTGAGTGATACAAACTTAGTCTTATATGCTTCTACAATTTTAATATAGTTCTCATAAACTTGATTTTCCTCCTCTTGTGAAGCCTCAAGAACTGATTTGATGTGAATGAAGTTCTCCTTCTTGATTTTCCTAGCCAAAGCCTCCGCTTCTTGGTTAAATTTGCTCTCTGGTTTTCTGGATTTTCTGTGATCAGACATCTTGCAAAATCATAAAAATCATTTAGCCATTGTCAGATTATGCAAATTATCAATTTATGCAAAAACACTCCTGTAATGCTTAAAAGTGCTATTTTACTGCTTAAAAGCACTACTAATTTGATTAAAAGCGTTGTTTTAACTCTTTTATAAAATTCAAAAGAGCACAGATAAGCAATAAAAGCACTATTGAATATATCAAAGGTGCTAAAAATGAAGTGAAAGCACTAAGTAAAAAAGAAGAAGCCCTCAGTAGTCAAGAAAAATGCGCTGTGGATCTGTGCAAAAGCGCTGAAAGAATGATAGACAGAGAATAGAAGGATCAAAATCGCTATGGATCAACGCAAAGGTGCACAAATTTATCATGAAAGCACTAAAATAGTGCTTGAAAGCACCCTTCAATCATGCAAAAGTGCCATTTAACTTGTCAAAAGTGTTGTTTCCTAAAAAACCCAAGAGTTAAACATATACAAAATTGATAAAAATGAAATAAATTCAAAAGATTAGCAAAGTGAACCATTCTTCCCCACGGTGGGTGCCATTTTTTGTACAAGGGAATGTACCTTCATAGAATTAGTATTGACAATAAATGAAATAGTAACTAAATAAACCATAATATAGCAACTATTTAGCAAATTAATGATCAGTTGAGCATCCTATGGCTCTCTATCTAAGAGTGTTAATAGAAGATCTTAGCAAGCTACCATTAATGATAGTCCTAGAATGGGAAATGATAAAGATTAAGCTAAAGCTAAAAATTATATTCAAATTGAATGCTAATTAAGATCTTAAATGCCTTTCTATCTATAATTCACAAGAGGTTCTATGCAATTCTCAGATGTGTGGTTGATAATTATGACTGATTTTGGTCTTCCTTTTATAGATTTATGCAATGGTAGGGGGTGTAGTTGTGTTGATCATGATTAAGGTTGAGTTGAGTCTTTGGTTCCATCCTTTGAAGACAATTCAAAGTTTGTGTCCTCAAAGCTTGGGACAAGTAGACAAGATGAATGGACAAGATTCCCTTTCACTTTGAGTGATTGAGATTGAATTTGGCTTGAATCCATGTGAATGTCTTTCCTCAAATCCTATTGGTTGATTGAATTTCCTCCCTTTGTGGTTGTTGAGGGAAATTAGGATTTATTAATTGATTTAATTGATTTTATTTAGCCATGTACCACTTGAATGAGTTGAATTTGATTTAATCCAAAACTATACAATTAATTGATTTAATTGTATTTCAATTTGATTTCATTTGATTAAAATGCTCTCAATTTTGATTTATCTCAAATTATGACTTGATTTTAATTTTGATTGGCTAATTATACATTGCGATTCAATTATTTCAATCTTGTCTTTGATTTTCTTTGATTTGACTTGATTTATCATTAAATTGTATTTATCCATTTTCAGGTGATTACAATTATTTTTATGTGTATTAGCTAAAGGGGGTGGGTTTAATTTAATTTAAAGCCCTTAGGACTTTAGAATTAAATTAAATAATCATAGGGATTATTTAGCTAAATTTAAATACTTAGGAATTAATTATAGTGTGTGATTAATGCAATTTAAGGTTTTTGCATTTGACGCCAAGTCAAATAAAGTTGGGTAGGAGAGAGAAAATTGCCTAGTAAAATAGGACTTTAATGATGTAAAATTTGAGGAATGCACCAAAATTGATTAAAATTGTAAGGTGCCAATTTTGGGGTATTACACCAGTGACCCTTCAAAACTAGGTTATCATGCAATTAGTGAGTGATCCTTCATTCTCCTAGTCTGCCCTGCATCCAAACATATTGGAAATACACAATACAATGATAAAAAGTCTTTCACAATCCCCCTTCACTCAAGGAACACTATCAACCATCCCTTCCACATAGCATTTCACTGTTGTATGAGTGGATTGTGCAGGAACAGTTAACATTAAACAAGGAGCAAACTCCTCAACACATCTTGGAAACCATTGAAAGGGCAAGAAATCAGTTTGGAGACCTTTGTTGTAAACATGCCATTGGTTCAGTTTTGTAAATATGTTTTTTGTGTTAAATGCATTTAAATGGAACATTAAGTATAGTAATAATATGCTTAATCTATTAGTAATTGCAGATTAAATGCCCATAACACCTTTATCAGTTTAGCATGTTATTATAAGATACTAAAGAAGACCTGCTATTTGTCAGAGAAATCTTCACTATCCCCCACAATGAAGAAAATGAAGATTGACCTCCTGCCCCATAACAAAGAACATTGTAATAAGAATAAGATATAATATAGTATTAGAATAAACTTTGAACAAAGATATGTAATGCTTATGTTAATGATCTAAAAAGCTACAAATATAGGAATTGAAAAAGAAGATAGTGCCAACAAACATTTTCACAAATATGAAATATGAGGAAAAGTAATAAAATTAACAATGCCAAGATTCACAACATTAAATTTCACCTACAGATGAGTTTTCGCAGTGGGTTTCCCAACATAAATAAATGTGTTGAGTTGCATTTGAGCTATAACTAAGAGTATCATGTAGAACAAACCCTAAAGTTTGAAAGCATTCTCCAGCCTGGCAATTCAAAATTCAATCTAGGCAAGCATCAGTAAGTGAAATAAATTATAGACATCAACATCAACATCAACATCATCATAATCATTAGACATAAATTATGGACATCAACATCAACATAATCATAATCATTTGGAGGGTATTCTTTTTGGATAGTACTATGTTTCTTGAAAGTTTTTGTGATGCTTCTAAAATTTAAAGACATATTTTATGGCTTAATGATAATATAGATTAGTGTTTTGTTTTTTGATGGAATGTTGTTGATCATTCATGGTCTTGAAGAAACTTTTGATTGTTTTGATTCTTGAGTCTTGACGTTGTTTCTCAATGTGATATAGAATGACCATAGGATGGTTCAGTTGGTCCTCTCTTTCTGTTTAATCATTTGTCTTCTTCATGGTGTAAGTGTCAATATGTTATAATCCAACCAGTATGTCATACCCCCACTTCTGACAAACCTCACAACATGCAAATCACAGCCAAAGACTTGGGTGATCAGCATACACAAACAACGATTACCCTTAGGAAACAATGATAATTAATATTCATTAATGGCAGGTGGTGATTCCTTGGTAATAAACGCATTAACAACATTCATCATTTTAACCAAGTCATGGGTGGTGATCCTTGAAATAACACAATTAGTAAAAGGAAATAACAACATAACATAACAACAATTAGTTTCGGTTCTACTTTTGTTCTCCTCTAGGTTCGACTTGGGTTTCTTTGGTAGGAATTTGGGTGCCTGGGCCAATCTCGGGTGCACCTGTAGTATTATAAATATGATACACAAGGTATTTTATTCATAATTTTATAGGCTAACTCATTATTATGGTAACATGGGTATGACCACACTCCATGCCTTATAATGGTACCCAACATGGAGTGTGGTTCAAATGAAGTTGAACCAAATGCTAACCATGTTGGCTATGATCACGATGAAGATGAATATGAATATTAAATCTAAAATATGGCTTGTAATTTGAATTTTCATTGTGAATGAAGAAACTATAGGTTCAAGTTGACTCATTCTATGTTGTAGTATATTTGTTCCTTAGATCTATCCTATTATATATGTGTAGCCTGTAAGGGACATCTTCTGCTCAGCCCTGTATCAGATCACGGTAAGAGTTCTTAGGAGAAAGACAAGATGTCAGTGGGAGATGGAGAAAATAATCTTAGAACACCACTTGAAGCCTTGCAATGTTGAGAGTGAGATAGAGGCTACACTTGAGACCCTATCTAAGGAACAATCTTATTGAGCTTCACTTTGTTTTGAGAATAGTTTTATATTCTATACTAAATAGGGCCAACCATGTGAAGTTGAAAGCTCATTTGGCCCTACCCCCCCTCCTAACATCACTCTAAATTCCCCATTAACATCTAACATTCATTCATTATTTCATCCATTAATAAAATGTAACATTCATTAATTATCACATGATAACATTCATTAACATTCATTGACACATTAATAAAATGTAACATTCATTAATTATCACATGATAAAATTTATTAACACATTATAAAATTTATGAACATTCAATACCACATAATTAAATTCATTGGCATATAAAAATCAGCCATTATCAATTAAGTTGCATATAAGATGGCAGTCATTTTTATTTTTTTTTGATTTCTAGTTTTTAAGAAGTAATCGCTAAGAGGAGTATCAATATCATCATGATGATCATCTACCCTCTCATTAGATCTCAATGCATGCCTAGTTCTTTGTTGATGCAATGGGGGGTCATTTGCAATAACATATAAAAGGGTTAAATTAAAAATATTTTATTATAATTAAAAACATTAAAAACATCAAAAACATTTTAAAGTATTTCAGTACTTTACATGCATAATCATATAGCTCTTTACATGATCTAGTCACATTATTAACATCAAGGTCAGTTTGTTTGGCCTCGACCTCAACCTCAACCTGCTCATTAACATCGACCTCTACACTCTCTACAGCTGCAATACAAATTGTTACATTAATCCAAACACTAATTGCAATTAAATCTGTATTACTACACCAATCAATTTAAGATGTTTACTTGTATTACTCTTATGCCTGTAATCACCCAAAAATGGTCACCTAGACTATTAGCCCCTTGCTAGCATTATTTACTAAATTCATCAATTGCTTATTCTTGATCAAATCCTAATTCTATCATTTATTCAATTTTATTCTATAGATTAACCATTTTATCCTAAGTCTTTATTTAATTAAAAGGAATTCCCTCCCCTTTTATTAAATAAAAAGTCCCCACTTATCTTTTTATCCTAAGTTGCACAAATAAAGCATTATTCCTATTTTATAAAAAGAAGAAAAGGCCTTTTTGTCTCACATGGGGCACAAAAGTCAACACTTATTTCTCATTGGAGGAGACTTTTGCACAAGGATTGCTCCCTCTTTCAAACTCCACCTTTGATCAACTCTTTTGCCTCTTAATCTCCATCATCCGTTGATTCTCATTTTCTATAAAAGAAGAGCTCTCTTCTCATTCTAGGATCCCAACTCTTATTGCTAATGTTACACTATAGGTTTATTGGAGCTTTTGAAGATCTTATTGAATTCTAGTCTTTATCTTTGCATTGTAGCTTCATTTTCATAACATTCTTAGCTCAGATTTCCTTTCATGCTTTAGTTTAACTCACATAGCTTAATTAGAAAAGGCTTGTAACACTCTCATTTTCATAATTTAGTTGCATTCTTGCATTTTCATTCTAGAATAGCTTTCATTGCATTTTCATTTGTGATTCTTGATGATATTGGCATTCTTGTCCTTGTCTCTTTGAATCTCCCATTGCATTGTTTACTAGCAAGGTTGCATTCTTAATAGCTCTAGCTAAGAGCCCTCTAAACATCCTTGCACTCCATGCCTAGGGAGCTCTAAGTCACTTTTGACAATTTCCAATTCATGGATTCTCTTGGAAGTAATGACTTAGAGAAGTGCACATTTTGAGTGTACATTTTTGGCACCCACCGTGGGGTAGAACAACTCTATTTTTTCCTTTCTTTTCATGCATTTCCGCACATTTTTCATCATATTTTGCTTGCTATTTCGGTTGTTTTTTTGTACTTTCTGACAGAATATCATACAATAGTCTTCCAGTATCGTACGATAGTTCATTATATACTCGTGCGATACTTTTCCAGTAAAAGTATCATGTGCCCATATAGGATTCTATCATAGAGACATACATAACTCTATCATCTAGACATAGTGCAATTTGTCGTACAGAGAGAAAGTATTGCACTCTTATATTGTAAAGTATCATGCGAGCTTTTTCTGACAACAAACTATTGCCCAAACTTGGAGGTGACTGTTTTCAATTATTTTTTTTTGCAAGATTTAATTTTCTATTGTCTGGTTTTAATTTGTTGTACCTAGACAGGGTTTTCATTTGCAGATTATCTTGGTTTTGATGTGCTAACCTTTGTGGGGCTAACAAGTTGTGCTTGTAGGGGTGCCCTCATTGCTTGAATATTTGCTAAAAGAACACATGTCAAAGCTTCAAATGTACAAGGGCTACTAATCATTTTTGTAGGGCTGCCCAAAGCATAAAAATAATCAAGTGCTTGTTCATTCATTCTTCATTTTTAAGTGTAGCACATACTAGTTCTTTCATTCTTAGGCACTTAACATCTTGTCATAGGAGTCTTTTGGTGGTAGGAGAGTATGCTCTTCACCCTTGTGGTGAACCAGAAATCTTGACCCACTTCTAGATTTTGAAAGCAAGAGGGTAATTGAAATTTTCTTGATGTGTTTGGGAAAGATTTTTAAGATAGGAGTACGCTCTTCACCCTTGTGGTGAACTAGAAATCCCCACCCTCAAAGGTTAATCCACTTCTTGTTTAGTTTAGAATCCTTTAGTGGACCTGCTCTTGAGAAATCAAGAGGAATGAACCAAGTGGGGACAAGCTAATACCCAGCTATTCCAACCACTATAAATCAAGGCTATCAAGGACACAAAACCTTGGTAGATGTAGTACTTGTCTTCGGTTAGTGTGAGTACTTGTGGGATGGTGACCATGAGGAAAATGCTAAGCAAGAATGCTTAAGGTACTCTTGTGGCCACGAGGTCCATTACTTTCCACAAGGTAAGGAGTCCCTTCGGGGAGCAAGAGGGGTATTACAAATGGAAGCCCTTATTATGAACCATATAGATAGAAGCTACCTGATTTTTCTGCTCAACATCTTGGTGCAAGGATCAATCCTAGTGGACTAACCCGGATCACCCCAAGATTTTACTCACCATCTATGTTCCTTTGGTTGTGTCATTGGAACTTCCACGACAAAGCCAACATCTATCATGGAAAACCACTTTGTGGGAGGCGATGAGACATCAAGTGTGGGCCAAGTTGTTGAGTATTGAGCCTTTGTCCTTCTAGGCTAGTAAGTACTTGATTTGTCTTCGCTGTGATCTACCTGTGTAAATGTCCTCAAATAGAAAAAATCATGGTAGTGTTCATAGGATTTTTCTATTTTGATATCCCAAGTGCTTGTCTTAGAAAGGTTTCTTTCACCCTTGTTCAAGTGTTTTATGACACATTTGATCCCAAACTATTTGTAAACCTATCTATTTTCTGTTGTTACTATATTCCAAATTGTGAAATTGAACTTGTCAAACTTTAACATTGACCAAATTGCCTTCAAAACTAAGTTTTTTACATTCACTGGTCAAGAGTCGTGCGATACTAGATGAACATCGCATCACTTACCTAAGAACTGTCACACAATACTTCGTTCTTGATTTTTTATCACCTTCATACTATACACTTTATCTCATCACCTGCCTGGATTCTATCATACTGTCTCTTGCAAAATATCATCTTGCTACATTGTATCATCATGTTGTCCAGTGAACTATCGTCCTGAGTCATTCTGTTGTCTTGCTACTAAACTTGAATTTTAACCTATCACAGAGTGTATTTTCCTATTCTTCCCTGAAGTTGGTTTGTCATCTACATGCTTAGGTTTATTCTAAACTAAAAAATGAGTGAAAACTATTGGGTTTGAGCCTAACAAATGCTACTTTTGATCACTTGTCACACTACGGTTACCTCTCTAGCTACTTGCTAATTGAGCTTCTTGCTCATATCTTAGCTTGAGTCAATTGATTGTTGTAAGTTCTTGTGCACCTTTGATGAACCATCTCTATTGTTCTATCTTGACAAGTGATCTTTATTGGCTTTTCTTATCTCAATATCTAAGAAACTTTATCTCATTCTATTAGTCAAACAACATTTCTTTTCATGCCGGTTACAATTCGGTCTCAATTTGAGCAAGGGAGTCACCCTCCATTCAATTATACACATTTACCTTCTCCAACAAGATGCTCACAAGTGCCAATTAGAAATGACAGTTCTAGTCCTGACCAATCTGAGGATTCCAAGGTCACCCCATGGTATAAAGGAGGCTTCCTTTTTTCTGCATTCAAGACCTCCAAAAGAATAGATAATGTCTCACTCACCTTGACTGAACAAGAGAAATTTCACCGTCTACAAGAACACTTTGAGCATAAGGACAACCAAGCATGCTTAGAAAAAGAACACAATAAAAACATAATGGATGCTACTAGGTGCACGACTTTTAAAGGAATGTCTCACGAGAAACCTGAGACTAGTGATTATGAGCATAGACCACCTTTTGGTACTAATGGCAATTATGGTAACAACACACCACCAAGGTCCCTTCCAAGATGGACTTTTTCTATACCTTCTTCACCCCCTAGACCTCCTCCCTCTCATCATGATGAAGAGGCCATCGATGATATTTCTAGTGAGGAGCTTATGATATTTGAACAAGACGAGGTCTCCCAACGAATGATGCATAAGCTTTTAGAGTGTAATGGAGATCAATATTTTCAATACATGACTTCTAGAGGATACAAGCTTCCTCCCAGTTACGATGTTCAAAAAATTGTCCAAGAAAGAGTGCCAATAGAATTGGAAATCCTTAGAGAGGAATTACAATAGACAAATCAATGTCTTGCCCAAATGGCAATGTAAAGGGAGCCTCCAAAGGTCTCTTTTGTAGAATCTATTTGTGTTCTTCCCTTTGATATGAGTCTATACATGGTCTCATTTCCTAGAGATATTGAGGTTCCCAAATATGACAAGTATGATGGAAACGGTGACCCCCATGACCATGTGCATCACTTTTACACTCTTAGCATGGACTTCCTTCATGAAGACACATTTCTACTATTACTGTTCCCTAGAAGTTTAAGAGCACAAGCTTTGGAATGGTTTGCAAAGCTAACACCTCCTCTCAAGACCTTTGATGAGTTGGCTAGGTGCTTCACCCAACATTATTCATACAACATTCAATAGCCTATCACCATGATAGATCTAAGTGCTCTAAGGAAAAATCAAGGTGAACCATTCACCACTTGCAATGTTGGAGGTCATTGTATTCTTGATATCCTCGTCAGCTACCTGAGAGGGAAAAGATTGAAATCTTCATCAACACTCTTGTGCCTAAATTGTATTATAATCTAAGGAAACAACTATTCTCCTCTTTCAATGACATGGTTGAAAGTGCATATTGGATTGAGGATGTGGCTATAAGAAAGGGGGATATTGTTATTAATAAAGATACCAGAGGCAATGGCAAGGACAAGAGAAAACCCTTGAACAGAAACAAGTATGCTATCAATGATGGGGTTATGGATATCCCAAAAGCTAAAGAGCCTTCTTTCAACCTCTCCAATGCTATCTATGCAGTGAAACAACAAGAGGCTGCCAACGCTCAAAGTGTGCCTAAGCCTCAGTATGCAGACAAGCCAAAGAAGCAATACCAATGATAGGTTTACACCAAGTTGGCTGAACTGTATGATGTGATTCTTATGACCTTGGTTTCCAATGGGTATCTCACACTTCCATAAAATTATCATCCTTTCAATCTGCCAGTTAAGCTTGATTGGTGGAGAGATGATCATTTTTGCAATTATCATAGAAGTAAGGGACATAAGATGGATAATTGCTTTAAGCTCAAAGATGCCATCCAAGATCTTATTGATTGAGGCACAGTTCTCACAGATGGCTTAGTTAAAATTTTTGATCACAAGGCTTTCAAGACCCCTCTACCTAAGTATGAAAAGGGGGAGTCCTCTCAAGAACATAAGAAGAATCATGATGCTAAGATCAACTACACATATACTGACAATGAGAGAGTGATCAACATGATAGAGCCTGTTGAGAGTGTTCTTATGATGAGATCTCAAGATGATAATGACACCAATCATGGTATGCCAAATTTGGTCTTGCAAACACTGGATGGTTCATCTTCCTAAAGTGAGACTCTAAATGCTGTTACTAGGAGGCAAGCCAAAATTGTCCTTAAAACTATGCATAATCCCAAGCAAGCCTCTTCTTCCAAACAAGCAGCTCCTTCAGTCTTGTCTAGCTATGATCTTGTGCACTAGTTACAATGGACACTAGCCCAAATATCCATTTTTGAGTTTCTTGAGTTATCCCCTTTGCAAAAAGAGATCCTTGAGAAGGCTCTACGTACAACAAATGTCCCCAATGACATTGATCTAGATCGATTACAAGCTATGGTCAACCATATCTCATCTCCCCACTACCTCTCCTTTTCTATAGAAGATGACACATCCCTTAGTGACCCCCATAATCTTTCTTTACACATCGAAGTCCAAGTCTACCATACTTGAGTCCACCGAGTGTTGATAGACAATGGTGTAGGGTTAAATATTGTTTCTTTCCATGTGGTGCAACAGTTGGGATTGTCAGAATTTGTTGTAGATCCTAGGTGGAAAATTACTATAAAAGCATACAATGAAGTGGAAAGATCTTCCAAGGGTCTTGCTATGCTGCCTATCCAAGTGGGCCCTATCATGAAAGATATTGTGTTTCAAGTGTTGGACATCCCACTCACATACAAAATTCTTCTAGGTCATCCTTGGATCCATGACATGCAAGCTGTCCCTTCCACCTACCATTAGTGTGTCAAGTTCCCATACAATGGAACTAAAGTTGTGATTCCTGGGGATAATTCTATAGCTATCAATACTCTCACTATTGCTGAGATGTTTGTTCCTCACAACAAACCTTCTCGTGATCCTAGTGTGTCCCTAATTGCTATTGAGAAAAAATTAAAGATGATGAGCATTGGTATGGGTGAATACACACTGGATTCCATTGTTGCTATGCCTACTTCTCCTAAATCATATGGTAGACCCTCTAACAAGATGAAGCCTTCCACTTTTGCCATGATAGTCTTTGGTACCTTTGTTCATTCATCCATACCCCTAGAGGTAGACAAAGAAGAACAAGCTATTAGGGAGTGGATCTATAGAGAGGAAGAGGGCAGTACAACAATTTCTACTCCTATCTCCCCTAAGCGCTATGGTAAAGGCTATAAATTTTTGCAACAAATGGGCTATCAAGGTCAAGGACCTATAAATGATAATGGACATGCCCTATTTGAGCCTTTGAGTCATACCAATGGCCAACCCTCTAAGGATACTACAGGTCTAGGATATGGTGCCAAAGATGACCTCCCTGACTATTCTAGAAATGCTCCCATGATTAGTGATTCAGACACAGATACAAATGAGTCACCACTGCACACTATGGCTCAAATAGCAAACAATCTCCCTTCTACTTCACTCCTTTGGGGAGAAGAATGTATACCTGATGAGGACATAGCTGAAGCCTCTATGCCTAGAAGTAGACAATGTAGAAATATCTTGTGGTTGGTAGAAAGAGGAGATCTCACTCGTAATGACATGGGTGCCTCTACTTCTCAGCATACTAGGCCTTCTTGGTGCAAACATCCTAGTTGAAGCTCAACAACAGATTCAAATGAGTACGAATGGGACACTCTCTTAGAGGGATCTTCCATGATGGATATGGAAGTTGATGTGGTTCATACTTATAGTGCCCAACTTGACGTAGTTGATGAGTCTCTTGTAGGGTCTGATGAGTTCAATCTGTGTATTTCTTTAGTGGACCATGCTGGTCCTTCTATGTCAAATCTTGATCTTGACACTTTTGGAGCCTACTCTATAGGCTCAACCTCTCTCGTCACTAGAGATGACACATATCACATAAATTCCCTTGAACCTATCACTTCGCTTCCTCTCATAGACTCAAATCATAGATTGGTTTTCCTAGGATCAAAGACTCACATTTCCTTCTTTCCAAAACAACTATGAGATCACCTACTACCTCAATGCCATTGAACCTGTTACCTCTTCCACTAGTGAGCCAGCAACAAACATGACTGAATCAGATATCAAGTACCTTAGTCATAAAATCAAAAGAAAAAATAAATGGTCAGATGGCGAAAACCACATTGTGATGGTATCTAAACCTAAAAATAGTAAAAATAAAGATGTATCTAAGGGTGAAAACCTCTCTGAGGTGCCTGAGGATGAGGTACTTGGTAGTCTACCTAGCTATTTCTAGGAAAGCTCTTCAGTTCTGATAGAGCCTACATAGCTAATCAACTTAGGGATAGAAGAATCTCCTAAGATAATACATGTGGCTCAGTCCCTCTCAGCAGAGGAGAATGAACAATTTGTCACATTCTTTCAAGAGAAAAAGATCAACTTTGCATGGACATATTCTAACATGTCTGGTTTAGACACTGAGCTTATCATGCACCATCTCTGCATTTCTCCAGGGGTAAAACCTATCAAGAAAAAGCTTGGAAAGATGCATCCCCATGTGGCATTACTGGTTAAGGCTGAACTCGAGAAGCTTCTAAAAGATAACTTCATTAGAGCTATTGACTATGCTGAGTGGATTTCTAACATTGTCCTTGTTTCCAAACATGACAAGTCCATTCATGTATGCACTAATTTTAGGGACCTGAATAAAGCATGCCCTAAGGATGATTTTCCACTTCCAAACATTGACATGATAGTGGACATGATGACGGGCTATGAAATGTACTCCCTTATGGATGGCTTCTCTAGATATAATCAGATCAAAATTTCCCCTGAAGACCAAGAGAAGACATCATTCACCTACACATGGGGTACCTTTTGTTGGAATGTCATGCCCTTTGGTCTTAAGAATGCTAGTGCAACCTATTAAAGGGCTATGACCACTATATTCCATGATATGATGCATAAGAACATGAAAGACTATGTTGTGATACACTTTCTAAATATCAACAAAGGAGCACTCATCTATCCAATTTGAGTTTGATATTGGACCCAATGGAATGATTCCAACTCAGATTAAATCCTAAAAAATGTGGTTTTGGTGTCACTTCTGGGAAATTGCTAGGGTACATCATATTAGCTAAAGGGATAGAAGTAGACCCAGAAAAGGTGAAAGCTATCATGGAGATGCCACCTCATCACAACATCAAACAATTAAGGGGTCTCCAGGGCCATCTCCAATCTATCAGTTAGTTCATTTCTTAGTTAGCTGATAGAGCTCAACCCTTCAATAAGAATTTACATAAAGGAGCTACTTGCATATGGAATGAGGAGTGTCAAAAGAACCTGGACTAGATCAAAGATTACCTAGCAAGATCCCCTATTCTTATGCCACCTATCCAAGGGAAACCTTTGATACTATACATATCTACTATGGCCAATTCCTTAGGATCTCTCCTTGCACAACAAGATGATATGGGCAAAGAATAAGCTATCTACTATATCAGTCACACTCTGGTTGCTTATGAACTCAATTACACCAGCATTGAAAAGGCTTGTCTAGCAGTGGTGTTTGCATCTCAAAAACTCAAACATTACATGCTTGCGCATACTACATAGCTGATCACCAAAATTGATCCTTTAAAGTATCTCCTAAGTAAAGCTATGCTTACTAGATGACTTGCTAAATGGATGTTGATTCTCTCAGAATTTGACATTTAGTATGTCGAAAGGAAAGCTATTAAAGGGAAAGCAATTGTGGATCAATTAGCTGAGTTTTGCATGAATTGGTAATGCTCCTCTTCAGATAGAATTCCTAGATGCTTCAGTCATGCATATCAAAAGGTGTGCATGGAAAATGTTCTTTGATGGTTCTTATACATAGAATGGGGCTAGTGCTGGAATCTTATTTGTTACCCCTCATGGATACACCATTCCTAAATCCTATAAGCTTCTCTTTCCATGCATCAATAACATAGCTAAATATGAAGCCCTTCTGAATGGTGTTAAGCTTGCCCTTGAATGGAGGATCACTGAGTTGCATATCTTTGGAGATTCTTAGCTTGTCATAAACCAAGGAAATGATGATTACCAAACAAAGGATGACAAGTTGATTCCCTACAAGAAGATGGTAGAATCACTCAAGAATTATTTCACATCTGTCACATTCCAAAAAATTCCTAGAGTTGAGAACAAGCGTATTGATGCCATGGCTACTTTGGCATCCATTCTGCAACTGGAAGAGCACAAATCACGCTTTGAGTTCTTGGTGGAAGAATTTCTTTATCTATCCTACAATTCCCCTAATGACCATGTCATTTACACTATGGTTAGTCATGACTCATCCCGCTATGCCACCATCTTTTCCTATCTTTGAGATCAAGTTATCCCTAAAAATCTAACATGTAATGAGAAGTGCCAACTCATCCACAATGCCTCACACTTTACCCTCATCTCTGGTGACTTGTATAGGAAGGGTCTAGATGAAACTCTCCTTAGGTTTCTAGAAATAGAGGAATCAGAAAAAGCGCTAGCTAAAGTCCATGATGGCATATGTGGTTCACACTCTAATGGTCTTGCGCTAGCTTAGAAATTGATTAGGGCTGGTTACCATTGGCCTACTATGCAAATTGATGTTGTTTGATATTCCAAGTCCTACAAGAAATGTCAACTACATGGGAATCTTAGTCATGCTCCTGGACGTGAGCTCATTCCCTCTGTTACCTACTGGCCATTTCAACAATGGGCCTTTGACTTGGTAGGCAAAATTTATCCTAGTTCTTCAAGTGGGCATAAGTTCATCATTAAAGCTACTGAATATTTCACTAAATGGGTTGAAGTTGTCCCACTGTCTATAGCTATGGGTAAATATGTTACCCTTTTTATTTTGAATCACATCATTTGCCTCTATGGTATTCCTTCTTCCATAGTCATGGATAATGGCGGCCAGTTCAAAAACAAAGACCTGAAGTACTTGTGCAAAAAGTTTAAAATTAAACAACATTGGTCTACTATTTACTACCCTCAAGGGAACGGCCAAGCTGAGGCCTCAAACAAACCATTGCTAAAAATTCTCCATAGAATAGTGCACAAATCAGGCAAGGATTGGCATCTGTAGATCAATCCTATGCTATGGGCTTATAGAACTTCTATCTACACTCCTACAAGTGCAACACCTTTTTCCTTGGTCTATGGTTCTAAGGTTTTCTTACCATTAGAGGTTGAAAGACCTTCACTGAGAGTCTCTCTACATGGTTTGATTATCGATGAAGACTAGAGGGCCATGAGAGTGCATGAGCTCACTACTTTGGAAGAATGTCGCAAGGCCACCTTTGATCACATGTGCACCTATCAGAAGAGAATGTCTACTTCTTACAATAAGAAAGTTCATCCTAGAGAGTTCCACGTGGGTGAACTAGTTCTAAGAGAAAATCCTAAAAATCAGCAGAATAGGGAGCAGAAAGGAAAGTTTGAGCCAAATTGGTTAGGACCTTATATCGTCACAACAAAATTTAGGTCCGGGGCCTATTAGCTATCTACACCTATGGGAGAAGAGCTTACCAAGCCTATCAATGTTCTACATCTGAAGAAGTTCTATGCCTAAGGTTCTTGCACTCTTTGTACATATTTTATTGATCTTGAAAAAATTCAAAAAAAAATTCAGATATGATGCGGAAAAAATCCTAAAAAGCATAAAAATTCATAAAAAAAGAGCATCCTAGTGAAAACCTAGCAATAGGCACTTTGATGTCTCACCCAAAAAAAAAACAATAGAAAAAGTTCCTTGGTGAAAACCTGGAAACAGGCGCCTTGGTAGCAAAAAACAAAAAATATATGCAAAGTCCTAAAAAAATACAAGTGGTGAAAACTTGGAAATAGATGCTGCTTGAGACCCTTGCACCTATGTCTATCAGTCTTGCATGGTGCTCATTCACTCCACTTCTCACTTTGCCTCTCCTAGCCTAGCATTGAATCTTGTCTTAGTCTATGGGGCATACATTGTTCTAGCTTATCTTGGGTCTCTTTGTGCATCAGGGTTTCTTGGGAAACTTGGTTCCAATAGTGTTTTTCAACACCACCCCAACTATATTTTTCAAACACTTCCCTCGTGTCAAGTATTTCTCAAAACTTATCAGATATCCAACCCATAGTCTAGAATGATACGATATTTCTCATTGGCAGATGCGATACTCAAAGTTTGACTCTATGACCTACACACACGCACTTAAACACTTGACTCGCTAAGACTTTCTTAACTTTATTTCTTTGTGTATTGTCTATGATGATTTATTTTGATGAGTATTCTCCCCCTAATAGTTTTTGATGATGCATAGCTAGAGGACTGGGGGCATG
Organism: Chamaecyparis obtusa; assembly: GCA_027943335.1. Lineage (NCBI taxonomy): Eukaryota > Viridiplantae > Streptophyta > Pinopsida > Cupressales > Cupressaceae > Chamaecyparis > Chamaecyparis obtusa. Next base: position 3,008,223 of record BSBK01001555.1, on the reverse strand, counting down.
AGGACATGTTTTATTTGTTTTCTACCTGGGGGTATATATTGTTGATCCTAACTATCATAAGCATTTATGCATGATCCACTTGATACTGAGGATCTACAATGTATCATCCTTGACTATTTTCTGCAAGTGCATGCTTGTAGTCATCTTGACATTCTTGTGTCTTGATGCAAGCATAATCTTGCTATACTAAACTTAGGGAACCTCACTGCACTAGTCATCTTGACCTACATGTCTTTGATGCTTAGGTGAGATTCCCACATATCTATCTAATATAGATCATATTCATATACTCATAGTTATACTAGTGTGTATTGTATGATCTTGCAATGATACTAATAAAGCTCGATGATGATTATTAGAGTCTAATGGATTTATGACCTTGCAAGTAAACCACTTTTCATTGTAGCTTGCACTGTTAGGTTCATGTTAGTTTAAGTTTTGCATCTTGCACATGGAGAGAGCTCTCCTTTCATTTTTCACAGACTTTTCAGTCAACTACGCTCACCTTTCACTTCTTCTTGATCATATCTTTCACTCCTTGTTTTTCACATCACATCCTTTTCCTGTCATCACATGAGGTTAATCTTATCATCATGCATATCTGTTCACCCCTTATATAGCATTTTGACCTTTTGACCTGATTTTCAAAACTCCTTAGAATTTTGTGAAAACTACACCCCTGGCTAATGTCGATGTCTTGGATCCATTTTTAGGATCGAAATCAAAATCCAAGTTCATCTTGATGGTCAAAATCACATTTCAAAATTTCTCCTTCTTCCGCATAGTTGGCTGACCATTTGAGGCCTGATCCTTTGATCTTCGCTAGGGCATCTTTCTTTCTTTATCCCCATCTCTCTCACCTTTCTAGTCTTTCATTCATTTCATCTCTCTGAGGTCTTGACTGGGGCATATCTTCACTACTTGATGGTTATTCCATTATCTTTCATATTCGATTATGATTTCTAGTTATTTGATCATGTTGCTCTCACTTCTGCATTCCCTCTACCTCATTTCAATTTTGATCCCAAGGGGGTAGACACATCATACTCTATCAGCTATTTTCCAAAGCATATGCTTGACCATTCCATTTTCTTTGATCGATCTATCTATCTATTTGCGCTTGACATGTTAGTTCTCATCTCGAGTCCTGATATTGTCCATCTCTCTCCTAAGTGTTCAGTACTATCACTACCAAGATGATCATCCAAGATTTGCTATCTCTCTGCACTTCATACTTTGGAGTTTGATCTCTATCTATTGCCTTCTTGGCTAATCTATTCTGTGATGTAATGTGTTCCCAGATCGATCACACATTAGTCAAAGAGGGGCAAATGTAATCACCCAAAAATGGTCACTAGACTATTAGCTCCTTGCTAGCATTATTTGCTAAATTCATCAATTGCTTATTCTTGATCGAATCCTAATTCTATCATTTATTTGATTTTATTCTATGGATTAACCATTTTATGCTAAGTCTTTATTTAATTAAAAGGAATTTCATCCCCTTTTATTAAATAAAAAGTCCCCACTTATCTTTTTTATCCTAAGTTGCACAAATAAAGCATTATTCCTATTTTATAAAAAGAAGAAAAGGCCTTTTTGTCTCACATGGGGCACAAAAGTCAACACTTATTTCTCATTGGAGGAGACTTGTGCATAAGGATTACTCCCTCTTTCAAACTCCACCCTTGATCAACTCTTTTGCCTCTTAATCTCCATCATCCACTGATTCTCATTTTCTATAAAAGAAGAGTTCTCTTGTCATTCTAGGATCCCAACTCTTATTGCTAATGTTATGCTGTGGGTTTATTGGAGCTTTTGAAGATCTTATTGAATTCTAGTCTTTATCTTTGCATTGTAGCTTCATTTTCATAACATTCTTAGCTTAGATTTCCTTTCATGCTTTAGCTTAGCTCACATAGCTTAATTAGTAAAGGCTTGTAACACTCTCATTTTCATAGTTTAGTTGCATTCTTGCATTGTCATTCTAGCATAGCTTGCATTTCATTTTCATTTGTGATTCTTGATGATATTGGCATTCTTTCCCTTGTCTCTTTGAATCTCCCATTGCATGGTTTACTAGCAAGGTTGTATGCTTAATAGCTCTAGTTGAGAGCCCTCTAAACATCCTTGCACTCCATGCCTAGGGATCTCTAAGTCACTTTTCAAGGTTTCCAATTCATGGATTCTCTTGGAAGTAATGACTTAGAGAAGTGCACATTTTGAGTGTACAATTCCCATCCTCATTATCATCAACACGCACAGGTTGTGTACGGAAAGAATTGACAGGCTGCATTTCAATTTCATATGCATTCATGTTATCATTTTTTTCTTACTTAAAAAAAATTTACTCACTTTATGTTGAAACTTAACATCAAATAAACTAATTGGTAAATAATTAAATTTGAAATATCATCTATTTAGCTTACTTACCGTGACAGATGCATCAGTAGAAACTTGTGCACTTCTTATTCTTTCTGCCATGTCTTTATAGCCTTATTGGAAGCCAATTCTCTTGTCCTCTTTTGTGAGACTTACATTGAACTCCGCACCCTATATTTTTGCTTGGTATCATCAAATTTTATTTTATTGTTTCATCAAAACAAAAAAAGATTTCAAATTATAGATAAATATTATAAAGATCAAAGAATTATTTTCAGTGTTAAAATCCATCTACAGATTGTATTTTTTTCTCATTCAATTCTAACAATATTAACAATTACAACTCATGCAGCAACTTTTGAATAACTGCTAGAGCCTAGCTTGTGTTGCTCGTGCTTTTGTAGTCTTTCCTTTGTTGCCTTTGATGTGTCAGGAAATCTATGAAGAGATTGAAATATGCTATTTCATATAAATATGAAGAGTATTTAGTACATAATTACATTATTAATAGTATCACATACCTTCTTCTATTCTCTGGTGGTGTATTTCCTTTTTTTATTTCAATTTTCTCATTCGCATCCAGAATAAGAGATTTCCACTCTAAATCAGGAATGCAAGGGGGGCACTGGTAATTCAGGTTTTTGGTTAATCTACACATGTACTGGTCCCTAATATACCTCAAACATAACCCAAATTTTTGAAGGAGCTTACCCTTCTCAAATGCATGAGGTCCAAATTTTTTTGTCATACTCTCTACGAGATCATCCTTTAACTTTTGATTTTGGGTTTTCCACCTTTTAAGAAAAAAAATAGTGTTAGATTAAAAAATGGATGTAATGATAACTATCCTAGCAATGATATGAAATCAAAATAGTGGATTGGGATTTTAGTTCAGATATGATGTTCCACCCTGTACAGATGATGGGCCCGAATATCTGCAAACACTCATCATTAAGTTTACCATAAAAAAAATCATTCCCTGCAAAATAATCATGGGATCATTAGTTGAAGGATATAATAGTATAAAATAAGAATACAATAGATGTAAGCTTCTCATATTGAATGCAAGGTGTAATTAACATACAATTGTATAGTAAAAGAAAGGTCCAATCTTTAAAGTACCTGGAAGTTTTTCTATTTTCAAGGGAACTCCTTCTTCGCTCACAAGCAATATGCAATCCTTCACCATTCCCATACTAGGAATACTAGTACATCAAGGAAAATCACCATCAACTATTGCATAAATTGAATCCATTACGATATGGCCCTAAGAAAGAACACTTTAAGGGAAATAAACATATATATAATGATAGAGAAAATAAAATTTGTGTACGAATAGGTGGTGCCATGGTGTCCATGGCCATGCTATGTGTTGTCAACATTGCAGGATGTAGTACATTTGAGCTTGCCATCGTATGAGGTGGTGATAGTAAATGATCATTGACATGTGTTGAAAAATAAGATTGTTAGAGCATAATGAAAGCAGTGATTAGCATGGACAATATTGTTAGAGAGTAAAAAAAAAATATAGTCCAACATGCGATCTACCTAAACCAACTACAGTACCCTCATCATGGCCGTGAGGATCAAAATTATGCAAAAAAAGCTGTAAAAGAAACACATCCACTTTTTTTTTAATGAAATAAAAGACTAATATAACATAAAAACTATCATTGAACTTTTGTTATAATTAAAAATTACATTAATACTTACTCTATGATTTTGAGATAGGTACATCAGTTTAGTTGCCCTCTTTTGTGATGCAAGAGTCAGAGGGAATATAGATACCAATTCAGCTAGTCTTTTTCTAATTTTGTGGAGGCATTTTTTAATTGCAGAGGCTGGCTCATCAAAAGTAGCGAAATCAACAACTAGGTCCTCGTCAAAGGACTCCTCTTCAGGGATTGCAGGTTCCTTTCCCTTTCTCTGCTGACCTCCTGTCTATGACAACAACATTACTAATACTATTAAAATTAATCTAAAATAGTGATGAAAAGTATATAATAAAAAACTTTATTTAACATTTTGCTTCTATCTAGTTTGTAGTACAATAACAAAGAGGTTTGCCTATTGGGAAGAAGTGCATGCATGATCATCATTGTCCCCTCTATGTGGTTGCTCCATATTGTGGTCCTATGTTATTATTTAAAGTTAACCAATAATTAGAAATGACTACATTAATAAATTTCATTAGAATATGTTGATGGAGATGAGGGGGATGGTGAGGAGACTCTCTAAATGTGGCTAGCAAAAAAATTCAATTATTTAATGGTATATAGTATGTACATGCACCCTAATAATAGTGACATCATTTGTATCTATGTGATTCAAATTGTAATCAATAAGCAGCTCTTCCTCTACACTTATTGATTTCATCGCACATACAAATACATGATTTCCCTCGCGTGCCTCAAATATGCAATTCGGTTGCTTAATAGTTGATAAAGGTCACGTGCTATTTATAAAACCTACAATATTCCCTAATTCTTTTGGCCTTCCGTTAATGTATATAGCCACTCTTTTACTTTTCTCATTGTCTTTTTGTTGAATATAATTTGCCGAGAGTGCATACCTACACATACTTTTTTTATATTGAACAATTCACATCCAACTTTTGTAATTGTAACAAGGTCTAACATACTCCATGAATTCAACAAATTTTTTATAAGAAAATTTTATTCCATCCATGGAAAATAGGCCCAAACCATGTATTGACGATGGTGCAATATGATATATCTTTCCTTTAACACTTAGATCATTGTTTATTGGAGGAAGTTCCTTAGGGACCCATTGTTTCTATAGATTTTGGTACCTAGAGGGCACCTTGATGTCGCCTTTTCTCTCATCATCATAAGAACATGATCCCCCTTGAGCAAGGAAAAATTTCATGTGTTTATTGAATTTCCTTCTAGTCTTTTGACCTCTAGTTGATCTTCCTAATTTAGACATACTAAATGACTCACTTTCTTCGCTTGAGGAAGACACATCTAAAAAATACCTATTTGCTACTACCTGAACTCCATCAAATAAGAGAGATAGAAAGTAATGTGAGATATTTTGCAAATTGTGAAATACATTAATCTCTATAGGGTGTATTGACTTATACCTGTCGATCCATGAGACTGTGTGGGATGCTCATGAAAGGGGTCCAGGTACCTACATATGTAATTCAGTTATCTAATATTAGCTAAAAAATTCATGATACATATACTCAAAACCACATAGTAAGTAAATTAAAAGCCATAAGCATCCCATAGTAAGTACATCATGAATTAATTAGATTAAGTATTGATTGCATAATTGCATATTTCTATCAAGAAATTAATATTAAATAGATTAAGCAGTGATCACATAACTGTACATTTCATTCATGTCATTCATCTTCTTCTTCAGCCAACTAATCACCATGATCATCATTGACATCGACATCATCACCACCACCATCATTGTCATCATCTTCATCATCGTCATCATCATCGTCATCATCGACATCAACATCATCATCATCATCATCATCATCATCATCATCATCATCATCATCATCATCATCATCATCATCATCATCAGTAGCATCATCATTATCATCTTCTTCTTCTTCAAGAAAACTTGCGCTAGGAACATCATCGACTAACTATTGTTTGTGATCATCATCTACATCATCTTCTAGTTGTTCGCAATCTTATTCTTCCATCGCATTATACCTCATTAGCCTTCCTCTTGGATCATGTCTAACAACAAATGACCAACCTGATTTATGTGGAACCTCTGAGTAAAATACTTTCTCACATTGGCTTGGAAGAACATAGGGCTCATCCCCAACTGGCTCAAACCACCTTGTATTAACCATTGGAAATCCATTGTCATGTTCAATAATAGTTCTATCAGGATCATTTTGATTCAGTCATAGCCTGTACCATCTGATGACGAAGAGAACTAATCTGAAAGAATTAAAGTCACACTCAAGTATATCATCCAAAATTCCATAGTATTGATTTTCAGACTCTCAAAGATGTAAGTCATTTCTAGATGAAATATTAGTCACCTGAAAGACTGCACTTATCCCAGAATCATAAGTTTTCTTTATGTCATCCAACTTTTTGATGCAAAATTTATGACCATTGCAAAATATAGCCTTGTGGTGTTTGACTTCCAAAAATATGTCAAACATGTATAAATTAATGCATCGGGAGTTCATAAACGTACGAGTGATTAAAAAATTTATACGTGCCTGGAAATCTCTTAAACCATGTTCTAAATCTATTTCCCTTTGCATAACATTTGGATCTCTATTATGATGAGCTTCATTAACCAATGAAGACACAACTTCCCATGTTAATGTGTGACCTAAATGATGACATCATTCAATCCATTTCATCATCCAATCTTGATTGTTTGCAATATACAAATGTATTGCATCCCACTCTTGAGTAGTTGTACAAAAAATAAATAGACAACTTACAACTGATTAATTTAGAAGATTAAGAATTAATTAATAGCTACAATAACATCTTATAATTTATTATCTCTCACTTTCCTCATTCTACCTTTCCCCACCAAGTACTCCCCTTCAAATTTTCTAATGGTGTTGAGATCTCAAATGCGATCTATATGGATCTTTGCTGCAAGCTTAGGAAGATATTCAGTAATGTACACCATAGTCTAGTTTACCATATATCCCTCCACCATAGAACCCTCAGGACGTGCTCTTTATTGAACCAAAGCCTTAAAAAAATTCAAGTGCCTCTCAACCATCCACATTGACCGAGTGTGTATGGGTCCACACATTTCAATCTCTCCAACTTGGTGTATGAGGTTGTGTTCTTGTGCATTGAAAAAAGTTGAAGATAGACACTTTTTCATTTCACACATTAGATGAGGAATTCTTCTCTTCTAGTATTTTATCTATTTTATGGATTTCTTTAGACGACAACCACCTACAAGACATTCAAGACACAAAAATATATAAACACGATACTTTACAATATATAGAAAAAAAATTGAATAGATATCATTACTTACCTCATGTATTTTCCAAGATCATATATCACTTGTTTGATGTTATTGTCAAAGTTCTCTGGGAGAGATAGGGATAGCACATACTACAACAATTATAAAAATAATCATGTCATTCTTTTCTCATATAATACAATGAGAAGTACATGCTGTTTACAAATATATTGTAAATACAAAAGAACATGACTTACCTTGATGAAGGTATGCCAATCATGCTTTTTCAACCCTGGCCCAAATTCAATTTTCTTTGATATGGTACTACTTATGTTTGCAACAAATCCTATGAGAAATCAAATTTTTCATATAACTTCTTTTATGGCATCACTTTGTTGTTCTGTTAATAACCAAGGAAGGGCACTTATATTAGTCCATTCTCCATTTCTATTTGATTCAATAAAATTTTTCATTGCATGATTGGATTCATGAATGTCGCCAAAAATTTTGACAATTTTTTCTTTGTCACGCCTTCCATCCAATATCTTCCACAATGTCTTGGTTACATTTTTTTCAATATGCATAGTATCAAACAAATGCATAATTTGCAACTGCTCGTAGCAGGGCAACCTACTAAATTGTATGGGATAACTTTTTAGTCCCTTTGGAAGGTTCTCAGTAGTGTTGCCTTGATGACATTCATGATCATCGATCACATAATCAGAAAACAAAATAGAATATAAATATACAAATTTCAAACATAAACCATTAGGTAGAATGGTAGTACCTTGACAATTAATTCTATTATATTCCAACTTCCATAGGGGAGGTGTCATTCTCCGTGGCTTAGATGTAGTCTCTTCTTTCCCATTGAAAAGATGTTTTTCGATAATTCGATAGTTATGATTTTTGTGGAGAAAATATCTATACTCATCAAACACCTACTTTTCTAAACTTTTTGAATGATGAGATTTCATCTTTGGACCACAAACTAGACATGCAAATTTTCTCTTTGTTTGAAGACCTACAAGATAAAGATACAATTGGATTAAATATGTTAATTTTTATTTTTAGAATTATCATGTGCAACTTGAATTCACCATAATATACCAGGAAAATGTGTTAGCCCTGGGGCATCATATATTGTCCATACAAGAATTGCATGGAATTGAAACTGTATGTCTCCTATTGGTCTAGAGATTTCATACATAGTCACACCTTTCCATAACTCCACCAACTCATCGATAAGAGGCTCAATATATACATTCATATCTTTAACTTGGTATTTACCTAGTTGAATGAACAACAACATTACATAATTATTGTGACTATTTTAATACAAGATTTATAATTACATGCAGATAACTATTAAATGATCAAATACCTGGAACAATCATTGCCAACATAATGTGCTCCCTCCTTATTGACATCCATGGAGGAATGTTATTGTTGATGACAAAAATAGGCCAAATAGATAAAATAGATCTTAGCTCTCCAAATGGATTGACACCGTCTGCTACCAGTGAAAGCTTGAGATTTCAAGGTTCTTCGATAAAGTGCGGCCACTTTTCCTTTATGTCCTTAAATACAAAACCATCTGAAGACATTCAAATAATGTCATCTCAACTCCTATTGCATGCATGGTAATCCATAAATTGTGCCAAGCTACTACACCTGAATAATCTTTGCAAATGTGCTATAATGGGGATGTAACGAAGAACCTTGTGAGCCACCATTTTTATTATTTGATTTGTTCAATGTCTACTCATATGACATTTAGGGCATTCTGTTGCAAATTCATGTTCTTTATGATAAATAATATGATCATTGGGACAAGCATCTATTGCTTGATACTCTATTCCAATATCTTTTATAGTGGCACATAATTCTCAGTATGAGCGAGGGAGAATATTTGATAGTTGTAAAAAAAACTCACCTATCAATCTATAGAAAAAAATATAAGTTGTTAATATTAACAATATTTATGGTACATGTTTCACCATTTAATTACTATAATGACATATATGGCTTACCTTAGCATATGTGACATTTTTGTGTTGGATAAACCATTCATAACCTTCAAGTTCAACAACAACAATACAACAGAGAGAAGTGTTGTTTGTGAGCCTTGGTAAAGGGGCGTGGCTGCCTTCTCAAGTAGAGGTATATTATGGATGACATCAACATCATCCTTAGAATCATCATCAGTTGGGCTAATACCAAACGTGTCATGGATCAATGTATTAGTACCATCATCTGATGTATCATCATCATCTTCCATTGGATCATAATCTTCAACTTCAATATTCGCACCTCCATGGTCCATATCACATACTCCCTTGGGGAGGTCTGTAATACCCCAAAAATGGGCTATAAGTTTATTAACCTCCTATATCATCAAATCATATGAAATCGACATCAAAGTCCTAATCTAAGGCACATCTAAACATCATCAAATCTAATTGATTATCTTAAATTTTGCATCGGAGAATATTCTTAGTAATATTCCTAATTATCTTAATTATCTTTAATTTTATAATTATTTGGCAATAAATCACATTTATCCTAAAGTTTGATTAATTGAATATTTTTATATTTAATTAATTAGATTTAATATTTGCCACTTAATTGTGTAATTAAATTTAATTATATTTATTATTAATTATATTATTTAATTTTGACAATAAATCTAATATCATATGAATAATTGATTAAATTCTTATTTAATTAATTAAAGCAAGTTGTCATTATTTAATAATATAGTTTTTAATAAAATTTTGATTAAATAATTGATTAACCCATAAATCAATTATTTTATTTTTAAAAGCAGTTAAGTTGGAAATAAATCACTTTATTATTAAATTAATTTATAAATAAAATATGCACAATCATAAAAGCAAACAACTATCAATTATCAATTAAAGCTAAACTCTATTTTGAGTTAAAACTTAGCTTTTGCATATTTTTGTGAGTTAATTATCTTTTATTTAAAAATAACTCAAAAATCAAGTTGAGTTATTTGAGTGATTTATAGCTTTTTCCCATGCACCTCCAAAGCCCTGGATTTCTATAAATTAAAGGCTCAACTCTTCACAAATCATCTCATATTTTGTACAATCACGCTGGAGAATTGGAATTGAAGAATCAAAGCTCTTGCGAATCGACATCTTTGTGAGATCAATCTTATTTTTGCATTCATATTACATATCATTGTTAGATTCATAGCATATCAGTTTTCAATAGCATTCATATCATATCAGTTTTTATCATTCTTATTGCATAGAAAATATCAAAAATATAGATTAATTGCATTTATTCCATATCTAGAATTGCATTCAAATCCTTCATTTAGGTGTCGTCTAGGTCACTGATCTCGATTACAATCTGAGAACATTAATCTCGCACCTATTAGAAGGCAGTAAATCGCTTGGTTAGATAGCTTTCAATTTTGCATGATTTTGATTATCACTAACCTCTAATATTTTACTGAGTGTTGTGTCTATAGATCAGGTACAATTTTCACACACACATTTCTGGCGCCCACCGTGGGGCAACCCACCTTTGCATGCTGGTTTTGATTTTTTTGGGAGCTAAAACCTTAAAGTTTCAAAGATTTAATTTTATCTCCCAAACAGCTTTGAATTTTGGTCTGAAATTTTTTTTGCAGGTTGGTGACATGTCATGGAAGCTACAGTAAAAAATTTAGAATTTTCTGAGATGGTTTGAATTTTTAATAATTTTTTCTTGAAATTTCAGAAAAAATTAATATCTGACGCAAATCAGCATATTTTTCAAAAAATTTTATAGTTTCGGAAAGCTCTTTAAATTCTACAGGGGGTCCATTCTTTGTGTTTTAAATTTGGACATGATATCATAGCTCAAATAGTCAATTTACAATAACTGGTCTGTTTTGATAAAATGGGTCTCTAGGGCACAAATGAAGAGGTTTTTCTAAAATTTTTGCATTTTTGGAAAGCTCTGTATTTTTTTAGCAGGGGTCTCTATTTTGAATTTCTATTTTTGTGGCCAAAATCATATCAAAAAAATTAGATCTTGTTGACTAGGTCAAATGCAAAAAAAATAAAGTTTTGTGATGGGTATGCACTTATTTTTTTACATGGTTCAATGAATGATATGAGTTGTCATTTGGGTTGATTGCTGGTTATTATTACTAATAATAATTGATTTTTAGAGCTAACCCTATGGTTTTCATAAGTTGAATATATTTTGCATATCTTGTTTGCTTGTTTGCTTGTTGGAGAGTTCGTCACTTGCTTGCATGGAAAAGCTCAACAAAAATTGCTAAAAATCAAGTAAAATCTACTAAGCACGTTGCAAGGATCCCAGGTATTCTCCTTCATCTAATAATATTTTGATTTGGGACTTAAAATAAATCTCTTATGTGTCAAGCTTGTGTGCATCTTTTCATGGTTTTGATCTATTTCTACACACTTGCATAATTGATACTAGGTTGTGAACCCTTAAGGATTCATTAAGTAGTCTTAGAATAATTGTGATTGATCTTGATTGCTATCTTGGGTTATTGGACTCGCTAATCCGCCGGCCCCTCATTTCCACCCCGTGGTTGCAATCTCAGCGCCATAAAGGGGAGGGGTCAACAGGACAGAAGCGTTAAATGTTCCACTTGGCAACCCTTTTGTGCTTTTAGGAACTCCCTTGTTTTCTAAGTTGTGGACTCATTTTTAGCTTGTGTGAGGTGTTAAGTGTTCCACCTTGTGGACTCATCTCATATTCACTTTAAACGTTAAGTGTTCCTCTTTCTACTTTTTGGATGCTTTTGGTAGATTTGCTTTCGGAACATACATCTGTGCTCACATAGTAATTAGGCCCTATGAACACTATTTGTGATTCTTGAGAGATTGGATTCCTAGCGAAATCCTTCTTGACGATAGAATCCTTGTAGGTAGGGAGGATACTTAGTGCGTTTCACATTCAACTTAGTTAGTGAGTCTTCTCTTATTGATCGACACATTCTCTCTCCGGAGAGGTTGATAGATCACGTGGGGTTGATATCATGATCTTTGGTGAATCAAAATTGGTTAGTGCATCTTCTCTTATTGATTGATACATTCTCTCCCCGGAGAGGTTGATACATCACGTGGAGTTGATATCACAGACCTTGGTGGAACAAAACTTTGTCTTAGCGTGTCGGATTAATCTGCTTGCTTTGTTTGGGTTAAAAGTGAAGAGGTGTCAAAACCTTGAATCTGGAGCCAAGTCCCCTTGTGGTATACTATTGTGAGTCATCTTTAGAGAGGGTTAACCGTAGCGGACAATCCCTTCACAGGGAAAACTACATTGACGGAACCTCAAGCGGTAATAGCCATTTTCGCCATGGTAGTGACAACCGCTATATAAATGTCCTTGTGGAAGAAATCTCCACGGGTATGGTTCATTGTTGGGTTATCAGATCTCCCTAGCAGCTCTTGAAGATTAAGTTCTCGGACTGTGTCAAAACCCTGGTGCGCTGGGATTGGAGTTCACCCCTTTGAATCATAAAAGTTGCAGAGTCAAACCATTACTAAAAACCCTAGAGAGGCCAATTTTTCATTCTCAGGTATATGTGTGTTATTGCAAAACTTTTCAGAACATACACAATTAGTACTCTCAGGGATTAGCACAATTTGGTCACTTGATTGTTCATGCGCAAGGTTGCTTTTGCCCTTGTTCATTGTTTTCAGACGTGCTTGGAATCACTTGCTTGCTATTCTGCGTGCTTATTTATCTACTTGGCTATTAAAAATGATCAAATCTGGTATAACCTTCAAAATTTGGACAATACAATTTGTAAACAATCCAAAACTGAAGACCTTAAATTTTGCAAAAATTGACGTAAAGTTCTTTCTGGAGTCAAAAGTCATTTCAGGAAGTCAAAAGTCGTATGAGTTTTGTCAAGTGTCATTTCAGTATTGCCCATCTGTCGTACGATTGAGAACCCAGTGTCGTACAAGTTTTCAAACCAGCAAATTCAAGAAAGTCAAAGCCCTGTTAGCAATTATCGTATGAATTTTAGCAACTGTCGTTTCATAGACTACCCAGTGTCGTACAAGTCTGCAGAGTGTCGTTTGGAAAAATTTGAGAAAGTTGTCAGAAATTGTCAAATTGCAAGATATCCAATGTTTCCAGCCTAGTTCCAGAATCTGTCAAAAATATCATTGTGTCAGGAATAGAGCAATAGCTATTGAGAATCAGTACACATGTCTCAAAGAATCAATAAACAAGAGGAAGAAGCTCTGATCGCCACTATAATGAAACAGATACATGCTATGCAAGTCCAGCTTGACAAACTTGGGAAAGAAAAGGAACCTCTATACTCTTTTCCATTTGATAAAGACTTGTACATGTCACCATGCCCCCGGAAAAAAATTGAGCAATATGATACCTCTTCCACGGAGAGTGACACATCTAGCTTTGAAGACTATGATGACTATGACAATAGACAAAATAATGATACCTATGACACCTCTATTCCTAAGAGTCCTCCTCATCGTTCATTCCTGCTTACTACAAATGGGCCGTCACATTGGATAGATCGTGAGGGTGATCCATATGATTCTGATTATGAAAGAGACTTTGATGATTTCTATGCACAATACCCAGATGATCCATGTGTTTCACTTGAGGAAGAGAAAGTCTACCATGCTGATTATAAACATGCATACTATAAGGATCTCTCCTCTAAGAACTCTCAGGCTGAAAATAAAGATTACACTCTCAAGCAAGATCATGTTAATGTTGGACTTTTGTCTTGTGATGGTTCCCTTCCATCCCCTACTTCCTCCAATACCCATACATTTCCTAAAGCTTCCGGGTCTTTCAAATCTTTCACAGAACCTTCATCTGACACAAGCCCTGATACTTTTCATGTGGTTCCCTATAGTTATCCTCCAGGGCTACCCCTTAAAGAAACTCAAGCTATCCTTCACTTGGCTGCAAATACTTTCAATGATGATAAACCTAAAGAGCCTAAGCCTTCATATGCTATAATCCCTACTTCAGCTAGTCCTCCACCATCTCTTCCAAAGTCATCCATACAATCCCAACATGCTTCCTTGTCCTTACAAGTGGCTCCATGTCAAGAGGACTCTAAAAATGATAAAGAAAAGAACATAAAGAAAGATCAAGATCAAGAACCCTCCATGTCATCCACTCCTTTTTCCAATGTCTCTTATCTGCCTTAGGGTTCTTTTGATCCTGTACCCCCTTTTTCATGCATTCCACCATGTCTTAAGTCTTCACCTAAGCAAGATCAAGCTACTACTTACACTGTTGAACTTATTGACAATCAAAATAACCTTACTACACTTGCACTTTCCAAAGATGATACTTCCATTAAGGTTGGTAAAAATAGTGTTCCTTCCAATGTTAAGCCTATTGAAAATCAAAAGAAAAATTATGTGCTTGTGCTATCCAAAGATCCTTGTCAAGATCAAAGTCTTCCATCTTCTTGTTCTACCACTCCATGTTCACTTCCACTTTCTACTCTTCCTAAGTCTTCGCAAGCTTTGAATGATCCTATCAAAGAAAATGCTCTTATTCAAGATGTCCATGATTCTATTGAAGATCCTAATGCTCACTCTAAAGATGCTGATATCCTTGGTTGTCATATAGATGCTGATGAACTTATTGATTATCCTTTTGCATCTTCCACTTCCATCCTTGGACCTCTTCCACCACTACAAAGATCTTCACGCCTTCCTTCCATCTTGGGTCCTTATGTCCCTTCACTTTCCCCTCCTAACTCTCCTAATTTTCCATCCATCTTGGGTCCTTACATACCTCCATCTCCCATCTTTCCTCAAGATCAACATAGATGCATACCCTTGAATCCCTTTCATCCAACCACCCATCTAAACCAGTCATATCCTCCCTCTTTCACAAATCCCAAGTCTTTTGGAAGTAACTCGAATGTTCAATACAAGAAAAAGAAGCAATACAAGAATCCATCAAAAAAAGAATATCACCATGTCTCCTCTCATAGACATGGAAGCATAAAGTCAAAAGAAATATCTAAGAAAAAAACTACAAGACAAGTATGGGTTCCAAAATCCATCATTCAAGATATTCTCTCTAGATCATCAAAAGGAAATAAAAATCCTAAGGCTATATGGATTCCAAAGTCTCTCTTGAAAGAGTCTGGTGTTGAGCAAAAAGTGAAGTTGACATTCAAGCTTCCAAAGGCTTCCACTTCATCTCCCTCCAAAAATATTCTTCCATTCCTTGTGCCTAAACCACAACCTCTGCTATCCATTCTCCATATTCCTTCACGTATTCCTTCATTCAAGATTCCTCCATCCTCTCACCACCCTTCAAGGTATGTATTGACGTTGATCTTGCCTTCCTTTCCACCTACCCTTTTACAATCCTTCCATGCATTATCCTTTTACCTTCTATCATTTTTCCTCATTTTCCTATTCCTCCTATCTTCCAACCTCACTCGCTTTACATAAAACCTTATCCTCCATTTTTCTCTTCCATCTCCCTTTCCCTATCAGCATCTTTGAGCACATCATTTTGAATCCTTGGCATATCATGGTTTATCCTTTCAAGGAGCATTATCTAAAAAGCTTGCCTTCTTCCAAAAAAAGGAAATAAAAATAAAAAATAAATTTTTTTTTTGAAAATGTGCCTTGGTGAAAACCTGGAAACAGGCGCCTTGGTAGCAAAAGTAAAGAGAAATAAATTCATCCTATGGTGAAAACCACTCCCTTGTGGTGCCTTGGATAAGTACCATGATGAAAACTTGGCAATCAGGCATCATGCGTAGTTCTTCTACATATTTCACCCATTCCATCTTCTCTCTTTGATCTTGACAAGGTTGACCTATACATGAACATTTGGCTATTTTGTGAGCTATTTTACGATGATCTTGCTTTCATTCCTTCCATGTTTAGCCTTCATATCCATCTTCCTCCATTCATTTTCACCTATCACTATCCTTTTCCCCTTTGGTCTTGATCTAATATAAAAAAAAAAAAGGAGAGTAAAACACGGTGCTATGAAGCCTCTTGACATGCCTCCTCCTTTGGACTGCATCCTGTCCTTCTTTGGCATTACACTTTTGTGACTTATCCTATGCTAGCCTTTCCCTACTTATCCAAATATGCTTTACATGACAATTTTTCCCTAGCTTGGGTACCCTTGAGGAGCTTTCCCTTGAGGATTTCTTCCCTTCATTCTCCTTCATTCTCTTGTCTTCCATCTCTTCCACCAGCTTGCTAATCCCTCTTGTTCTCCACCTTGCTAGACATTGAGACTGCATGATATGATCTTGCTTGGGAGTTTGCAAATGGAAAAAGATGATATGAAGTATACCAAGTATCAGAATAAGTATCAGAACCAGTATCAAAACAATTATCAGAATCAATATCAGAACCAGTATCAGAACCAGTATCAGAACAAGTATCAGAATGGGCCTACAAAACAAGTATCAGAACACCTATTGGGGCTACACTTTTCACTTTAGTTTATGGGTCTGAAGCGGTACTACCTATTGAGGTTGAAATCCCATCACTAAGAATCAAAATGCATGGTCTAGTAACCGATGATGACTACAGAGTGTCTAGGTTGCAAGAACTGGAACTACTAGATAAGTGTAGACAAGCAGTGTATGATCATCTCAGAGTATATCAGAAAAGAATGTCTAGAGGCTACAACAAGAAAGTCTGACACAGAGAATTTCAGGTTGGCGATCTAGTGTTGAGAGAAAATCCTAAAAATCAATCACATCGAGAACGCAAGGGGAAGTTCGAACCCAATTGGTTGGGTCCCTTTGTTATCACTGCTACTTTTGGCTTTGGTGCCTATCAACTCTCAACGACTGAAGGAGAACAGCTCCGAGAACCAATCAACATTCTCCATCTGAAGAAATTCTATGCCTAAGGCATTCAGTGCTTGGTAAATGTCCTAAAAAAATCTTAAAAATCAGAAAAAGTCCTGAAAAATGAACATCTTGGTGAAAACCTAGCAATAGGCACCTTGATGATTCACAAAAAAATAAAAAAATATCAAAAATTCAAAAAAATTGAAAAAATAAAAAAATACAAAAAAATGAAAAAAGAAAAAAAAAAGTGCCGTGGTGAAAACCTGGAAACAGGCACCTCGGTAGCAAAAATAGAATCTCTACCAAGATGGTGAAAACCTGGCAAACGGGCACCACTTGTTCCAAATGCTCCATCTATCAGCACAATCTTGGTCTTTCCCAGCTTTCAGTCTTGCTTTAGTTTGTACATATCTCCCGGTTTGTTTCTGCATATCCTGGTTTCAATAAGTTGGTCTGTACACCAATCAGCTCAAGTGTCTATATCCTATCAATGTTCAAAGTTGGGGGCAATCAATGTCATATCTTATAGTCTCCAATGTATCTTAGACGTGTCATATCTAGCCAGAGTCCTTTGAAGCTTCATGTGAGTCACTCAGTCAGTCTGTCTCGTCTCCAGAAAGGATTTTGCATCAACAACAATCAAACATCAAAACTCAACTGAAAACAATCTGTGCTTTTCATGCTTTTATCTCCTTGTAGGCTTACTGATTCGCATTGAGATTTTTGCATATTGTGTCCCTTCGAGCTCTTCAATGATGTCCTTTATAGGATTTAGAGAGTGATGACTGGGGGCATAATCTTTTCTTGATCTTCTGCTTGTATGTGAAAATCTAACAGCTTTGAAAATTTTGGATTGAAATGGTGTCTGACTGTAAGAGCCTCTATCTCGAATTGGATGGCCATGCGTACCTCGACCATTGATACCCAAAAAATTCAAGGAAGTTTGATCTCACTATTGTCTTTTTAAGTAAGTTCTTTCTCCTACTATGAACGCAATCTTGCCTAAGGATGTGAACGATAAAGGGTCACTACGGGTAATTCACATTAGATTTAGAATGATCTCTTAGCTGTTTGATGTGTTTTTAATGCAAGGTGTACTCAGGTCATCACAATGTTTATGTTTTGATGCTTGTACAAATTGCTATATCAAAATAGACATGATATTCAGGTCATCCTGGCGTTTGTGCCTTGATGCTTATATTTAATCCAACATTTTGACAATAAAGTCAATATTCATATATCCATGGTTGTTGTCCAGTGGGTGTTGTATTGATTCTTGCACATACAAATCAATATTCATATGTCTATGGTTTCATGGCTAGTGGGCATTGTATTGATTTATCCGGTTACCTAAAAGTTCAATGATGATAACAAATCGACACATGATCAGTGACTAGGTCCTAGGTCTTAGGTTGCATTTCATTTTGCATGTCTCATTGCATTTTGCATGTTTACATGATCTCACAATGATTAAACGAACTTCAATGCTTAAATGATTCTTCAAATCGCATCTTCAAGTCTAACAAGAGCTGAATCTCACACGAAGGTTCCTCCAATGAAATAGCAAGTAGAATCCTTTTTCAGGATCAAAATTCAAATCTGAGATCATTCATATTATTAACTACTTGCATATTCAACCTTCAATCATCACAGAAATCTAGTATTCAACTTAACTGATTATCTTACATCAAACTATCAAAATTTCAACTTGGTCAACCATGGTCAACTCATGGTCAAACCTAGTCAAATTTGGTCTTTTGGGACCTTCCAACGATGCAGAATGCATTCTCGGATGTAAATAACCACTTCTCAGATCAATTAACATGCTTCTAAACTATCAACGCTGACTTTTCTTGTCAGATTTCAATTTTAATCCCCAAGGGGGCATGGTATTGCACATCATTCAAAGTCTGTAAATCAAATTCTATCGATCAAGTCTATCAATATCTTTCATCAGTGATCAAGAAAAACAATCACGTCTAGTCGCTGATTCATCAAAAGTCCTCATCGCTCGGGGCAAATCTATCATCACTTGGGGCATATCAGATTCATCGATCCATATCAATCTGGTATTCTCCTAATCTTGTAAACTATATCAGTTTTTTGCAACCATCAGATCATAGTGTTCTTTCCTTGGTTCTTCGACAACTGAAGGGTTTGGATGTGATACTTGCTAGTTCTGCTAAGACAATCGAGCCTAGAACGGGTCACTCACTTCTTATCAATCCTAAGGTTTAGAATCAGGCATTTTGACACTTTTTCGCAATCATAGGTTCATTTGCTTCTACAGTGAACATTATCTTTGGTCATTCAAGACCTATTATCTTCATATCAATTCAATATCAATCAACTCCGATCTCAATATCTTTCAATCGGTTTCTATCTTGAGATCGGTTTATCTTTTGAATCAGTTTCATATCTTTATCAAACACAGACTATCTTTGAACCACTGCGCTTCACACAGTAATTCAAAGAGGGGCAAAATGTAATACCCCAAAAATGGGCTATAAGTTCATTAACCTCCTATATCATCAAATCATATGAAATCGACATCAAAGTCCTAATCTAAGGCACATCTAAACATCATCAAATCTAATTGATTATCTTAAATTTTGCATCGGAGAATATTCCTAGTAATATTCCTAATTATCTTAATTATCTTTAATTTTATAATTATTTGGCAATAAATCACATTTATCCTAAAGTTTGATTAATTGAATATTTTCATATTTAATTAATTAGATTTAATATTTGCCACTTAATTGTGTAATTAAATTTAATTATATCTATTATTAATTGTATTATTTAATTTTGACAATAAATCTAATATCATATGAATAATTGATTAAATTCTTATTTAATTAATTAAAGCAAGTTGTCATTATTTAATAATATAGTTTTTAATAAAATTTTGATTAAATAATTGATTAACCCATAAATCAATTGTTTTATTTTTAAAAGCAGTTAAGTTGGAAATAAATCACTTTATTATTAAATTAATTCATAAATAAAACATGCACAATCATAAAAGCAAACATCTATCAATTATCAATTAAAGCTAAACTCTATTTTGAGTTAAAACTTAGCTTTTGCATGTTTTTGTGAGTTAATTATCTTTTATTTAAAAATAACTCAAAAATCAAGTTGAGTTATTTGAGTGATTTATAGCTTTTTCCCATGCACCTCCAAAGCCCTGGATTTCTATAAATTAAAGGCTCAGCTCTTCACAAATCATCTCATATTTTGCACAATCACGCTGGAGAATTGGAATTGAAGAATCAAAGCTCTTGCGAATCGACATCTTTGTGAGATCAATCTTATTTTTGCATTCATATTACATATCATTGTTAGATTCATAGCATATCAGTTTTCAATAGCATTCATATCATATCAGTTTTTATCATTCTTATTGCATAGAAAATATCAAAAATATAGATTAATTGCATTTATTCCATATCTAGAATTGCATTCAAATCCTTCATTTAGGTGTCATCTAGGTCACTGATCTCGATTACAATCTGAGAACATTAATCTCGCACCTATTAGAAGGCAGTAAATCGCTTGGTTAGATAGCTTTCAAATTTGCATGATTTTGATTATCACTAACCTCTAATGTTTTACTGAGTGTTGTGTCTATAGATCAGGTACAATTTTCACACACACAAGGTCAACCTATATAAAAATGATGAACACAAATAAACTACAATAAGGATTTCATCATCAAGTGTATTTCATATATATATTAATTGTTAAATAAATATAATGAAAAACTTACCAATTCATGATAACCAAACCCTCCTTCAATGTGACCATTATCCCTACAATGTCTCTTAGCTATTTTGATTAGCAATCTTCTAGTGTTTAAGCCCTTACAAATATTTTAGGGACAATAACATTTTCCATGACCTTTTATTTTCAAATTTGACCACAATCTATTGATTGTATCCCCATTACCTTCTTCACTTGGATTGTCTGACATGATCCTTCTTCACTTAGATTATCTATAACTTAATTATATATACAAATTGAAAACTTAGTTATGAAATGGTGTTGTAGTATAGTATACCGAATTGAAACACTTATGTTATTGTAGTCTTCCACCTCAAACTCTTTCCTATTGTGGCAAGAAAGAAAGATATTCAAATAATATAGTAGTTTGTAAATGAAAAATATGCCTATCTAACACTTTTTGAGGGTGTAGGGAACAAAAAATGAAGGCAACTTGAGACCACAAATGGAGGCAAGTTGTTGATTGAGTGTGTAGGGAACAAAACTCATCAGTACTTTTATCGAATTGTAAATTTCAATTTGAACCATTCTATGAATATAGAACATGGATGTAATCTCAGAAAATAACAAAATGTAGACATGATAAATTACTTATTTTGTTATTCTACATTACTTACTATTTGAGTACACGTTCCACCTATAACTTGATCAAGTCTTGTTTGATGCTTCAATTTTGTGTTCACTATACTGTAGAAGTACACAGTTTTGTATTTCCCCAATATGTTATTCAAAAAACAACAATAGAATAAAATACTTGTTGAGAAAGATCATCATAGGAGTATTAGAAACTCGAGATCCAAAGGTAACACAACATTATAAGACTCTTACATTCAACCTTCAACTCATGCACCTAATAAATAGGAGAAAAAATACATGAAATTGAAAAATTTAACTAATGAATTGTGTTTTTCTTCTCATCTTAATTAGCCAAATTTATATGAGATTCTAAAGAAGACCTCACTCTTAATCAGCCAAATCTTCCTTGTACCACACAAAAAACTATGTGATAACTATGTTTACTCCAACCTTAATTGTTTAAGAATTCATCATATCAGATAAAGTATGTTTAAGAATTATTTTTGATTACGGTAAAAATAGGTTTTGAGGGGGCCCCGAAACCCTTTAACAATAGAGACAAAAGATAAGCATGAGATCCCTAAGAACAACTAGCTGTCCCAGAGAAGGGAACATACTACAAAGGGTCAAAACCCAAATAGTCAATAAGCTTTTACACAACAAAAAGAAAAAAATGCTGGACAACAAACAAAAAAGAGAAGACCACTAGCACAAAGATCAAAACATAGTTTTTAGGAAGCCCTTAGATTCCTCCAGCTGGGCTTGCATGATCTTAACATTATCTTTCAAACTCTAAATGTCCTGATCTGCAATCTTGAGCTTCTTTTTAGTATTAGACCTAGTCTTGGTGCCAGGTCCCATCTGCTGACTAGGATCAGTCAGGTCAATTTTGTCACTTAGGGGGGTGTCTTTGTTTCCTTCTAGCATTTTGCTAAGCATATTCAAATTCTCCAGAGTAGACTTCATTCCTGTATTAGCTAGGTTGAGCAAATATTTCAGCATTTCCTCATTCCTACTTGTTAGGACTGGTCCTCATTCCTCAGAATTGTTAGGACTGGTCCTTTGGCGTGTATTAAACAGAATGCAATTTTCATCATATTATTATCACTCTATTTCTTTGTTGTAAACATGCCATTGGTTTAGTTTTGTAAAAAAAATTTGTGTTAGATGCATTTAAAATTATCTTCATTGTCTTTTGATTGTCTAAATGCTGCTTTATTTGTCAGTCAATTAATATATGCTAGTATATAAAGAAGACAATCAGAAGACAATAAAGATTTGTCTAACAAAAATGAATACACTAAATTGAACCAATGACATGTTTACAAAAATTATCCTAACTCGCAAGAAAAACTAAAACAATGGCATGTTTATAACTCATTAAGAGTGAGGCCTTCTTTAGAATCTCATGAGTTTTGTACTACGCATGCAATGTATTGTGATTTTGAAGAGATTTTGTGCCATGTGTGATAGAACCTACTTTATCTAATATGGTGCATTGTCATACAATAGTGAACTGCTATGTGGAAGGGATGGTTGATAGTGTTCCTTGAGGGAAGGGGGATTTTGAAAGACTTGTTATTATTGTATTGTTTATTTCCAATATGTTTAGATGCAGGGTAGACTAGGAGAATGAAGGATCACTCACTGATTGCATGATAATCCAATTTTGAAGGGTCACTGGAAGAGGGGAATGAAGGATAACTCACTGATTGCATGATAACCCCACCAAGCATTCTTTCCTTTAAGTTTCCATAATATCTCCACGTATGATAATTATTCTTTACTTTCTTCTATATGTTATTATTTCTATGGTTTTGTTATTTGATAATATATCAAAAACATTACAGATGTGCATATAAAAGAAAAATATTGCCCTTGAATTGTTCCACATTGAGGCATTTCCTCTTGGGAGTATTCTCTTTGTTTGTACAATATCTGTCAAAAATGGTTCCCATATTTCTTCAAGATCTATTTTAATCTTTATATTGTAATTTTGATTAGATTTGACCAATAGTTAATTTCATTAGTATTTTATAGCATATACTACTAATGTGAAATGTGGAGAGAAAGAAAGAGACACACTGGGTATGAATTACACAATATACCCATCATCACTTAGCACTTAAATAATAAATTATGGATAGGGAACAACCCCCTAACTTCTGGATGTTTGTTTCATGTTGGCCTCTTATTATATGCAAAGTTACACATATCTTAGGCTAAAAAATTGTTGGTTAACTGTTTGTCCTCTTCAAGATTTCTAATCTTTGACTCTTAAATTTCCCAATGAAAGAGAACAAGAGGATGTCACCAACAATTGGGTCAGTGTATCCTACAATCATTGCCCTTTGAATTTTGTAGGTACAGCTCCCTGATATGTATGATGTTCAATGAATTTGTTTTTTATCTTGATCACCAAATTGTCTCTATGTGTTTTTAACCAAATCACTCATAGGCATGAGTAATTCAGGCAAGGATTTTATGTTTACTATCTCCTAACCTTAATCTACCTACTTTAACCATGCAAAATCTAACCAAGAGAATAGGAGCAGAATCATGCATAGAAGACAAATAGAATTGTTTTAACTGCACCTTCTATCATGAAATAGAATCCACGCATACATTACAGCTCTACACGCAACTGTACTTTCTATTCAGCATGCAACTATCTAACTGAAATGAATAGCAGAAGAGATATACACAACAAGTAAATAGAATCACTTGACTACAACTTCAAAGTTGAAATGGAATCCAATCTATCATTGTAGCTTATGCATAACTATTCACACTATCCACATGCAAATGAACCTACCATGGAAGAACAAAACTAGAAAACCCCAGCACCGTAAAGGGAATTACTACTGCTTTATTATCCAGTTTGCCGACCCCACTTACATCCTTTGCAAGAACTTATATAGACAACATAGCTTACGCCCCTTAAGAGAATGTGAAATGATTCAACTTCAGGACTTGAAAAGTTTTGAGGAGAATATTTTCAAAAATACAAATGAAAGAAGTGTAAGAGACTTTTGTTTTCTTCCTTTCGATGTGCTTCCAAGAATACGAACTGAAGAGGTTTCATCTTTCAACCTAATGCTAGGAATGCTGAAAGATCATTTCAATACTGGAGTCGACACTAGTAATCCACCAGTGCCAATGTTTCTGCCTTCGCTTAGCTTAAATAGCATAACATTGATTATGACTGGATCGTTATTCATGTATATTCTACCATCCATTGCATTAGACTTTCCTTATTTTTATACAACTCTGATCATAAATCTGAATCTGAATCTGAAGATTTAACATGTTCAGCATCATCACATTTCCTCCACTGTGACTAATCTTCAACATTCATAGCTACATATGGAGCCTCTGACAATGCCTCTAATCAGGACATTATCTCTACTCTGTTGATGCTTTGATCTTGTTGGACGTACCTCTATGAAATGCAAGATGATCTCTATGTCATATAAACATAGTCTGCTGTCTTCGAAATAACAATTGCCTTTGGAAAGGGTTGAAACTTCACCCATTTCATGAGACCAACACAATCAATCCATGCATACTCAATAATCTTTTACATAACATAAGAAATGGTCAGAAAACATCCTAGACCTCCATCTGCTGGTCATATCGAAAAACACCATAGCAACACACATGAGGAGCACCCAAACTGGGATTTTTTGCCAAGATAAAATGGAATACTTTCAAGAAAAACTTTCTACAAGAAGGGGTCGTGGCTATGTATATACATATGGTTGTTGCATATTAAATGTTGCAACTCTCTATTAACAGACCACCAAATTATTAGACTTTTTAAATCTTATACTGTTGATACAAGCATCCCTGTCATCAAAATATATTTGGATGAAAAATGTGCATTTAGACTTGCATTATGGCAGGGACTATGCTTAAAACAAGACCTTTGTTAGAGGCACCATTGTAGAATCAATACGTTTCCTGATTACTACTCATAGTTAGCAAACACATCATATGTATTATCATTTAGTGCCCTTGCCAAACACTTGCAAAATCTTATACCTAATCTTGATTCTTGAATCAAAGCTTGCAAAGTATCATTCTTTTGAAGCCATGTCATGAAAATCCTTGAAAAGGATAGACTTTCATGCATCATTTTATAATCATCCGAAGAGAGGTCTTTCACATTATTAGTATTCATAGGGCATAGTATCATAATGATACTTTAACCATCTCCATTGTTACCATTACCTAAAACTTATGTTGAGCTCTTCCCAATTTGCATAGTTTGAATACAATCAAACAATTTCCACTTGATTGCTCCATCTTCATAGCCATTGTTTACATTAGAATTGTAGAACATATCTTATCAATTGAAATGCACCTTCCTTGCCCGATAGAATGAAATTCTAAAACTTTAGATGCCAAGGTAAGAATTGCATCAACCATGTGATAAAATTTACATTAGCGTCCACATATGTGCCTGAAAATTACAGCTTTATAACTATCCTTATCTGAGAAGATCACCAATGAGAATCATAATATCCTTGCCAGATTAGGTACTATCACCTACCCAAATAATGATGACACTTAAACCAACCCACCCGGCTTATGAACGAGGAGGCACGGGAGAGGAAAACCTGACAAGGATGTCCTACCTATGAGGTACTTAGACCTAGACACGAACCAGACCAGACTTGACCATGACTTCATAATCTTTCACTTTTAAGAACATAGTCACGGGATAAGAAGTAGTGCAATAGCTGGCTCCAACTGGGGATTTAAGCATTACAATGCTTAAAAGAACTCTAGCAATCTCTAGTTCCACAAAATAGCCAGCAACTTGACAAAAACAAAATTGAATTCAAGGAAAATAGCAGCAAAAATGAAAGGAAACTACTAAACTAAGACACAAAAAGAACACCTACCTAACTAGCTACTACGCAGGGGTTACCTGCTCTTCAATTATGCATCTGGTATAGCTTCAAATCTTGCCCATTATAGGAACATGGTAGGGACTCTCCAGAAGGATATGCCAATTTGAATGAGTTATTCTGATTCACTTGCACAATTTGGAATGGACCTTTCCACAGGGATTGAAATTTAGAATGCATTCCTTTAGGTTCATGCCTCTTATCCCACAATAGCACCATATCACCTTCCATGAATTTTCTTGGCCTTGCCCTTTTATCAAATAGTTTCTTGACTCGGTTTTGATGTTCAGTTATCCTATCTACCATATCTTCCCATTCTTCTTGCAACTTTGTCAAATACAAGATCCTCTTATCCAAGCCATCCTTGAAAACATCATCCTCAATTGCGGTTTTCAGTTTGCAAGCAGCAAGTTCTAATGGCAATGGCAAGTTGGCTTCTACTCCATACACTAATTCAAAAGGAGAAATGCCAATAGCTCTTTTAGGAGTAGTTCTATCTGCCCAAAGAGCATCATATATCCTTTTGTGCCAATCCCTCTGATTATCAGCAACCAACTTTTTTAAGATATTAATTAGATTTTTATTGCTTGACTCTACCTGCCCGTTACCTTGAGGAAAATAATCAGAAGAATGTCCTATTTGAATCCCGTGATCATAACAAAAGGCAACAATTTCTGAGGATGAAAAGTAAGAGGCATTATCTAATATTAACTTCGTGGGAACTCCAAACCTTACCAATATTTGTTCTTTAATGAATTCACATACTACCTCTGATGAAGTCTTCTTCATTGGCTTAGCTTCCACCCATTTTCTGAAGTAATCAGTGGTGGTCAAGATATATGAATGTCTTTGGCTTGAAGGAGGATTGATAGGCCCTACGAAGTCCAAACCCCACTATTGAAAAGGAGCATCTATCACTACTGGTCTCAGAGGTAATGCAGCCAACTGTGATTTGCCTGCGAACATCCTACACTTCTCACAATTTGCAACCCACTTATATGAGTCTTTGAACATGCCGGGCCAATAATAGCACTACCTTAGGATCTTGAAAGCTATCATGGTAGATGAGAAGTGACCTCCACATGCTTCATTATGAAAAGATTTCAACAACTTCTCCTGCTGTTCCTTATCAACGCATCTCAGAAAAGTACCATCAATTGCTTTCTTATACAAGACATCATCATGGATGACATACTTCAAAGCTTTATTCCTTAAATTCCTCCTTTTTTTAGGTGTTAATCCATCTGGGCATTCACCATAAGTCAGAAAATATGCAATATCTGAAAACCAAGGATCTTGTAGACTCACCATTAGCACTTTGTGATCAACTTCTCCAACTTGTTGATTCTCTGCTATAGCCCTGCAAAGAGCATTCCCTCTTATGAGTTTTGTTGGCTTAATGTCCATATCATACTCTTGAACCTTTGCAATTCAAGCTCCTCTATTGTTACACCCAACTTCTTGCTGTGTTAACACACTTTTTACAACAGCATCAGGCACATGGATGACTGAGTGTGAATGCAAGATATAAAATCTGAAATTCTTTAATGCCCTCACCACTGCATAAGCATGCTTTTCAACTTGGGAACATTTCAGCTCATGATTTTTCAGAGGTATACTCATAAAGGCAATCAGGGCTTGTATTCCTTCATTATTTTCTTGCATCAATATTGCTGACATAGTATAAGGTGAGGCATAACAATATATGATAAATTCTTTAGTGTAATCCAGATGAACAAGAACCAGAGCATTTGCAATAGCATCTTTTATATTTTCAAAGGCCTTCTTTCCAATATCAGTCCATTTAAAAGTTTTATTGCCTTTCATCATATCAACTATGTCCTTCACAATCTTAGAAAAATCAGGAACAAACCTCCTCAAAAAGTTTACTTGCCCAAAGAAAGATTTAACTCTTGTTTTGCTCAATGGAAGACTTAGTTGCTGAATAGCTCTAACCCTATCCGGATCAATTTTAACTCCTTCTTGAGAGACAATATGGTCAAGGAGCTTACCTTCAGTGACACAAAATACTGATTTCTTTGGATTAAATGAAATGCCTTGATCTCTACATCGCTGCAAGACTTTTGCCAAATCTTCAAGATGATCCTTCATCTTCTTAGAAAAAATAGTCAAGTCATCTAGATATATCACAATAATCTTATTCTTCAAATCACAAAAAGATAAATCCATTGCTCTTTGAAAGGTTGCACCTACATTGATTAATCTGAATGGCATTCTATTGTATGCAAACATGCCCCATGGTGTTGTGAAGGCTATCTTATATTGATCAGCTTCATCCACCTATATCTGATTATATCCTAAAAATCCATCTAACAAAGACATCATTTCTGATCCGGCTACAATCTGTAATAAGTGATCCATGTTAGGCAAGGCAAAATTGTCCTTGAGAGAAGCTTGATTCAAATTTCTAAAATCTACACAAATCCTTATCTCTCCATTCTTCTTCCTCATGGGAACTATGTTTGCCACCCAGGTAGAATGATGTATAGGATAGATGATCTTAGCTTTCAGCATTTTCTCTATTTCTTTAAAAATTGCTCCTTCAACCAAAGGATTATAATTTCTCTATTTTTGTCTGACAGGTGCTGCTCCAGATTTGAGAGGAATAGTGTGCTTGAATCCTCCATTCATGAAATTCTTCAAGTCCTCATAGTTCCATGCAAAAACATCTTGGAATTCAATCAATAATTCTCTAATTTTTATTCTTTCTTCAGAAGTGCAGCATTTTCCAATGTTAATCATCTTAGGACTGTCCTCAGTCCCTATGTTAATTCCATCAAATTCTCCATTTGTTTTTCCTTTTTTATTTCTCTCCTTTTTAATATAAGCATCATGTTTATCAAAAATATTTTCTAAAGAAACAACATAAGGAGGGATTTTATTTTCTTTCAATTGAATAATACCTAATTTTAATTCTTCTTCATTCTTTGATGGATGCTCTTCTCTTTGATCGCTTTCAAAACATAGATCCACAAAGGTTCCTGTTCCTTCTATGAATTGCTGAATGTGTTTATCATCCTCAAATACCTGCCAAGACTCTTCATTATCTAGCACCATGGGTCTAAAAATCACTTCCATTCTGAAAATCTGATCTTTAAAATCAGGATGAGGCAAGAGCAATGATGCGGATGCTGCCAATGAATCAGCTCTTGTGTTTTGATCTTTGGGTACTGAGATTATAGAGAAGGCATTCAGATTTTCTATTTCATCCCACACCTTATTCTTGTAACTTTTCAATCTATTGTTTTTGACAGCGTATTGGTTTCTTACTTGCCTTACAACTAATTCAGCATCTCCTTGGGCCTTAAGTAATTTAATTCCCTTCCATTTAGCTACCTCTATACCAAGAAGAAGTGCCTCATATTGTGCTATGTTATTAGTGTTCTTAAAGTCCAGTTTATAAGCTAGGCAAGTAGTTTCTCATTAGGAGCAATCAGAACTATCCCAGCACCCGAACTGGTTCTAGCACAACTTCCATCAAATTCTAATGTCCATAATTGATTGCTCTCTATCTGATTTGATTCTTCATAAACATTAGAACTATCATAATACAGAATATAATTTCCAAATTGTGTTTCTTGATAAAGAATCTAAGATCTAGGATCATCTGATTTCAAAACAGTAAATTTAGCCTTACTTTCGGGTTCAAGCTTTACTTTCTTATTCCCAACTTGGATATAGGCAGATGACCAATCAAGCTTAATCTCTCCTCCTAAGTCCTTGCAAAAACTCCTACTAAGCAACATGCCATAGCTTTCAGGAATGTCAGCAATAAGAATTGTAAGCTTTAATCTCTTGGAAGGATATGCAACCAAAGTGACTTGTGCATCCTTGATCTGACCTATAAGAGGTACTTGCTTGGCATCCATTGAATAGCATTTTCCAAAGACTTTGCTTAAAGGTAGCCCTAGAAATTTTGCAACTGGTGTAGGCATGACATTATCAGATGCTCTAGAATCAATAATGCAATTGCTTAATTTATTTCCATTGATAAATAGAGACACGTAAAAAGGCTCAGGTTTAGAACTAGAACAAGTGGCATTGATAGTACATTCTTCTTCTTGAAATAGCCTAGGAATAGAGTAATCATCTTCTATTTAATCATCCTTGCTTGTACTGACCCCTCTTCTATTACTAACATGAGAATTAACATTAACACTTCTTTCATTTTTGCAGTGATCCATCAATCTTTTAGATTGATCAGAATGAGATTTCAAGTAATCCATGACAGACACTTCAATCTTTGTTTCTTCACAAAATTGCACAATATCAAAAGAGTTAGGCAACTTATCTTTTTATGTAGAACTAGATGCTGAATTATCATTTCTATCCATCTTTTGAGAAGGTGTCTGATTCTTGGCAGGAAGACCATTGGGATTTTGATTCTTGTTTTTCTAACCTCTGGTCATGATAGTTAATTGAGGCCCATCTAAAGTAGCAAAATAGTTACCTCCATTCTCAGAATTGGATTCATACTCACAATATGAATTTACAGAGCCGCCATGGTGAGCATGGTCTTCATCATCCTCTAGGTATTCTACTCTTTGTACTTCTTCTCCTCTTAATTGCAGATGTCTAATCATGTCCTCACAAGTGTTGCCATCATGATCAGTGGTTAGATGAAAAGTACATGAATTCTAACCTCTTGGAGTAGCTTCAATAGCCAGTCTTTGCTAGGGTGCAAGAAGCTGTAAATTCTTGTTTCCATTTTGATATCTTGACACATCTTGGTAAGGCTGATGTGAAGAATAGGAGGGTTTAGTCATTTGTTTCTTCAATGCAATTAATTCATTTGATAATTTCTGTAACATGACCTCAGTATTACCTGAAGTACTTGGCACATTACTTGAAGATGCATTCTGATATTCTTTCTTCCATTTACCTGAGGCAATCATGTCATCCTCTATCTCCTTTGCTAGTGTTTGTGCAGCTTGCAAGGTAGCTACATTAGCTCTTCTCAATTGATATCCCAATTCAGGAGGCATAGAACTTATATAGAAATTTTTTTGATTATCCTCTGTAGGGGTACTAGTAGTAGGTATTCTTTTAATCAACTTATTAAATTTAGCATTAAAGTCCCTCATTGAATTGGAGGGTTCCTTCTTGATTTGTGCTAATTTTAGTAATAGAACTTGGGCATCTTCTGTGCTTTTATATCTTCCTTCAAACTTTTGTTTCATTGTATCCCAACCAATGATACATCCTGTTGGTAGATCTTGAAACCAATCAGTAGCATCACCTACCAATGTGTCAATGAACATTCTAACTACCACATCCTCATGTTGAGGATTTACAACACTGCAAGCTTTGTGAAATGCACTAAGGTGCTGTTCAGCAGAGACAGTGCCATCACCATTAAACTTTGGAAAATTCTTTCATGAAGCTTTAGGTAAATCATGATTAGTAGCTAGATTTAGAGGTCCTATGGCATTACCCCAAGGAACAACCATGTGTACTGACCTTGTGCTAGATTGAGGAACTTGAAATGAGACTGAAATAGGGACTGTAATACCGTGGAGGATCAGAGAATTGCAAATAGTTGAAATAGAACTTCTCTTAGCAGGAGGTGTTGATGATTTACTTCTCTTTACTCTGAATGGAATTATAGTAGGTGCTTGAATGTCTTCAGATTTGTGATCTTCAATCTCTTCTCTTACCTTGGTCCTTCCCTTTCTTTCCAAACTCTCTAATATAGGGAAATTTGCTGCCTCTAATTGCTCATAAATAGGATCAGTTTTCCCTTTTTGTTTTGCACTCCTAGTGAATCTAGGATCCAGGATGCCTCAAATTTTTGAGAAAAACTTTGAGATATTATCTTCTTTGCAAAGCATTCCCCAATAGAGTCGCCAAAAACTATTGGTTAATAGTTTGTCCTCTTCAAGATTTCTAATCTTTGACTCTTAAATTTCCCAATGAAAGAGAACAAGAGGATGTCACCAACAATTGGGTCAGTGTATCCTACAATCACTGCCCTCTAAATTTTGCAGGTACAGCTCCCTGATATGTATGATGTTCAATGAATTTGTTTTTTATCTTGATCACCAAATTGTCTCTATGTGTTTTTAACCAAATCACTCATAGGCATGAGCAATTCAGGCAAGGATTTTATGTTTACTATCTCCTAACCTTAATCTACCTACTTTAACCATGCAAAATCTAACCAAGAGAACAGGAGTAGAATCATGCATAGAAGACAAATAAAACTATTTTAACTGCAACTTCTATCATGAAATAGAATCCACGCATACATTAAAACTCTACATGCAACTGTACTTTCTATTCAACATGCAACTATCTAAATGAAATGAATAGCAGAAGAGATATACACAACAAGTAAATAGAATCACTTGACTACAACTTCAAAGTTGAAATGGAATCCAATCTGTCATTGCAGCTTATGCATAACTGTTCACACTATCCACATGCAAATGAACCTACCGTGGAAGAACAAAACTAGAAAACCCCAGCACCGTAAAGGGAATTATTGCTACTTTATTATCCAATTTTCTGACCCCACTTACATCCTTTGCAAGAACTTATATAGACAACATAGCTTATGCCCCTTAAGAGAATGTGAAATGATTCAACTTCAGGACTTGAAAAGTTTTGAGGAGAATATTTTCAAAAATACAAATGAAATAAGTGTAAGAGACTTTTGTTTTCTTCCTTTTGATCTACTTCCAAGAATACAAACTGAAGAGGTTTCATCTTTCGACCTGATGCTAGGAATGCTGAAAGATCATTTCAATACTGGAGTCGACACCAGTAATCCACCAGTGCCAATGTTTCTACCTTCACTCAGCTTAAATAGCATAACATTGATTATGACTGGATCGTTATTCATGTATATTCTACCATCCATTGCGTTAGACTTTCCTTGTTTTTATACAACTCTGATCATAAATCTGAATCTGAATCTCAAGATTTAACATGTTCAACATCATCACGTTTCCTCCACTATGACTAATCTTCAACATTCATAGCTATATATGGAGCCTCTGATGATGCCTCTAATCAGGACATTATCTCTACTCTGTTGATGCTTTGATCTTGTTGGACGTACCTCTATGAAATGCAAGATGATCTCTATGTCATATAAACATAGTCTGCTATCTTTGAAATAACAATTGCCTTTGGAAAGGGTTGAAACTTCACCCATTTCATGAGACCAACACAATCAATCCATTCATACTCAATAATCTTTTACATAACATAAGAAATGGTTAGAAAACATCCCAGACCTCCATCTACTGGTCATATCAAAAAACACCATAGCAATGCACTTGAGGAGCACCCAAACTGGGATTTTCTGCCTGGATAAAATGGAATACTTTCAAGAAAAACTTTCTACAAGAAGGGGTCATGGCTGTGTATATACATATGGTTGTTGCATATTAAATGTTGCAACTCTCTATTAACAGACCACCAAATTATCAGACTTTTGAAATCTTATACTGTTGATGCAAGCATCCCTGTCATCAAAATATATTTGGATGAAAAATGTGCATTTAGACTTGCATTATGGCAGGGACTATGCTTAAAATAAGACCTTTGTCAGAGGCACCATTGTAGAATCAATATGTTTCCTGATTACTACTCATAGTTAGCAAACACATCATATGTATTATCATTTAGCACCCTTGCCAAACACTTGCACAATCTTATACCTAATCTTGATTCTTGAATCAAAGCTTGCAAAGTATCATTCTTTTGAAGCCATGTCATGAAAATCCTTGAAAAGGATAGACTTTCATGCATCATTTTATAATCATTTGAAGAGAGGTCTTTCACATTATTAGTATTCATAGGGCATAGTATCATAATGATACTTTAACCATCTCCATTGTTACCATTACCTGAAACTTATGTTGAGCTCTTCCCAATTTGCATAGTTTGAATACAATCAAACAATTTCCACTTGATTGCTCCATCTTCATAGCCATTGTTTACATTAGAATTGTAGAACATATCTTATCAACTGAAATGCACCTTCCCTACCGGATAGAATGAAATTTTGAAACTTTAGATACCAAGGTAAGAATTGCATCAACCATGTGATAAAATTTACATTAGCGTCCACATATGTGCCTGAAAATTATAACTTTATAACTATCCTTATCTGAGAAGATCACCAATGAGAATCATAATATCCTTGCCGGATTAGGTACTATCACCTACCCAAATAATGATGACACTTAAACCAACCCACCCGGCTTATGAACGAGGAGGCACGGAAGAGGAAAACCCGACAAGGATGTCCTACCTATGAAGTACTTAGACCTAGACACGAACTAGACCAGACTTGACCATGACTTCATAATCTTTCACTTTTAACAACATAGTCATGGGATAAGAAGTGGTGCAACAAAACCATAGTGTAGGGGCCATAAATTATGGATCCCAAAATAGTGCACACTTGTATTAAATTAGGTTCACTATACTACAAGGGAATGGACACCATGCAATAGTGCCTCATAGGGATGGAAGAAACCCTTCACAAAGAAGATGATTGTGTCTACAATATTTACTAGAGCCAAAGAACATAATTTGATTCCAACAATTACTCCTAGAAGATAATGGCACCCACAAAACACTTTGAAAATATAGTGCTCACTATATATTTTATCACTCTTTTAAAGCTAGGACAATAAATCTCAAAGATAGATCAACGAATTCTTGAACACAAAGAACCATTTATAGTTATGATTCATGTGTACAATAGCTAGCAACTAGTTGTTCCAATCATGGTGTCCAATAATTATGTTAGAAAAAGAATCTACAAATCCCTTACACAACCATAATAGATTCAAACAATGAACTATAAGAACCTGACCATGATGAGATGATACTTGATGTCGTGACTATTCCTGTACACAGTTAGGAAATGTAACTATTTAATGATTATATGTAATGTCGAATGGATTAAATTATTTATTCTTGTTATAAGTGAATGGAAGGAATAGTTTTGGTGTTAGGTTTCATTTATTATTGAATTCAATGGTTTCCAAGATGTGTTGAGGAGTTTTTTCCTTGTTTAATGTTAATTGTTCCTGCACAATCCACTCATACAATAGTGAAATGCTATGTGGAAGGGATGGTTGATAGTGTTCCTTGAGGGAAGGGGGATTTTGAAAGACTTCTTATCATTTTATTGTGTATTTCCAATATGTTTGGATACATGGCAGACCAGGAGAATGAAGGATCACTCACTGATTGCATGATAACCCAGTTTTGAAGGGTCACTAGTTGAGGGGACAGTCAAGGTCCAGATGATTGGGCCATTGGATGACCCTCTTTCTTTGTATTAATTGCTATTCAAATTGGATGCATGGATTTCTTGTGAATTATCAGCTTCTATGTATCCTGCAACTGCATCCGCAAATTTGCATATACTTCTCTAGGGTTGTAAGTAACTTAGGGATCAAAATAGAGAAACTAAATCAAAATCATTCTTTGTCCTATTTCCTTTTAACAAAGTCTCAAATATCAATGATATAATACATTTGATGCCCTACGCTATCAATACAAATGGCACCTAGCTAGAAGCTCATGGGCTGTCCATTTGATAACCATAGTCAAAATTTCAAAAAAATGGATATCCTTGAGCACAAGCACCAATAACATCAAATAATGGAGTTAAAGCATGGGCTAGGGCACAACACCAGTAGAATGCAATCATTTCAGTGAGCATCTTAGTAATATACAATGGTGTCATTAAACATGCCAATAATATCAACAAACATGAATCCAAACATTTGTAAACATTGAATCGATATCCTTGAGCACAAGCACCAATAACATCAAATAATAGAGATAAATCACTAGCTAGAGCATGAAACCAATAGAATGCAGTCATTTTAGAGAGCATTCATGATCAAATAAAATAAAATGCATTTGAAATTTGTGGTTGAATATGATGCCAGAGGCTCAAAAGATGAAGAAATCACATACCTTCTCCTGCGCTTAGCTTTCACTCCTTTTCTCCCGCTCCTTCTCTATCCAATCAAAATAAAAATGATGAGGTTGTTTCACTTTTTTTTTTCATCTATACCCCAAAGCTATCGGAATTCCTATGGTTAATTAAACACCCATCAGAATATCGACATCATCGGGGCCTATTAAAAAAAAAAACACCAAATCCATTATAAAAAAATACCCGTCGAAAGTTTTTGTCAAAATTTGGCCCCAAATGTAGTAGTATCATGTCATGAAAGATAGTGGTGACAACTCTTTGATATGTGGCTCCATTATTTTTAAGCCTGAAGGGCATGACATTCCAATAGAAAGTTCCCCAAGACAATGTGAAGGTTGTCTTATCTTGGTCCTCTGGCATGATTTTGATTTGGTTGTAGCTAGAGAAACCATCCATCAATGAGTACATTTCATAGCTTGTCATCATATCTACAATCATGTCAATGTTGGGTAATGGGAAATCATCTTTGAGATAATATTTGTTCAAATCTCAAAAATTTGTGCAAACTATGATAGATTTATCATGTTTAGAAACTAGAACAATATTGGAAATCCATTCTACATAGTCAATTTCTCTGATGAAACTAGCTTTGAGAAGTTTTTCTAACTCGGCTTTGACTAATAGTGCCACATGTAGGTGCATCTTACGAAGCTTCTATTTGATAGGCTTGACACCTAGTGTAATACATAAGTGATGCATAATCAAATTAGGATCTAATCCAGGCATATCAAAATAGGCCCAGGGAAATTTGATTTTCTTGCTTCGAAAGAAATTGATGAATTCCTCTTTCTCTTCTGTGGATAAGGACTGTGCCAAATGAATGATCTGAGGTGTATCTTTCATGCCCAAGTTTACTGGTTGAGTTAGCTCTATCAATATTGAAGATCTTTCCTAAAAATGACTTGAAAGTGTATCAAGTATCCCATCCTCAGGTGTTTCAGAGAGGTTTTCACCCTTGAATACGTCTTTTGTTTTTACTTTTTTTGGCTCTGACACTGCCACAATTTGGTTTTCACCATCATAGCACCTATTCTTTTTTGTTATTTTAATTGTATAACTGAGATACTTGATATCAGCTTCAGTCATGTTGACACTATCTTCACTGGTGGATGACGTTATAGGTTTGACATCATTAAGGTAGTAAGAAAGAGCATAGTCATTCTCAAATGTAAGGACTTCATTGGATGGAGAGGAAGGGTTCCATTTTATCAATTCAGGATGGTGGAGTGAAAGAGAAGTGATAGGTTCAAGTACTTTTATGATATAGTCATCAAAAGTGCGAACAAGCAAGTCGAGACCTAAAGAGATCTCATCCAAAGGTGTGTTCAAGTCCCTTCAAGAGCTCATGTCAGAAGTAGAGGGTATGTTAAGATCAGTAAAATCACACTCAATCATCCTAACACTAGACCCTTCACCTACTTCAAGAAGGTTTTAAAATGTGTATCCTATGTCTATGTCTTTGTCAGAAGTTGCGTCAGATAGAGAATCAAACTCATACTCATGTGAGTCTATAATACTAGATATAGGAATGCCATCAATATTGGTTGTACCATCTGATTCTTGTTCATCTATTGTAGCATTAATTATTTGTTTAATTTGTTCTTTCTTGAACTACTCTTGAAAAGGTGATGACATATACAACTCACACTAATAGTTAGGATGAGCAGTTTGCATTTTTCTTAATTGCTCATATGTCAGTGAGGTAATTGAGGCGGTGTCATCAAAATCACTATCAGCCTCTACTTGATTGATAGGTAAAATGGGATCATTTTGTGCTAAAAATAACACAACAAGATCTGGAGGAATAGGAAAAGGGAATGTATCCTCATCAGATCTGTCCTCTGAATTTTCAGCTAAAACTATGTCACTAGAGGTTGGCTGGTATTCTAGTTCTAGTACAAATTTATTGATCCCTAGATGGAATGGGATCTTTTTAAAGCCTAGACCTATGGGGTCCTTTGTCCTTCATCCTATAGCTTCAATTGGTTCAAGAAATCCATTATCATTCACCCCTATAGGGCCACTCCCTTTATAGCCAAAGTGTTTCAT
This sequence comes from Chamaecyparis obtusa, assembly GCA_027943335.1. Lineage (NCBI taxonomy): Eukaryota > Viridiplantae > Streptophyta > Pinopsida > Cupressales > Cupressaceae > Chamaecyparis > Chamaecyparis obtusa. The sequence continues at coordinate 2,969,726 of BSBK01001555.1, read as the reverse complement.
GATCTTGAAACCTTCATTGTACAGTTCTTGGTCTATATCACAAGTTAGAGTGATTTTCTTAGATGTGTCCTTCCCTTTATAAACCAAAGATGTAATAGATCTGTCTTCATCCTTATCTTCTATCAGTGTTGTATCTTGTACAAAGGGGCCATCATAAACTACTTGAGGGGATATAGAAGAAGGTGTCTTGTTCTCAGAAGGTTTCCCATAGGAATGTGGAGATAGAGGTAGGGCTATCAAGGACAAGGTAGGCTCTAGATGATACTCTCCCATACTAAAATCTTTGAGTTTGAGAGTATTTTCTATTTCTTTGAGTTTGGCATCAAAACATTCAGAAGACTCATGATTGGTTGGGACAAAGCTGTTGGTAGATTGTGTGAGCATGTTGCAAGAATAGCTAGTGTTGGTAGGTATAGTCACTTCTGCTCCATGAAAAGGGAATTTTATGCACTGATGATATGTTGAAGGAACCACCTACATCTAATGGATCCATGGTCTTCCCAATAGTATATTATATGCAAGAGTAATATCCAGAACCTAACATATGATGTCTCTCTCAATAGGACCAACTCAAATTGGTAACACAACTAAACCTTTGGATTTGTGTTCTTCTTTGTCATATGCTTTGATGGTAATCTTTTTGCGAGCATCTATGTAGTCTTCACCATAGCCTAATTGAGTGAGAAGATTAGCAGAGTAAATATTAAGGCCAGCACCATTATCAATGAGGACATGACGAACATGCTTTGGGCCTATCATGACTTCAATATGCAGAGGGGAATTGTGTGGATGACTCAATGAATGATCATCTTCCTTAGAGAAAGACAGATAGTGGACTGAGGTCAGGTGACCCACCATGGATTGAAATTGGTTAAGATCAAGATCTTTTGGGACATTTTCCTCAGCGAGGGCTTTATTAAGAATCTCCCTATGCACAGGTGAGATCTTCAACAAGTAAAAAATAGTGATCTAAGCATTGGTACATTGTAATTGATCTAAGATGATTTAATTAGCATTACTAGGTGTGGGGACCAAATTTGAATTTTTGTTGGCAGGGCCAACAACAACTATTTCTAAAGGTTATTTTAGTGAAAATGTAGAAGGATCGAGGCCTTTGAGAATGACCTTCGCATGAGATTGAGTGATAGCATTTGTGCAAACCAGAGACTGTTCAGATTCAGAAGATTGATGTGCAGGGCCTCATAGGATGAATGGAATCTTGGGTCTAGGATTATCCTACCTCCCCTTGATGGTAATCACATCACAATATTTGACATTGATAGGTTCAACCATATTAATAACATTGTCATTAGTATTGTATGTATAGTTGACCTTGTTGTTGGCATTCTTAGGTTTGGAAGATTCACCTTTCTCATGAGGAGGAAAGTGGTCTTTGAATGCTTGGTGATCTGAGTTCTTGTTATTACCACTCATAACAACATCACCATTGTCGATAAGTTCCTAGATCTTATGTCAAATCTGAATATAGGTAGAAGTCTTATAACCCTTGTTTTTATGGAAATCATAGTATGCAGACTCATTCTACCAAGTAGGTCATGGTTGTGGATCATAAGGATGTAATTTATCTAGAGGCATGAGTATTTGGTTTTGCAAGAGTCTTGTAAAAGATGTCAAGAGGTTTCCCTAGGGAAGTGAACTCACGTTTGGGTCAAGGTGCCCAAGATTTTTTTCTCAAAAACCTAGAAGGTTGCTAAGTATCTATCATAGTCTTCTCAATGACTTTGGTAGCCTGCATACTGGAGGTAAGATCAAAAATAGTTTTTGGAGGTTTTGGGGTCACATTGTCAACAACTCTATCATTCACAACATCCTATTTTTTATTGAAAAACTTAGCTTTGTCTTTGTTGGAGGAGGACCCTTGATTGTTATCCTTGTGTAGGGTTAGCTATCCCTTCTTGACCATAAACACCTCTATTCTCATAGCATGCTTGATCATGTCATCAAAGGTCAAAGGACCTTGTAGCTATACTTGGTATCCAAAATCAAGAAGGGGATTTTCTAGGAAGATATCAAGCTTCTTAGATTCTGGTATTTTGTGAGAATATTTGGTATAGAGTTGTCTCCATCATTGGAGAAATGTTAGGAAAGGCTCTCCTTGGCATTGTTTCAGATTGCAAAGATCACAAATATTAACTAGATGTTGGATGTTATGTGAATAGTGCTCATAGAACATATTGGTTGTGGATCATAAGGACGTAAGTTATCCAGAGGCATGAGTATTTGGTTTTGCAAGAGAGTCTTATAAAACACATCAAGAGGTTCCCCTAGGGAAGTGAACTCATGTTTGGGTTGAGGTGCCCAAGATTTGTTTTTGGAAAACCTAGAAGGTTGCTGAGTATCTTTCGTAGCCTTATTAGTGACTTTGGAAACTTGCATACTGAAGGTAAGATCGAAAATAGTTTTTGGAGGTTTTGGGGTCACATTGTCAACAACTCCATCATTGATCATAAGGATGCAAGTTATCCAGAGGTGTGAGTATTTGGTTTTGCAAGAGAGTCTTGTAAAACATGCCAAGAGGTTCCCCTAGTGAAGTGAACTCATGTTTGGGTCGAGGTGCCCAAGATTTGTTTCTGGAAAACCTAGAAGGTTGCTGAGTATCTATCATAGCCTTCTCAGTGACTTTGGCAACTTGCATACTGGAGGTAAGATCAAAAATAGTTTTTGGAGGTTTTGAGGTCACATTGTCAACAACTCCATCATTCAAAACATCCTATTTTTATTGACAAACTTAGCTTTGTCTTCGCTGGAGGAGGACCCTTGTTTGTTATCCTTGTGTAGGGTCAGCTCTCCCTTCTTGACCATAAACACCTCTATTCTCATAGCTTGCTTGATCATGTCATCAAAGGTCAAAGGACCTTGTAGCTGCACTTGGTATCCAAAATAGGAAGGAGGTTTTCTAGGAAGAAGTTAGCCTGCATACTGGAGGTCATGGTTGTGGATCATAAGGATGTAAGTTATCCAGAGGTGTGATTATTTGGTTTTGTAAGAGTCTTGTAAAACACATCAAGAGGTTCTCCTAGGGAAGTAAACTCACATTTGGGTCGAGGAGCCCAAGATTTGTTTCTAGAAAATCTAGAAGGTTGCTGAGTATCTATCATAGCATTCTCAATGACTTTGGCAACCTGCATACTAGAGGTAAGATCAAAAATAGTTTTTGGAGGTTTTGGGGTCACATTTTCAACAACTCCATCATTCACAACATCCAAGTTTTTATTGAAAAACTTAGCTTTGTCTTTGCTGGAGGAGGACCCCTTTTTGTTATCCTTGTGTAGGGTCAGCTCTCCCTTCTTGACCATAAACACCTCTATTCTCATAGCCTACTTGATCATGTCATCAAATGTCAAAGGACCTTGTAGCTATACTTGGTATCCAAAATCAGGAAGGAGGTTTTCTAGGAAGATATCAAGCTTATCAGATTCTAGTATTTTGCAAGAATATTTGGTATAGAGTTGTCTCCATCACTGGAGAAATGTCAGGAAAGGCTCTCCTTGGCATTGTTTCAGATTGCAAAGATCACAGATATTAACCAGATGTTGGATGTTATGCAAATAATGCTCAAGGAAAAAATTGACAATCTCATCAAAAGGGTTGATGTCAATAGGAAGTTGGGAGAACCACTCTATAGCGGAACTACCCAAACTATGTGGGAAGAGACACGTGAGTTAATTCTGGTCATGTATAAACTCCATAGATGGAGCACCAAACTCTCTCAAGTGATCTTGAGGATTAGAGGTACCCAAATATTTGTCATATTTGGGAATTTCTACACCCTTGGATAAAGGCGGCATGCTAAGGTTCTTTTCAAATGGGAATAGACATATGCTCTTTAGTGTGAATTGGGTTTCTAGTTTATCCTTGGTTTTCATGAGCTGTCCAATCTGGTCTTGCATGTCTTGAACTAGTTTTTGCAATTTAGTGGCCTTTGTTTCCTCTTCTTTGACTAAAAGATCCTCAACCTTATAGTTTGGAGGTAGCTTGGCCCCTTGCTTGGCTAGTTTGAGAAAGTATTTATCCTTCTCTTCTTTCATTAGGATTTCCATCTTACAGAGGCTTTTGTTAGCTTAGGCAGCATCAACATCTTGCTAGGTTATCTCTTCCTCATCATTACCCAAGATTTCAAAGATTCTTGGGGCTTTATCTCTATCATTCCAAGCTTGAAATTGATCTCCATCATTTTTAGATTGATCATAGCCCCTACTGTGTTCACCCTTCTGGTATTGGCCATCCATTGTGTTGGTACAAATAGACTCAGTGTGAGGGTGTCAAAGGATACTTTGGGTGCTTCAAAAGGATCAATTTCTGGTATAGAGACCTTCAGTCCTCAAAAGGATCAATCTTTGATGCTGAATCTTCAGAGTTTTGGTGTTCTTGAAACAAGGGATTCTTGGTCTAACTGAAGTTCACAGTATAAGTATGTTGGACATGAGGTTGAATGATAGGAGAAGGAGAGAAAAATGACTCCTCTCTAGATGTGCCTGAGGAAGAATGTGAAGATCCCCTATAGCACTCAGATTGTATGGCATGCTCAGAACAACCTCTTCCTTAGTTGTGAGGTCTACCTCTACCCCATCTGGTGAGATGTGAAGGGAACATGTTTCTGCTTTGAGTTGCAATAGTCATAAACTAGGATTAAGTAACAAGAGAGAACTAGGATTATTCTCAGAACTCTGTCTCTGGAATGGCAAAGAGAAGTAAAGTGAAATGCACCCAGCATGAATCATCAAGAGTAAGGCTAGAATAGTCGAGATGTGACTATCACACCACAAGGTACAAGAACACAATAGGAAAGGATAGATAGTAGAGAGACAAGGTGAGTTTAAGTAGTAATCACTTGATTCTCAACCTAAGACATCCAATTTTAGGTAGTGGACACTAGGAAAATAGGCAGATGGACCCCAGACAAAAACTAGATCAGATAGAAAATTGACCAACTGACGGGAATAAGCTCATTGTTTTAAAAATCTGGGAATAGTCTCGCATGAGGAATTGTAGTCTCATGCAAGGAAATGCTAGATTATGCACGAAGATATGTTGTCTCATGCAAGAAAGTGCACAAAAAGCTAAAATCTCACAAAAAAAAAGAACAAAATTTGACAGTTTGGCATAGTTTTTGAGATAGGAATAAATTTTGAGAAATAGTACTAGATGTTCTCTAATAGAATATCCAATTTTTAGACAGATTTCAGACAGTTCAAATTAGAAAACTCAACTTTTGTTCATTTCTAAGAGACCAACTACATGCATCAACAAATTTCTATCATGATCAAATACATAAGATAACAATTAGGGATTTCAAGAAAACAATGTCTTCAATTAATGAGCAAGGGACACAGCAACCTTGTGCATGAACAAGAATATGTGACATAGTATTATATTCCCTAAGAGTGCCACTTGTGTATGTTCTCAAAATGTTTTGCAATCATGCACATAGTCCTAGAAAATAAAAAAGTTGACTGCACTATGGTTTATAGTAATGGTCAACTCTGCAACTTTTGCAATCTCAAGAGGGAAAACTCCAATCCAGGGGCACTGGGGTTTTGACACATTCCAAGAATTTAATCAATCGGAGATGCTGAGGAGATCTGATAGCCCAACAAGAAACTACACCCATGGAGATTTCTTCCACAAGGTTATTTATATAGTAGTTTCTACTACCATGACAAAAATGGCTCTTACCACTTGAGGTTTCATCCACGTGGTTGACCCAATAAAGGGAATGTCCACTACGGTTAACCCTCTCTAATAAGGAGACTCACAAAAAGGACCACATGAGGACTTAGTTTAGATTCAAGGATCTGAGTTTCTGATGCTACCCAAAAATGGAATAGAGTATAATCCTCTAGCCTCTTCACTTCACTAAAACATAGCAAATAGATTCTTTGACATGCTAAAATTGAAACCACCTCACCAAGGTTTGTATGTCAACAACGATGTCTACCGATTCTCTCTAAGTGGGTCCAAGAGAGAACGTACCACCAAACTTGAGGACTAAACCAAGTAAGACCATGAGATGAAAACAACTCCTTCCCTACCTACAAGGGGATCTATCTTCAAGAAGAGCTTCACATGTAAAACAAGAGAATGAAGCCCACTCTCTCAAGAATGCCACAAATAGTATTCATAGGGCCTATGTGAAACATATATGTAGAAAGTAAATGTAGATTCTTTTTAGAGCCCAAAATGAACGTGTGATTTATCAAAGCATGAAACACTCAAGCCATACACGTGAGAGATTCATTTTAATGTCCAAATCGAAGTCTTATAGAGATTGTAGAAAATAACCTCAAGTCCAAAGATTTGCAATCCAGTATCATGCTGTCTCCAAAAAGAAGAATAGGGAAAAATCCACAGCAAACAAAAAATGTCAGAAAATAACAAACTGAAAGTACAAATCTACAAATTTTAAGTCATTGGATGCAAAATTTCATGCGAGATTGTGCACAGTTCTGCATGAGAAAACACCTTTTTCACGTGAGGAAGTGCTAAGACCAGCACAACTTCATGTGATATAGTGAGAATTCATACAGAGGTGTATGGACATACTAACAGAATGCCAAATTTTGACAGAAACTTTAAAATACGATGAGGCTAGAAATTAATTTTCAAGCCCCATGGTGGGTGCCGAAAATGTGTAAGATAAATATGGGCCTCTAATTCAGCCTCACACTTCAACATAGTCATTATTCACTAGTTGCAACCAAGAATGAATATGAGATTATTCATCTCACCTATCTAGATGATTCGAACCATTGCCTCCTATCTAGGTAGGGTTCATGATTTTCTCTTAGAATCGAGAGTCCTGCAACCATAGACTAACACTAGAATGGAGGATTTAACTGAAAGTGCAATGCAAATTATCCTAGAATGAAGATGCAAGATTAATCTAGAAACAAAACATGAGTATTGATCTAATAACAATGAAAGAAAACTACATTAAGAAATGAAGTGCATATTTAATCTAACATGATATATTAATCTAGAAATGAATATTATGCTAAGAATAAAAGCTTTGAATGCAAATAAATTCCAATGGAAATGTGACAACACTTCGTTGCTCGAAAAGTTGGGATTCTTTGAATGAGGAATGGGGGTTCTTTTATAGAAATCCTAGGTTTAATCGACGGTCGAGATTGAATCACACAAATGGTGAAGATTGAATGAGAGTTCAATTCAGAATAGAAAGTTTCCTTTAGAGAGGCAGTCAACTCCTTGTTTTTATCTGTGAAAAGTTGTTAACTGTTTATTTGTCTTTTTGATTTTCAATTAACTCAAAGTTTCCTTTTCTAAACTGAAGAGAAAATTTTGTGGAGAATATTTAATTCAAATAAATACAATATTGCCTCATAAGTAAATTTTCTCAATTATTTGAATAATTAAATTCAATTATTGAGATGAGGATATTTATTTAAAATCAAATATTTATTTAATTCCTTTTCCATGTGTATTTAGCTAAAGGGGGTGAATTTAATTTAATTAAAGTGCTAGGACTTTATAATTAAATTAATCAATCATAGGGTTTATTTAGCTAATTTATAGTCGATATTAGGAAATAAATATGATATGTGATTGATGTAGATTTAAGGTTTTCTACATTTGACACTAAGTCAATTAAAGTCAATTAGAAGATAGAATTGCCTAGTATAATAGGATGTTGATGATTTAGAAATTTGATAAAATGAGACCAAATGCAACAAAATTGGTTAGGATAGAAAGATGCCAATTTTGGGGTATTACATCTATTTCTGCACTAGGCATAGGGTAAAAGTACATAGCTATGTCACACTAGAGGACATTTTTAATGGTTCTAGCTAGAAAAGGTCCGGCCGAACCAGTTTTGTCTGAACCTACATGGCACACACAAGGCACCATGTGGTGTCGATGTGGTGGGGGAGTTCCGACTGAAACTGTTCCATGAAAAACTATATAAACCCCAAAAGTGAATTGGGTGGCTCATGCACAAGACTGTGTTTGGTTGCCCATAGTTCCGGCCGAATCAGTTTTGACTGAACCTGTTCTAGCTGAAATTCTCTAAGTGACATCCCATGTGGTAGCCAAATAAGCAAAAAAAGGTGATTCTTAGAAGTTCACACTTCTAGATCTAAATTCTCTATCAAAATTTAACTTTTTGTAAAATCTAAAAATACCCTTTTGTAGAGCTCAGAGTCAAGATTATGTTCATGTAATTTTTATTATGTTTTGATTTCATATAATATATTATAAGTTAAAAATACTTCAAGTAGGTATTTTAACATTTAAGAACACACTCATTCGAAAAAATAAAAATAACAAATCATGTCAGAAAAAATTAAAACTTATATTTAACACTAGAGAAGAGAGTCCTCTTTAAGAATATATATATATATATATATATATATATATATATATATATATATATATATATTTAATGGTATAGATTTGATAGGGAAAATTTGGTAGGAACAAAAAACTATTGATTTCAGGTAACACCGATTTTGGATAGTTATAACAGATAAAATATATACCAAAATCCAATCTTTCTTTTTTTATGCACTAGCTATACATGTCATCTAAAACATATTCTAAAATCAGAGAAAAAAAAGATTGTTTGCATATAGTTTTTTGTTGGGAACCAGACCGTAGATTTTCAACATATTTCAGCAATAAAAAAAATGGACTTCAAAAATTAAAAAACTATGTCAATTTTTGTTCAAATTTTTTTTAAAAATTATAAGCATAAACTTCATCAAATTTTACACATTTCATTAGTTTATATTATCTTCAAATTCTAAACACAAATGCCACTTTTATGTCGTTAAAGTTAAAAAATTTGCATGTTGTTGTCCTATTCCTTTATAAAAGTGTGACATAGGTTTGTACTTTTACCCCATAACTTGCATCAAAATAATAAAAAATACAAACCTTTTTTTAAAAAAGTGGGTAGAATTAAGTCTAGAACAATAATATGTATTTTGTTTTGTATTTGGTCAAGTAGATCAAAAGTTATTAAGAAAATAGTAGACATATGTCTTTGAGAACTATGAAGACAATGGTAAAGAAAATTAAAGTTTACTATGCTAAAGTTGTCCAAAAATAGAAAAATTTATATGATTAGAAAGTTAAGAAGACATGTGCAATTATGGTGGCAATTTTACAAATACCCACTTATTGATATGTAAACTTGATGATGAGGAAGTTGAGAAATCACCATGGAAGAACAAAAGATGTGTAAAAGGAGAGAAATAGAGGGGAAATAGGCTCCCAAGCCTTAGTGTCATTGTCCAACCCTCTTACCTAAGCATAATGTGATCGGGTTCCTAACTATTAAAAAACCCGACCAAGTTATGTTAAAGTAAAAGCAACTTTTCTAGTTCTTCATAACCTAATCGGGTTATGTAGAACTCAAAGCATATTTTTTTAGTTCTATAGAATCCAATCAGGTTTTGCAGAATTAAAAACATATGCTTGTAAACTTAGTATACACTACACAAATGTATATACTTACATATATAATATGTGTATTATGTGTGTGTGTGTGTGTGTGTGTCTATATATATATATGTATGTATGTATGTATGTATGTATATATATATATATATGTGTGTGTATATGTATGTATGTATGTATGTATGTATGTCTTTCCCCATTCCCTCTCTCTCATCTTGCTTTCCCCATCACCATCTCTATCTATTCTAAGCCCTAGTTATCCTCTCTCTCTCTCTCTCTCTCTCTACTTTTTCTCTTTGTCTACCTCATCTCCCTCCCCTCTCTTCTATCTCCTAATCTATCCTCACTTAAATTGTAAATGTTATTTAGGATTTGTCTTAGGGAGAAATAACATTTTTAGATAAACAAAACGTGTATGGGTTCCATAAGACTATGAATATGGTTCATTTCACACCAATATGAACATTGCACATTTAGCTCAATAGACCCAATTGGGTTTTGACTAAACATAACTTGTACAGGTTCCATTGAGCTAATATCATTCTCAATGACCTAAAAAATAATATTGCAACTTGTTCCAAGGGCCTACTATAGGTTTTCATGTCTTTCTATGACATGATTAGACAAGTTTTCATGTTTTTGTTTTCACATATGGTTTCAAACGATTGATTTCTCTTATTTTTTGGTTTGTTCTTGAAGTTATTTTAGTGTTAATACTTTTGACTATAACAAAATGACAATAATTTAAAATTTTTTCAGTAATTGATTGTTTATGTTCAACATGATATTAGATTTTCTTAGTTCTTGAAGTTATTGTAGACACACAAAATTGGACAAAGTGCTTTTAAATTGCAAAAATCAATTAAATGGCTCAAAATCATCAAAATGCATTAAAAGGGATCAAATCAATTAAAAATGGACATAATTAAATAAAGTTGGACAAAATCAATTAAAGTAAAGGAAAAATCAAATAATGAGGTTAAATAATTAAATGAAAGCTTAAAGGGGTGAAAAACACTACATAATTGATTTTAATCAATTAAGTGTATAGTTTAAATCAAAAATCAAAATGAACCTATTACCCTTACATGGCTAAATTTAATTAATTAATTGAATTTAATAATTCCTAATTTCTTTCAACAAAGTTGAGCAACCAATGAAAATTGAGGACAAAAAGACATAAATCACTCAAACCTTTAAAGTGTCCAAAGCTTTGAGACCATTTAAAGGATTGTCCCCTCATTGTCCTCCCATTTATGAACAAAGCAAAGTATTTGACTCAACCAAGGGATAATAATGATTACTTCACTCCACCTCCTACCCTTGGGAAATTACTATAAATATAGAGAATTTTGAAAGCAATTATCATCTTAGAATTTCATTTGCAAAGCATTGTTACTATAGGCAATTGAGAGCATTCTAAGAGCAATTATCATTGTAATTTTGTCAATTTGAGCTAGATTAAGCATTGAAGGAGCATTGTAGAAGCATAGTAGAAGCATAATTTCTCATTTTAGAAGTGTCACTAGTGAGGATTTGAGCTTAGAGCTTCACTTACCACCTCTTTCTAGAGAACCATGAGATGTTATAGATTATAGTTTCAATTCTAATTAGATTTGCATTGTATTTAGTTTCAATTGTTGCTATTAGATCTTAATTTCATGAAGGTGATATTCATCATCACACAAATGACACCCACCATGGGGCTCTAAGCCTCATTTTATCATTTTCATCACCAATTGCATGCTTGTATTTTCTATTTTTTGTGAATATCTTGCAAGAAATTGGTGAAGTCATGCTTACAGGAGATCTGTTCATGCCTGCAGTCATTTTACTACCGCCTACAATCTATGTACTAATGCTTGTTATCTAGAGGTTCACGCCTGGCACACACCTTTGATCTGGCATTAATTCCTACACAGTCACTTGCTTATCATAAGCTCATGCCTACAAGAGAAACACACTTAGCCTTTGGATCTTAAAGTTAGGCCTATGACTCAGGAAGTATCGCTTTGATAAAAAAATTTGTTGCCTAAGTTAAAGCTTTGCCTCACACTTTTCAATAATAATCACGCTTTGAATATTTCTAATTCCGCTTAGGATTACTAAAGTGTCACTTTGTAATAATCATTTTCTATAATTTTCAGTTTTGTTCACACTTTGTAATAAACTATTCACGCCTATGTAATTTTTAGTATCGCCTGTGGCACTGCAGAGTGTCGCTTGCTATCAGTAAAATTACGCCTGCTAATAGTTTGTTCCCTCCTATTAGCTGGACAATGTCACCTGCTACTTGTTGTCTATATTTACTATTTAATTAATTAAATCATCTATCTAACTTCCTGTTTGTGTGATTTAATAGTAAATGAGCAACCACAAAAAGGTGCAGAAGCCTGAAAGCAGATTCAACCAAGAAGGAAAGACACTGGCAAGGAAGATCAAGAAAGAAAACATAGCACACATCAAAGCTGTCCTTGAGACTACACAAGATGAAGATAACCAGGTATTCCAACACTACCTTAAAATTTTTGAAGCATACAAATCAAATTTTGTCTCTCTAAATTGGATTTTTAGTCCTTAGATCAAGTTTTCTTTGGAAATTTGCAAATAAGCTTATAAAATTCATACATAAGAATTGCTTCTTCAATTTTTGATTTTGGTTTCCCCTCATAGTGTTTGTTAGTGTTGACTAACTTGCTAGTGGACAAGCACATTTGGAGGAGACTATTGCTAAGGTGAGTGGAAAAACAATGACAAAACCTTTCAAAAATGCCCCTATCTTAGGCTAGCTACAAAGGAAAGGTATTCTTCTATTCAAGCTTGCACTTGATTAAATTGAGGCATTATTTTTTAACATAGCTTAATTAAAATGGGAAATGAACCAAACACTTCAATTTTAAGAATCTCCTTGTTAAGAGATTGGGAAAGAACAAACTTGTGTTTGAGTGTTTGGAACAAAGAAAGACAATAGGGATATGCTCTTCACTTTTTAAGTGAATCAAACTCCCAAACTTGTTAGGTTAAGTTCACTTCTTGTTTTCAATATACATGCTAGCTAAAATAGAGATTTAGTGGGCTCACCTCTCAAGTTTTCCTTAACGAGGCCGATGAGAGGGACAACCCAAAGTGGGATATGCTCACTTTTGTCGCGGGGATCCAACCCACTATAAAATGAAACACATACATCCTTAATGGGGTGTGTGACAAATGGATCTTGAATTATTCAAATTTCCTCTAGTAATCCTCATGGATTGAGAAAAATCATACCTTGGTGCATGTGGGAAACCCCTTAACATACTTGGGGGATGAAAATTTAAGATCTATTTGAATGGAATCCACAACAAATCCTGAATAAAATAGTAAGGCTAGCTTTTAGAGCCATGTTTACAAGCCAAAATTGACTTTAGGTAGGCTGTTTGGAATTATTTCTTGTGTTATACTTGTGAAAAATGTTGGAGAATATACACACTAGAGTTTTTTTAGGGACACGATGATAAATTGATGTGTGTGTTGCGATTGTTTTTTTTAATTTTCAAACAAAGAAATTTCAAAAGACTGATCTTAAACATTTAAAAAATTCAAAATCTTACAACCTGGTCAGAGAAGTGTCACCTGTGCACAAAATAAACCCACCTATCAGAGGCTCAGTCACGCCTATGATTTGTGTGAAAATGCATAGACACAGTAAAGTCACACTTAGAAAGTTTTGAAACACGCCTGGTAAAACTAGACAATCACCTATCAATAGGAAAATGTCACCTGCATCCCTGCAGAGTGTCACCTAATAATATACCAGTACACGCGTATGCTAAATTCAGTCATGCCTACGATTAGTTTAGTGACGCCCAAAAATTTAAAAAGGCAAACAAAGAGTACTTGCAAGAGGGGTAAGAAAATTTTGATCATATATTTGGGTACCCTTTTCCATGTTCTTACTTCTCCAACTTTCAGTTTGGTCAAAAATCTTGTTCTATACCATTTTTGCAAATTTTACAAGGATTAGATCACTCGTAATATTGACTCTTATTCTCCAAGGTTCATGCCTACTTTTACTAGATCTTACTACATCAAGCAAACCCTACAAGTAGATGGAACTTACTTGAGTCAAGAACTCCCTTACCCAGGAGATGAGTCCACCACTCCAAGAGTACCCCAAAAATCACCTGAACAAGAAAGGGAAGACAACATGATGTAAAATGGTAGTTTGGGTGGTAAGGAAAATAGTGGCATCGACCCCAGTAACCAAGGTGATGCCAATAATGGGGGCATTGACATAAATAACCAAGGCAATACCAATAGTGGAGGGGTAGATCAAAATGCCCAAGGGATTGACAACACTCACAATAGAATTAACACCAAAGCAACAACAAAAGATGCCATGGATGAAAAGGTTAGTGAGGCTATCCAATGTCCCTATTTTTGAAAGCTCATGGAGAAGGCAATGGATAGGGATAGAGAAAAATACTTTATGGACTTAGCACAAAAAGGCCTCAAGCTTCCCTATGACTATGATGTTAACCAACTCAAACCACTGAAAGTTGAAGAGAGTAGCTTAGACATCATGAACAAGCAGTTCAAGATTTTTCAAATGTAATTGGACGCCATTAAGCAAAGTGGGGCTCCCAAGCCTTTCTCCATAGAAGCATTGTGTTCATTCCTATTTGATAAAAGCTTAGTTATGGTGCCATTCCCAATCAATGTAGTATTTCCCAAATACAACAAGTATGAAGGAACATCGGATCCTCGGGATCACTTACGTGAGTTTTGTGCATTGAGCTTAGAGTTCATGCATGATACAACCTATTTAATGAGACTATTCCCATGAAGCTTAGGAGGCATGGCTATGGAGTGGTTTTCTAAACTACCCTTCGACATTAAGACCTTCGAAGAGCTAGCTTTGAAATTTGTGGCCCATTACTCATATAACATCAAGCATGAGGTTACAATGATAACATTATGTAACACTAAACAAAAGGATGGAGAAGCTTTCCTCACTTTTCTACAAAGATGGAGGACAACTTTTGCAAGATATCCTTGGAGCGTGCCTGAAAAGGAGAAGATGGATATCTTCATAAATAGTTTAAGCAATGAGATGAACTACTGATTATGAATGCAATGTCCCAAAACATTCCAGGATCTGATTGAAAATGGAGTGACAATGGAGGAAGTGTAGGTCAAAAGTGGAGAAATAAAATTGTATAAAGATAATAAGAACAACTCCAACAACAATAACTCCAACAATGGCAATAACCAGAAGAATAATTGGTTCAATAGTACTAGTTGGTATAAGAAAAACAATAAGGGAATCGTTAATGATGGGGTGGTGGATTCTAGCAACATGAAGATGGTCCCATTTTCTCTTACAAGGACACCTAATCAAGTGAATAATGCTAATCAGACCTGCAATACACCTTCCAACAACAACAATACAAACAATGGGAACCAAGGAAATAATTCAAGGAATAATAAATTTGATAAATATTTGTTAGGAATGAATGCTTGGTAGTCATTTTGTAGTAGTTGTTGTTGCATTCATGACTATGATTGTCATTGATGTCAACACAGTGATCTTTTGGAGACTCACAGAGAAGCAGACAATGTTTTGATTAGCGCATGTGGGATATTACAGTTGGAGCTATGCGATGTTGATGTTATATTATTTGATATGTTATATGTCTATGGTTAAGAGCGTAGATAGTAATTCATTTATTCATGAAGGTTATGAACATTTTGGTGGAAGCAGTATTCAGGCAGTGTTCCTGAGTAGCGGTTTGTGGAAATTGGATGATATCTCCTAATCAGGATGGAATCTAGTTTTGTCCAGTTAAAGGGAAGTTTGAGACACATTGATAGTGATGCCATTCATAGTGCAAAATTTTAGGTCACACGAGTGATGATTTATTGTATTTGGAAGCTGACAGTTTTGTGTAATTTTGATGTAGCATGTGGAAACTTTTATTTTGTAATTGTATGCCGACTCATTTGTAATTATTTGAGTGTAGTATAAAGGAAGGAATGTTTTTCCTTGTTGCAATGTGGAAGTGGAATTATAATTTAATTTTAGTGATGATGTGTGATGCAGTATGCATGAAGTGAAGAAAAGAGCTAAGTATGAGAGCGAAATTGTGAAGGAAGATATGCGAAGTACAAAGATCTAAAATTGAGATCTGGTGTAGCGGTGAGTGCGGTTTGGCATAGTGAGGAGGTAACATATTTCATATTATTTTTTTGAATAATCTTAAGGTCATTTGGACAGTGTGTTTAGTGATCTTACCATTGAAGTTGTTTGGGCAGTGGGTCCTTTTGTCTTCCATAACTCCTAACAGGGTTAGAATCTTTTAACAGGGATTCAAAATCTCCTAACAGGGATTAATATGTACTGAATATATTTCATAAGACTCCTAATAGAGTCCAACCTTTCAAAAGGAATATTCATATTAGTGCATCTTTTGTGAGCATCATTCCCACCAGGGTTTACTCTTTGATCAAGAGGTTCCCTAGTCAACATATCTTGTGTCATTGTGTTATTATGTATGAATATATTTCTATGGTTGGTAATTATATTGCTTATATGATTTAATGTTGTTGAAGATGATAAAAGTTATAATTATCTGATAACTGATTCACCCCCCCTCCCTCTTAGTTATCTTGGTGGACTTTACTTTCTAACAATTGGTATCAGAGCGACAGGTCCTTGAAAGGAAAGTTTAACAACTTAAGGAGATCCATGGTGAATTTTAGGAAAGAAAGCCCTAAGTTTGATGGAGTAAATTTTGACAGCTGGAAAGAGAAGATGAAGACACATCTACTGTGTTTAGGACCAGGTTATTGGTTGATTACAAAGAATGATAAGACTATCATTGAAGAAGATAATCTTGAGACATGTTCTAATGATGAGAGAGATTTATTCATGTGTAACATACTTTCAAGAGAAGCACTTTTGACAGCACTTTCGGAGAATGAATATAGTCAAGTAAAATGTTTAACAAAATCTCATGAAATTTGGAAATCTTTACACTCTACTTTTGAAGGTGATGAACATGCAAAGAAAGATAGATTACATAATTGGATATGTGCATTTGAAGATATAAGAATGATGGAAGATGAATCTATTAGAAGCTATATTGGTAGAATGTCAGAAATTGTTGCAGGGATAAAATCTTGTGGAGGAACAAAGATAGAGAATGAAGTGGTATGGAAAATTTTGAGGACATTGACTCTTGTATTTAAGCAGACAACATAGATGATTGAACAAGTTATACCTTCTACTTTGAACTTTACAAGAGAGAATCTTCTTGGAAGATTGGAAGTAGCAGAAATGAACCTAAGGTTATTAGGAGACTTACCTAGAATGAAGACAACATTCAGTGCTCTTAGTGTTCACCCTACTTTTTCAAGAAGCATTAGTGTGAGTGGAGATTATGCTGGCAGTAGCAGATCTAGAAATGAAGAAGACAAGAAGATTGAAGAAGATATTGCCTTGCTTGTGAAAAGAGAACTAGATGAAATTATTTTTTTTAAATGTTAGACTTGTCAAGAATATGGTCATTTTGCATCTAAATGTCCTCAGAGAGTTAAAAAGTATTGAAGCAATTTCAAACCTAGAAGATATAAGGAATTTTATTATGCTAATGATGAAGATCTTGAAGCTAGTATAGAAAGAACTCTAAGTGAAAGTGACAATGAGAATAATGATGACATAGGATTTGTAGCAATTAAAGAAGAGAATCCTAAATCTGATGTTAAGGATGAAAAAGCCCTAGTTTCTCAAGTTGAAAAGAAAGCTGATTGGATTATAGATAGTGGTTGTTCACATCATATGACTGGTGACATGAAAAAGTTCATAAAGTTGAATGAATATGATGGTGGAGTTGTTAGAGTTGGTAACAATGCACCTTGTTTGATTAAAGGTATAGGATCTATTACTCTTGATGGAAAGACTAATACTGATGATGTTTACTTTGTGGATGGATTGAAACATAATATTTTAAGTGTTGGATAGTTAGTTGATAAGGGATATCAAGTTTGGTTTACTGAGAAAACTTGTGTGATAAAGGATAAAGATGGAATCTGATTGGAACTGGATCTAGAACTAGAGGTAATGTATTTTAGTTGAATCCTACTGAGATGACATGTTTGATTACTAAAATTGATGACATTTGGTTATGGCATAGAAGGTTTTGTCATATAAACTTTGATAATATTGTGAAAGTGAGTACTACACTTGTAGTAAGGGATTTGCCTAAAATTATGAAGCCTAATAACATGATTTGCAAAGAATGTGTGATGGCTAAGGAGAAGAGAAGTTCATTTCCTAGTAAGAAGTTCACATCAGAAGAGAAGTTGGAGATTGTTCATACAGACTTGAGCGGTCCTACCAGGACTAGAGGATTCTATGGAGAAAGGTATTTTATGATTCTTGCTGATGATTTTACAAGAATGATGTGGATTGCATTTCTTAAAGAAAAATTTGAAGCATTTGATAAGTTTAAGATCATTAAGAATAAAGT
The DNA here is from genome assembly GCA_027943335.1 of Chamaecyparis obtusa. Taxonomy (NCBI): domain Eukaryota; kingdom Viridiplantae; phylum Streptophyta; class Pinopsida; order Cupressales; family Cupressaceae; genus Chamaecyparis; species Chamaecyparis obtusa. The sequence goes on along the minus strand of BSBK01001555.1, from coordinate 2,951,772 downwards.
TGAGAATGTATTTGGAATGAAGATTAAATGTTTGAGATCTGATAAAGGTGGAGAATTTACTTCTAGAGAGTTTAACACTTTTTGTGAAGTGAATGGTATTAAGAGATAGTTTTAAACCCCTAAAACACCTAAACAAAATGGTATTGTAGAAAGAAGAAACAAATTAGTGACTGAAGCAGCAAGATCTATGTTATTTGAGAATGATTTGGCAAAGACATTCTGGAGAGAAGTAGTGAATACAATAGTATATACAATGAACAAAGTACAAATCAAAGCAGACACAAACAAGACACCTTATGAATTATGGTTTGGACATGCACCCTTAGTTAAGTATTTTAGAATTTTTGGAAGCAAATGTTATATAAAGAGAGATGATGATATTGGAAAGTTTGATCCTATAAGTGATGAAAGAATTTTTCTTGGATATTCTTTGAAGAGAAAAGCATATAGATGTTACAATAAGAGAACTAAAACTATTGTTGAGAGCACAAATGTTAAAGTTGATGAGAAGTTCAAAATTCAGGAAAGAATGCTTGATTATGAATCTGATGAAGAAGCTCATCCTAAGCCTAACACTAAAACTACTGAATTATTCTATGAGACTAATAGTGAATTGTTGAATGAGAGTCATGCTAAAGAAACTAGAGAGGAATCTAGAGAAGAATCTATAGTTGAAGCAAGATCTAAGACTATGACATCGAATAGGTATTTATCAAGACATCATCCCGTTGAAAAAGTTATTGGAAGTTTGGATAGAGGAGTTCTGACTCAGAATAAGGTACATTTATGTTTGATTTCTCAAATTGAACCTAAATCTACTAGTGAAGCTTGTGAAGATGAACATTGGATTAATGCTATGATAGAAGAACTAGATCAGATTGAAAAGAACAAGACATGGGAATTGGTTCCTAGACCTAAAGACAAGAATGTGATTGAAACTAAATGGATATTCAGAAACAAGATGAATGAACAAGGAGAAGTAGTAAGAAACAAAGAAAGATTGGTATGTAAGGGTTACTCACAACAAGAAGGAATTGACTATGAAGAAACTTTTGCACCACTAGCAAGACTTGAAGTAGTGAGAATGTTTTTAGCCTATGCAGCTTTTAAGAAATTCAAAGTATATCAGATGGATGTGAAGTCCGCATTTTTGAATGGTGAATTGGAAGAAGTCTACATTGAGCAGCCTGAAGGTTTTCCTTTGACTCAAGAAGGAGACATGGTATGTAAACTAAAGAAAGCATTATATGGACTAAAGCAAGCACCTAGAACTTGGTATGCAAGACTAGCTAAGTATTTGTTTAAATTAGGATTTACTAAAGGAACAACTGATAGCAATCTATACACAAAAGAAATTGAAAATGGTTTGTTGGTTATAGTTATTTTTGTTGATGACATTATTTTTGGAGGAGAAGATGAAGCTAGTGACAAATTTGTTGATGAAATGAAGACATAATTTGAAATGAGTATGATTAGTGAGATGAAATACTTTTTGGGATTATAGATAACATAGAACAATGATGATATCTTTGTAAGTCAGACAAAGTACTTGAATGATTTTATAAAAAGATTTGGAATGGAGAACTATAAACTAGTTGGAACACCTATGGTTACAGGACACAAACTATCTAGCAAAGATGAAACACTGATAGTTGAGCAGAATAAATACAGATCCATGATTGGAGGATTGCAGTATTTGACTCATACAAGACCTGATATAGCACATTTAGTTGGAATTGTAGCAAGATTTCAAGGTGAACCTATAGAATCATATTATGCAACAATAAAGAGGATACTTAGATATTTAAGAGGCACAATGGACTATGGATTGTGGTATGAAAAATTTGATGATGCTTGGGGAGGTAGTGTTGATGATAAGAAAAGCACCAATGGTGGAGCCATTTTTCTTGGAGGAAGATTAGTTTCTTGCCTGAGCAAGAAGTAGAATTGTATTTCACAGAGCACAATAGAAGCAAGTATGTAGCAGCAGCAAACAATTGTAACCAGATAATTTGGATGAAGAAAATGTTGAAAGATATTGGAATTAAGTTTGTTGAGCATGTTGTCATACATTATAAAAACACCAGCACAGTTAGTATGTCTAAGAATCCTATATTACATTCTAAGACAAAGCATATAGAGATCAAGTATCATGTTGTAAGAGAGAAAGTTGCTGAGAAAGAAGTCAGACTGGAGTACATAAGCACAAAGGAACAAATAACAGACATATTTACAAAGCCTTTGCCTAAGGATACATTTGAGTATCTGAGAGGTATGCTTGGGGTTATGCCCCAACCTACTTTTGAGTAATGATGCAATTGGTTGCATCCGTCCAGTGGTACACGAGCCCTATCTTTCTTTTGGATTGAATGTTGGTACTTCCTCTATGGGGGAGTATGTGTATCTGAGCTGAGTCATGCGGACTCTTGTGAATGTATTTTCTAAAAAGTGTCTTTTGACATTGAGTTATTGTTGACTTAGTGATGGAATTTCTATCATTGATGTCAATGGGGGAGAAGTATGCATGAAAAACAATATGAGACATATGTTGGAGAGAACTGAATAGGAAAATGAAGCAAGATTTGATTGATGAAGAGGACTTGAAAATGTTTGTCAGAGCAGCAGTGTTGCAGTATTGGATTTTTGGAACATTGGATGTTTTTCATCTATGTTGCCATCAATGCCAATGGGGGAGATTGTTAGGAATGAATGGTTGGCATTCATTCTGTAGCAGTTGTTGTTGCATTGATGACTATGATTGTCATTGATGTCAACACAGTGATCTTCTGGAGACTCACAAAGAAGTAGATAGTGTTTTGATTAGCACACATGGGATATTGTAGTTGGAGCTATGTGATGTTGAGGTTATATTCTTTAACATGTTATATGTCTATGGTTAAGAGAATAGATAGTAATTCATTTATTCATGAAAGTCATTAGCATTTTGGTGGAAGCAGTATTCAAGCAGTGTTTCTGAGTAGTGGTTTGTGGAAATCGGATGATATCTCCTAATTGGGATGGAATATAGTTTTTTGTAGTTAAAGGGAATTTTGAGATAGATTGATAGTGATGTGATTCATAGTGAAAACTTTGAGGTTGCACGAGTGAAGATTTATTGTATTTGGAAGATGACAGTTTTGTGTAATTTTGATGTAGCATGTGGAAACTTTTATTTTGTAATTTTATGCTGACTCATTTGTAATTATTTGAGTGTGGTATAAAAGAAGGAATGTTTTTCCTTGTTGCAATGTGGAAGTGGAATTATAATGTAATTATAGTGATGATGTGTGATGCGGTATGCATGAAGTGAAGAAAAGAGCTAAGTATGAGAGCAAAATTGTGAAGGAAGATATGCGAACTACAGAGATCTAAAATTGAGATTTGGTGTAGTAGTGAGTGTGGTTTGGCACAGTGAGGAGGTAACATATTTCATATTATTTTTTTGAATAATCTTAAGGTCAGTTGGACAGTGTGTTCAGTGATCTTACCATTGAAGTTGTTTGGGCAATGGGTCCTTCTGTCTTCCATAACTCCTAACAAGGTTAGAATATTTTAACATGGATTCAAAATCTCCTAACAGGGATTAATATGTACCGAATGTATTTCATAAGACTCCTTACAAAGTCCATCCTTTAACAAGGTATATTTTTTTAGCATTAAGTATGTTTGTCATTAGTGACAACACTTATTCAAACTCTGTATGTTTACCGAGCAGATAGAATAGTGTTTACCGAATAGACTGAGATTCACAGTGCTTACCGAGTTATCATTATCGAGTGATGAAATGAGCAGTGTTTACCGAGTGCTAGCATGGTAAATAGGGAATTCAGTTTCTACTGAGTGACACTATATCTACTGAGTCTCCAATATATATCGAGTTTGAAACTACAATCGAGTGGTTAGTATGGACCGAGCCTTCACTTCTACTGAGAGCATGATGATGTCGAGTAACACAGTGGATGCCGAGTATTAGAAAGTCACCGAGTTAGTTTGCAGTAACCAAGTAACTATATTTGGGCCAACTCAGTAATATTTGTGTTAGCTTGTTTGAGAGCTGACTTTGTAATTATTTTGTAATTGTTTTGGATTGATATATAAACATTGTTCTATATCATATCCAAGGTGAAAAAAAGAAGCGAGAAGTGTGAAAAAGAGAAGAAAGGTAGAGATAAGAAAATTACAAAGGGCTACAATAGTATAAGGGGTAGAAAAGATATATCCATCACAGAAGGTGATCAGTACATCAAAGAATCTCAATCAGCAAGTACAGTTGCAAGTAAGAGATCTACTGTTTCATCCTAACAGGTGAATCAGCCTAAAATCCTTTAACAGGGTAGACTTAACAGTCTATAAAATCTCTTAACCGAGTGCATACTTCTTTGTATGTTTGTAAATCCTCTAAAAAGGTGGACCTAGCAGTCCTTATTGCTCCTAATAGGGTAGATCATCAAAAGTGATCATTATAAGCCTTAATCAGCAAACTTTATACCGTAGTATTGAAGTTTTGTGGGTATCATCCCCACCCCAGTTTTACTTTCTATTTGGAAGGTTTTTGGGTCACCAAATCTCTGTGTTCAAAGTGTTATGAATGTTTTATTCTTTTTGTTACTCATGCATATAGTTAGCTTATTGATCTAAATATTATTTGGAATATGGTTAAGATCTAAATTTGTTAAAAGTTTTGAAGTTATTGATTCACCCCTCCCCTCTCAGTAACTTGGCTAGTCTTGAATATTTCCAACAATTGGTATCAGAGCTTTGTGGTTCTCAGGATAAAGTTTGATAGCTTGAGAAAAGATTTAGGATAATGGAGATATTCAGACTTAACAAAGTAATTGAGAATGAAAAGCTAGATCTAGAAATGGCCATAGCTTAACTCAAGGAAGCAAAAGAGCATCTTTTCCTATCCCTAAAAAGAAGGAAGGAACTTGCAAATCAGATGAATGACCATCAGTATGTTGAAGAAAAGATTGAAGACTTTTTCCCTTCAAGTAGCTCAGATGAAGTAAACAATGCAATCAAAGAACTTCTAGAAAAGAATGGATCTCTGTAAGAAGAAGTAAGAAAATTGAAAAGAGAACAGGAAATTCAGTCAACAAGATTTTGTGAAATCTTAGAACAAAGAAACAAGATGAAAGATGAAATAGATGGAAAGAACAATGAAATCCAGAATCAAACTCTTTAGCTAGAAAACCTTATTGATCAAGTCTCAAATGCAAATGAAGAAATCTTGACTCTAAGATCAGAAAATGAAAATATAAGAGAGGAGTTGAGATCTGAAAAGCAAATCAATTTAAGATTGGTGAATGACCTAGACACTAAAAGGAAAATCAATGAGAGAATGTTGAAATCTCAAGAAGATATAAATCAGGTGTATGAATGAAACCTTCATAAGAAAAAAGGAAAAGTAGGACTTGGATACAAAGAGGAAGGTGAATCCTCCAAACAAGGTACTCAAAAGAATCAAAAACCCACTTGTAATCACTGTGGCAAAATTTTTCATACTTCAAACAAATGTTGGAGCAATGGAAAAGCACAATTCAATGGAAAATGCTACAATTGCAATCAGCATGGTCATAAAGCAAATGAATGCATGCAAAAACCAAGATTTAAAGGTAAATGTCACAAATGTAACAAACAAGGTCACAAGGCATCAGAATGCAAAACTAAAACACCCAATCTAGCAGAACAAATTGTGAAAGCAATATTTAGTTGGGATTACAACACTTGGTGTAGGTGTCATTACTGTGGAGAATATGGAGACATGGGCATGAATTGTGTAAGGCATCACTTGAGAAAAAGGGAAACTACCATAAGATGTTATAAATGCACAAAGCTTGGTCACAGCTAAAAATTGCATGAATTCAGGCAAAGTTGAAGATGAAAAGAAAGCAAAAGAAGATAGCATCAGGAAGCAGATGAGACAATAGTGGATTCCTAAACCTACCAAGAAAACTAGTCCAAGTAATGAAGTCACTCATGAAGAGGGTGGCTCTATCAATTCTAACTAAGTCTCCAAGAAAGCACTGGAACTGTATCTTCATAGACATATTCCAAAACAGTTCCAGAATTGAAAGGAAGAAAGATCCAAATTAGTATGCAAGATATAGTAGGATCACAAGAAGGTCAGTATTAGTTATCACTGAGCAAGGTCGGGAGTAACCTAATTTCATATGGTTACTGAGTAAGGTCGGAGTAGTATGAATTCATATGTTCTTTGAGTTGTGAAATCTTCACCGAGCAATTAATGCATAGTGGATGACAGTCTGTCGAGTTCAATACCCTAATTCCTATGGAGCATTAATGACAAAATTTTAACAAAAAGCATGAAATTGAGTTCATTCTTCACCACGAATATCAACATATTGAGCAGAGAAATTTCTAGTACGATCAAGCGATTCAAAGCAAAATTTTGTAGCAGAAATTTCTTCGAAGAATTTTTCTTTTTCTACCGAGCTACCATGGCATCATCCAGCACCAAAGTAAAGAAAGGTTTGGAAATGTTTGTTCAAGGAGAATGGAAAGTGCCAGATTTCAAACTCATGCCCATGATTGCAAAAACCCTAGACCCGAGTGGAGCTCAATCTCAGATTCCTCCAAAGGTACTTCTTGTAAATGACATTTGCAATCATTTTAAAGGTTCAATTCACGAGCTTGGAACCCTAGAGATAGATGTTGTTCATGATGAACTATGCGTTGATGGTATTCTCAAACTGGAACATAAACATTTGGAAGATAAGGGTTTGACACATATCACCCACTTGCCTCAGAGTTTCTAGATAAAATGGATTAGATATATCCTAAGCTGAGTGCATGAAGGTAAAATTTGGCTTGAGCAACTAGTGGAAATAATAGAGAAGATGATTCATCGAATCACTAGTCTTCCCATGCTTGCCAAGGCTAAATCTACAAAAACCCTAGGTTGGGTAGAGCTGGAAAAGAAAACCCTAGCTGAATGGGATGGTAGATGTATGAGAATAAATAGTATTACTAATGCAGAACTAAAATTTGGCACATATGTCATAGCTCACAAGATATATAGTTCAAGTCGACAGAATAGTGTTCCATGTGAAGCAGTTGACCTAGCCTATAAAATTGTGAAGAACAATCTGACATTTGACCTAGCATATTTATTGTTGAAATAGTTCAACAAGAATATGGAGAGCATCCAAACCTCAAAGAACAATCCATGTAAGTTTGGCTCACTATTGGTTTGTTTATTTTTCTATCCTCAAAAGTTTTTCCCATCAAAAGGCATGGTAAAATGGAGAAAGGATGTGCCTGTTCTTTATTAGATAAATGAGTACATTGTAGAAATGGGTGAGAATTTTGCAAGCATAATGGATAACTATTTTGAATCTTTGAAAGAAAAGATGAATAACAAATTTTGGATTCCACAAAAGTTGGCGGAAGATTATAAAGATGATATTTGTTTCATGGTTGATTGTGATAGAGTATACATTCAGGCAGTTGGCCTAGGATTGTATGAGTGAAACCTCTTCCTTATGAGGTAAACACTGATGAGACAAAGGATATAATTGAAGCCCTAGTAAATAAACTTATTGATCCAAAGGCTCCATACTTTGGAACATATGATGAAGCTAAGATAAGAATTGAGCTAAGCATAAAACTTCCATAGGCGGTTAACAAAGGTAGAAAGAGGATGGCCAAGATGCAATCTAGCACACCTCTAATGTTAACTGAGGGAAAAGGAGAGGACATTGAAGAAGAAGAAGAAAAGAATGAGAGTGAAGAAGAACAAGTACCTGTGAAGAAGAAAGGGAAGGCAACAATCACTAAGACACCAAAACAATTTACTGCAGTCTTCTCAAGGAAAACAAGGGGCAAGGTAGGTAAAGTCAATGATGATATAGTACTCAAAAGGCCTCCTCCCTCATTTGAAAAAAAGATTAAGGATTTGAGAGAAGGATCTGGAATTTCAAATTTCAAATCTCTCAAATATGAAATTAGATCAGAGGCAAAGTAGCAGGAAATTGAAGATGTTGTTATTGAGAAAATGGGAAAATGGAAGTACTCACTTGATGATATGGCTTCTCAAATTCTAGGTGTTCTATTGGATAAAGTCAAGTTGAAATGGTCCAATGCAAGACAAACTGTAAAGGACATATATGCTCAAACCTTAAGAGAGTTGATGCCAAGTTTGAAAAATGATGAAATAAATAAGGCATTGATAGAAAATGAGTGCAAGATGACACTAAAATTCAACAGTTGTTTGATTTTGATCAAAGATATAGAGTCATTTGTGAAGAGTGCAAATTTTACTTGGAAAAAAATCTATCATCTTCACAAACTGAGTGTTGAAACTGTGATAATAAAAGATATTGAAGATGATAGTGATGAAGAAGAAGAAGCAGTTTAGATTGATAATGTTGAGATAGAAGAAGCCACCGAGGAAGCTAAGAAGAATGTTGAGGAAGATGATCCAGTTTGGATAGCTGTAGAGGTGATTGCCTCACTTCCTCACTCTCTAGTAAAGATTGCTACATCTAGCTCAGAGATAATTCCAAGTGTGATTGTGACAACACCTATAGATGCATCAAATGTCCAATCATCACTAACACAGCTCAATGTATCAATGATAGAAGTGGCTACTACTTCATCTACCGAGCTTCAACCTCCTTCCACCGAGTTGTAGTATCCAATGCCATCTTTAGTACCTTCTTCAGTTTTGATTTTTTCAGCAGCAAGTACTTTAGTTTTGAATACCTCAGTAAGTACTTCAGATTCTACAATTGTAAATACTTTAGTTTTTGGTTTATCAAGTATTCCAGTTAGCATTCCATCAGTCAGAAGTTTATCATTTTTCACTACAAGTCCTACTGTGTCTACAATAATTTCTACTACAAAGGCAATAAGTATAAAGACTCAACCGAGTACAAAATTTTTGAGTAAGAATATAGAAGAGGACATAGATTTAGATGAGGAGATAGAAATTCCACGATTAGATTTTGCAAATCTTTCAGCAGACCAAATGCAAACAGTTGGTGAACTCCTCCAGAAGAAAGCAAAGAAGAAGAAACTAAAAGAAGAAAGAGATAAGGAATATAAGATCATTGAGGATGCCAAGAATATTTTGATAGAAGCAATAGGTGTTGAAGTTGATTCCTCTCAACACATTTTGTTACAGTTGGTAGAGGCAGTAAACAAGTTCAATGAGGATTCTTCTAGATCAGATAAGTTGCTTGAGAAGGCTGAGAAGAAGTTTGAAAATAAAGTGCTTGAGCACATTGCTCAGCAAATAGCTATCAATTAGGTAGGGTAATCTTCAGTTTTGACTAGTATTGAGTCCTCCTATTCCAAGGTAACATCATTTTTTGTCAAAGTATGTAATGTTGTCGAGTTCTCAAAGGAGATTAAAGACAAAATAAATAAGATTGACAAGGATCTGAAGATTAGTGCACAAAAGTTGCAACTTGAACCTAGTTCAAGCTTTGCGCATCATATGATAGTCAGATTCCTATCTGATAAGCAGTCAGAGTTATTGAGAGAAGATGCAAGGATCAGGTCAAAATTAATAGATATTCAGAACATGATCCTTCCCATCATGGATACAATGTAGAACCATATTGCACACTCAAAAACATTGATCTATGACAATCAGTTTTCAATTGCAGATCACATGATTGAACTCTCTACAAAAGTCCAAGTTGCACTCCATTCGTGCAAGATTCTATAAGAAAATTGGGATAGAACTCTAGCATTAATAAGTAAGGTACATTATGATTTTCTCTCACACTTTGGCATCTCCGTGTAAAATATTTTTTATATACACCTTTGGCATTATTGTCAAAAAGGGGGAGAAAGTATATAAGATATGTGAGATATGAAAGGGGGAGAAAGTATATGAGAGAAATAGGAAATATAAGTATCAGGTGAAATAAGATATTTGTATATATACTATATGGGGGAGACATGAAATGTATATACAGCAGTATGACAAAGATAAATTTTTTGAAAAATAAAAAATAGATTCAGCATGATTTTTTGGGCAATAAGTGTTTTTGTCACTAATGCCAAAGGGGGAGATTGTTGGCATTAAGTATGTTTGTCACTAGTGACAACACTTATTCAGACTCTGTATGTTTACCAAGAAGATAGAATAGTGTTTACCGAGTAGACAGAATAGTGTTTACCGAGTAGACAGAATGGTGTTTACCGAGTAGATAGAACAATGTTTACCAAACAGACTGAGATTCATAGTGCTTACTGAGTTATCATTATCGAGTGATGAAATGAGTAGTGTTTACCGAGTGCCAGCATGGTAAATAGGGAATTCAGTTTCTACTGAGTGACACTATATCTATCGAGTCTCCAATATATACCAAGTTTGAAACTACAATCGAGTGGTGAGTATGGACCGAGCCTTCACTTCTACTGAGAGCATGATGATGCCGAGTAATGTAGTGGATGTTGAGTATCAGAAAGTCACCAAGTTAGTTTGCAGTAATCAAGTAACTATATTTGGGCCAACTCAGTAATATTTGTGTTAGCTTGTTTGAGAGATGACTTTGTAATTATTTTGTAATTGTTTTGGATTGATATATAAATATTGTTCTGTATCATATCCAAGGTGAAAAAAAGAAGTGAGAAGTGTGAAAAAGAGAAGAAAGGAAGAGATAAGAAAATTAAAAAGGGCTACAATAGTATAAGGAGTAGCAAAGATATATCCATCACAGAAGGTGATCAGTACATCAAAGAATCTCAATCAGTAAGTACAGTTGCAAGTAAGAGATCTACTGTTTCATCCTAATAGGTGAATCAGCCTAAAATCCTTTAACAGGGTAGACTTAACAGTCTTTGTAAAATCTCTTAATTGAGTGCATACTTCTTTGTATGTTTGTAAATCCTCTAAAAAGGTGGACCTAGCAGTCCTTATTGCTCCTAACAGGGCAGATCATTAGAAGTGATCATTGTAAGCCTTAACCGGAAAACTTTATACTGCAGTATTGAAGTTTTGTGGGTATCATCCCCACCCCAATTTTACTTTCTATTTGGAAGGTTTTTGGGTCACCAAATCTCTATGTTCAAAGTGTTATGAATGTTTTATTCTTTTTGTTACTCATGCATACAGTTAGCTTATTGATCTAAATATTATTTGGAATATGGTTAAGATCTAAATTTGTTAAAAGTTTTGAAGTTATTGATTCACCCATCCCCTCTCAGTAACTTGGCTAGTCTTGAATATTTCCAACAATATTCATATTAGTGCATCTTTTGTGGGCATCATTCCCACTGGGGTTTACTCTTTGATCAAGAGGTTCCCTAGTCAACATATCTTGTGTCATTGTGTCATTGTGTATGAATATCTTTCTATGGTTGGTAATTATATTGCTTATATGGTTTAATGCTATTAAAGATGATAAAAGTTATAATTATCTAATAACTAATTCACCCCCCCCCCCTACAATTATCTTGGTGGACTTTACTTTCTAACAATATTTGGCGCCAACTCCTCAAAGGAACTTCACACCCTTGGGTGAACCCCTTGAAAAGGCATTGAAGACCCTCATGGCTAATAATATCATTACTTTACCTAGTATTCAGCCTTATGAGCCAAAAAACAAGCCTAGTTGGTGGAGTGCCAATAGCCATTATGAGTACCACAAAATTCAAGGGCACACAACAAATGAATGCTTGCAATTAAAGAATATAGTGCAAGATTTAATTGATAATGGCATGATCACCATTGATGGAGCTCAAAGAAATGAGGACCATACAGCATTCAAACAACCCTTCTACAAACATGACAAAGGGGAATAATCTAATGGCAAGAAACAAAGCACCAATAACATTAACTTTGTGCCACCTTATGATAACATTGTGAATGCTATAATAATCAAGGAACAACCCCAAAAAGAGACATCAAATGTTATTACAAGATGATAGACTTTGAGGATGACCCTATAAGGGGTTGCTCCTAAAGTTATTAGCACTCTGCAGTCCAACATTGTGATCAAGGAAACTTCTATAGCAACAAAACCTTATAGCTTGGTTGATCAGTTGCAAAGAACTCTAGCGCAAATCTCTATCTTAGAGCTATTGAAGTTATCCCCTAACCATAAGGAAATTTTAGAAAAGGCTCTAGTAGAGACGAATGTTCCTACTAACTTAGTGTGAGGCCCACCTTAGTCCCACATAGTGATCTCGATCTCTAGAACTTGCATTTCATTTTGATTATGTTATTGAGATACTTGGACTCATTCTATTTAATGTTCTATTATGATGGACATGTTAGACTATATATTTTTGTTGATTCTAAATATGGATCCATGATTAGTAGATTCAGATTTCATCATGTTAGACTTTATTATTATCTTCGTGTTATGAGAACCTGATGATTATCTTATGATGATGATAGATTATGGATGATCTTGATTTCATTGAACTATGAATTGAATTATGCAATTGGATTATGAGTTGAATTATGCAATTGTATTATGAATTGAATTATGTGGTTGAAATTTAACTGATTTGATAAATGTACTTTACATGACTATATGCAATTGAATTTTGATTAAATTGAAGATGTTATATCTTATATGTTTATTCGTATTGGTTTTCTTCCTTGAATTATTGATGTTGCATTGAGGTGTTGCAGGTGAAAGGACCATGGAAATATATTTGGGGAAATCACATTGAATGTATGTGCAATCAGTTAAGCCAAGGCCCCATCTATGAAGAGACCCGAGGCCCCATTGTAAAGTATTTTATTTGTAACAGTAATTTGGATGTATGTGTTTAGAAATGTTAAGTGTTGTGAAAAATTAGATATACCTTGTGTGTAATGTTATTTTGTGAAGTGTCACTTGACACTAGTGTTTAATGTTATCAAGGTATGCCATGTGGTTGAGTGAGACCACATTCTAGAAGCCTTTTGGGGGAAATCCTAAGCACACCCACTTGTCATAAGACCCCATAATGAAGTCCCCATCTTCCATGTTCGTGCATACTCTTAATCATGAGTTTTAGAGGGTTAAAAGTGGCCTTAGGGAGTGGTTTTATGCATTTTTAGCTAACCCATTCCATGTACCTATGGGTTAGGGGTATTTTCAACATGGGAGAAGCTCAAGATTGACTTTTTGACCCCTCCAAAAGTACATATTTAATCTTGAGCGAAAATTGCATCTTGTCATATGGCCCAAAAAGTACTTTCATGACCATCTTCCTTATTTGGAGAAGTCCTAGGTCACCCACCTCCAAGGACCAACTTTATGAGGAGAGGGGTGTGTAAGATTTGGGGTTTTGTCAACCAATGAGAGGGCTTGCCTTTCCCTAGGATTTTGGGGGTTGGGTTAGAGGTCCTTTTAGTAGAATTTTGGAGAAGATTGGGGTTGTTCACACACTCTCTATCCTTAGAGATCACCAAAGTTAGAGGGGGAAGAAAGCTTGGAATTGGGAAAAGGGCTCTACTCACCTTCATTTGCATTTGGACTTAAGGTTGGAATTTTTCTCTCACTCTTGTTGTAGAGATTGTATGCGTTTATGTTTCTCCTTTGGCTCCCCATGGTTGGTCATGGAGGAAGCTTTGCTCTTGATTCTTTGTTGTGTTTTAGCTCCCCATGGTTGGTCATGGTGAGAGAAAGCATCTTTGTGTTTTCTTTTGTCATTGGATTTGGGTTGTATGCTCTTGGTTCACTCACCCATGGGAGGGAAGATCAACCAAGAGGGGGTGTGGGAAATGGAGGAAAATCCATGTGTAGAGTCTCCTCCATGTGTGCGGAAAGATGAAACTTGGGTTGAGTGTTTTCCCCAAGTAACCTTGCATTTTAGCCCATGAGGCATTGGGGGTATAAGGAGGGAAAAATTGGCCATGTGAGCCTTGTTTTGATATTGTGTTTATTTGGGTCCATGTGTGGCCTTCTTTTCATGCAATGGTTGTCTCCATGGGTTGTCCACCCACACCCCACAAAAGGAGTTATCCTTGCTTGGGATGTTGACCTCTCCCTTTTGGGCATGTGAAACAAGGGGGAAGATAAGGTGTTTAGGCTTAGGATAGGATGTAGAGGGTAGGGAGTAGGTGAATAGGTAGGGTGTTTAGGTTTAATGAGTAGGTTAGTAGTTAATAAGATAGCTTAGGGAATTAGTGAGTTGTTTTATTATTTTATTTTGTAATGAATGTCATGATAAATAAATAATAGAAATTTTATTAATTGAAATAAATAATCCTTATTAAATAATTTGTTAATTGTTTTAACATTAGTTATTGTATAATTTTTAATAATTTATATTTAATATTAATTTTTGAATTTAATTTAATAATTGGGTTAATCAACACAATTATAATTTAGCAAATTATTTATTAGTGATTATTTATTTGTGATTATAGGGTAATCACTAATTTTAGGTTTTTAATTAAATATTTCTATGCACTAATAAATGTATTAAATGGTAACTAATATAATTAGTACCACCTAATACTTTATTATGTGTTATTTGTAATGAAGATATTTAATGGTACTAATGTAATAATTATTAATAAAATTAACATTGTAAAAGAAGAATATGAATATACATTATGTGCACATTTAATGTTATAATGGGGTAGCGTTATGCTTCCTATGGATGAGAAAAATGGGATTATTCTTTTCAAATTAATACATTAGATTGTAACTAAATTTTGTATACAAGGGATTGGACAAGCCATTATTTGATAATTATATATTCATATGGTTTAGTATCATGACAATCTATTAAGTGAACCCTATGACTCAATGTAGCATAATGTTGCTTATAGACTCACTCATTCGATATCTATATAGTTAAATTTATATTTGTTCCTCCATAAAAAAACTTTAATGTTAGGCTAACTTTGTCTACAACTTCTCCACCTAGATAGAATCCCTTGTTAAAACTTAATTAGCTAGTAACTCTTGGGAACCAACGTTGTAAAGAATTGGTACTTTAGACTCTTTATGAACTATTGTCTTTGACACCTGTTAACCCGCAACATAAACTTGCCACTATTATCTCTTTTAAAAAAAATAAAAAAATTTGGTGTGTTTTTAGACTATAATTTGATGGGCATGACACTTGGTATCAGAGCTATGTTTTCAACACAAGGATCCTTAACCACCACATTTGACTATTGAACTTTTATTCTTGTGTAGGATGCTAGTAGTTACACGATAAGCCTATGCACATGGGTGAGGACAAGGGAGTGGCTGTAGGCATGCCCCCTCTGTTCAGGTGGAGGAGATAGAGATTCTGGGAGGGAATCAAGATCCCCCTCCCAAACCAACAGTGGATCCAATCTAGGAATTATTGACAACTTTTCAGACCTTGGCTAGTATTATTCTAGATAGACTACCTCCATTTTGCCACTAGAAGGATCATGGTTTAGGGCATGTGGCTAGAGAGTGGAGTAGGAGCCCTTCCAGAAGGGAAGAGGGATAGGAAGAGTCAGTACATGGTCCAGAGCCACCACCTAGGGTTGAGGGTCCCACGTGAGCTTTAGACACAATAGATGCTATCAGAGAGCTAATGCACCTTAGCCCACCCACTTTTGAGGGGTCCACAGATGGTATAGAGGTAGAGTCATGGCTTCATAGCTTAGGCATATGTTTTGGGTTGCATGCCTATGATAGCAATGTCAAGGCCCACTTTTCTATTCACTTACTGAGAGTTGAAGCCTCTTCATGGTGGGAACATGAGTAGTTTAAGGGACACTTGGACCTTAATACATTGACCTAGGAGACTTTCTTAGAGCTCTTCAAGGCTAGGTACCTGTCGGAGTAGTTTTGACAAAAGTGTATTGATGAGTTTCACAACCTTTAGAAGAGAGGACTTATAGTGGCCCAGTATGAGGGAAAGTTCATTGACCTACTCCCTTATGTGGAGTACATGAGAGATGAGAAATTATAGGTAAACTAGTTTTTTAGTGGTTTGAACCACAACATTGCAGGCATGGTGTGTATATTGCCACCTGGGGATCTACGGTATATAGTTGATAGGGCTAAGGTAGCCAAAGAGGTTGTTAGAGAGTCATCTGATTCTCGGGATCAGTTTCAGCACAATAATTCTGCATCACAGGGTTCCAATTTTTAGAGAAACTGTTGGAAGAAGAATAGGAGGTATTCTTTGGGGTCTTTCCAAACCCCTTAGCAAACATAGCAGGAGCATCCTTAGTAGCAGGGTCGACAAGACCATAAGAAGAAAGGTTCACATGGACATCAGGGCAATAAGTCCAAGTAGTGGTAGGGTCAGGGGCAGAAGAGGGATCATAGGGCAGACATACCATACACCCCTTCTTTCGGGACTCAACACTCCTCTAGATATGGTTTTACCAGATCTACCAAAGAAGGTGGATCATAGTTCAGCAGGCCACAGGGGACATAGGTACATGTACGTGGACCTTGGTACACTTGTGGGGGCATGGGACATATTTCTAGAGAGTGTCCACAGGGCAATGGATAGAGAGTAGCCACATCAGAGCCCACTGTGGGGGACTTAGGTAGGTCCCATAGAGTATTTACAGTGATGGATAACTGCCAAGTCGATCACCAGGCCACTATGATTGATTCAACAGGTATGATTCAAGGTAGCAGTATTTCTATTTGGTTTGACTCAGGAGCCACTGAATCCTTTATATCTCCTTTTGTAGTGGAGCATTGCAGGCTTGTGGCATCTAGGTAGAATGATAGCTGGGAAGTTGAGTTGGCTTTCAATTCTAGAGTATCAGTCACCTCCTTGGTTAGAGATTGTCAAATTTAGATTGGAGAGTTGACCACTTCAACAAATCTTAGCATTACCCTATTGGGATCATATGATGTAGTAATTGGCATGGATTGGCTATACACCCACAGAGCCAAGCTAGATTGCTGCCATAAGAAGATAGAATGTTTGGATGATGATGGCATTGCTATAGTTATTTCATGGGATTATAGACCAGTATCTCTTTGCATGATATCTGCTAGAAAACTTAAGCAGAGCATGTAGAAGGGATGTCAGTTATTTTCCATCACTATTAGTGATAGAGGGGATGAGGATGAGAGGGAGACTTCTCTTGAGGACTATCCCATCCTCTAGGAATTTGTAGATGTATTCCCATCAGAGTTACCTGGTATGCCTCCTCACAGAGTAGTTGACTTTCACACAGACCTTGTACCAAGAATTGAGCCACTATCCAGAGGACCCTATAGGATGACAACAAATGAGCTTAATGAGCTCAAGATTCAGCTTGAGGAGTTGTTAGAGAAGGGACACATTCATCCTAGTGTTTCTCCTTGGGGTGCACCGGTGATATTTGTTAAGAAGAAGGATGGGTCACTTAGGTTGTGCATGGATTACCGATAGTTGAATAAGGTTACCATTAAGAATTGGTATCCACTTCCTAGGATTGATGACTTATTTGACTAGTTACAGGGTACCCAAATATTCTCCAAGATAGATCTTAAGTCAGGGTACCATCAGTTGAGGATAGTTGATAGTGACATTCATAAGACTGCATTTCACACTAGGTATGACCACTATGAGTTTATTATGGTACCTTTCGGTCTTATGAATGCCCTAGTTGTATTCATGAGCCTTATGAATGGTTTATTCTACACCTTCCTAGATAAGTTTTTAGTAGTGTTCCTAGATGATATCCTGATATATCCCAAGGATGAGAAGGAGCATGAAGAGCACCTGAGATAGGTTTTGGAGTGTTTGAGAGATAATCAATTGTTTGGCAACTTGTCAAAGTGTTCCTTCTTTAGAATAGAGGTTAAGTATTTGGGGCATGTCATATCTGGTGATGGGATCTTAGTAGATCCATCAAAGATAGAGGCTATTATGAATTGGGTAGCACCTACCATAGTGACCGAGGTCAGAAGTTTCATGGGACTAGCCAGTTATTATAGATGATTTATTGAGGGATATTCTAGAGTGGCACATCCATTCACTTCCCTTTAGTGAAAGGGGAAGAAGTTTGAGTGGACAGAGAAGTGTGAGAGACCTTTTTAGGAGCTCAAGAGAGCACTCACCAGTGCACCTATTCTTGCAGTGCCAGATCCTTTAGCGGATTTTATTGTATGCAAAGATGCTTCATTGGATGGATTAGGGGTAGTCCTTATGTAGGGGGGGTGAGCTATTGCTTACGAGTCTAGGAAGCTTAAGACTCATGAGCTCAATTACCCTACCCATGATTTAGAGCTTGCAGTAGTGGTACATGCCTTAGTGTGAGGGCATCACTTCCTCTTAGGTCACCACTTTGAGCTTCATTCTAACCATCAGAGCCTTCGGTATATATTCACCTAGCCAAACCTTAATGCTTGGCAGAGGCCATGGATGGAGTTCTTATGTGAGTATGACTTTGATGTCCACTACATCAAGGGGAAGGAGAACATAGTTGTAGATGCCTTGAGTAGGAGATAGCACGATATCTTTTCTATGAGTGTAGGCATAGATTTGAGGGGTCGAATCCTCTATCATCTATAGGTAGATGAGCTATATATAGAGGTTTGCAAGATGAGTCAATCCTAGAGACCCTTGGAGGGGAAGTATGTTGATTATACCTTAGAGTCCGATGGGCTTCTACACCATCATGAGCATATCTATGTACCTTCTACTAGAGATCTACATGCTTTCATTATACTTGAGCCTCACAAAGAACCTTATGTAGCACATCCCAAGGTTAAGAAGCTACATGCAAATTTGGGACAACTTTATCATTGGCTAGGCATGAGATTGTAGATTGCTGAGATAGTGGCCAGATGTCTTGAGTGTTAGCAGGTTAAGGCAGAGCACCACCATCCTAGTGGACTCCTATAGCCACATGAGATTCTAGTGTGGAAGTGGGAGGTTATATCCATAGATTTTATAGTTGGTCTGTCAATGTCTTCCTAATGCCATGATGCTATTATGGTGACAGTGGACCGGTTGACTAAGGTAGCCCACTTTTCACCGATTCGTACTACCTTCATAGCACCCATAGTAGCCTAGGTGTTCTTATGAGACATTGTCAGACTTCATGGCATACCTCATAAGATCATCTCAGATAGAGACTCTCTATTCACTTCATCCTTTTGGAGAGAGCTTCAGGAAACATTGGGCACTAGGCTCAATTTCAATATAGCCTATCACCCTGAGATAGATGGGTAGACCAAGAGGGTCAATCAAGTTTTAGAGGACATGCTACACATGTATGTTATGGACCATTAGGCCAAGTGGGAGGAGTACCTACACCTAGTAGATTTTTCCTATAATAATGGGCATCATGCATCTTTGGGTATGCCTCCTTACCAGGCATTATATGGTAGACCTTGCAAGACCCCACTGAGTTAAGATAGGATCGAGGATAGAGTTTCTATTGGTCCATAGTTAGTCTGAGACATGGAGTAGTAGGTTACCCTGATTAGGCAGCATCTCTTAGAGGCTCAGGATAGATAGAAAAAGTATGCAGATGCAAAGAGGATAGACTGAGCCTACCTTGTGGGAAATAGAGTATTCCTAAGAGTGCGATCGCACAAGAGTCCAATCCATTTTAGAAAGTGCTCTAAGCTTGCACCTCATTTTGTTGGTTCGTTTGAGATCTTAGAGAGGATAGGGCCCATTACTTATCATCTAGCCTTTCCACCTAGCCTATCACGCATCCATGATGTGTTCCATGTATCAGTATTGTTGAAATATATTTATGATGAGTCTCATATCATTGATTGAGATGCCTTGCAGGTGGAGTCAAATGACCAGCTGGCCCTAGAGCCCATTCGCATTTTGGCTCAATGGACATTGGGAATTCAAGGCAGAGAGCTAGACCAGGTTAGGGTCCAGTGGGATTGCTATGATGAGGTCACAACCTCATGGGAGGATGCAACACAGATGAGGGCACAGTATCCACACCTCTTCGATGAACTCCAGGAGGATGTTCATGCCTAGAGGGGGTGGATGTGAGGCCCACCTTAGTCCCACATAGTGATCCCAATTTGTAGACCTTGCATTTCAATTTGATTATGTCATTGAGATACTTGGACTCATTTGATTTACTATTATGTTATGATGGACATGTTAGACTATATATTTTTGTTGATTCTGTATATGGATCCATGATTAGTAGATTCAGATTTCATCATGTTAGACTTTATTATTATCTTCATGTTATGAGAACTTGATGATTATCTTATGATGATGATAGATTATGGATGATCTCGATTTCATTGAACTATGAATTGAACTATGCAATTGGATTATGAGTTGAATTATGCAATTGAATTATGCAGTTGAAATTTAACTGATTTGATAAATGTACCTTACATGACTATATGCAATTGAATTTTGATTAAATTGAAAATGTTATATCTTATATGTTTATTCATATTGGTTTTCTTCCTTGAATTACTAATGCTGCATTGAGGTGTTGTTGGTGGAAGGACCATGGAAATATATTCGGGGAAATCACATTGAATGTATGTGCAATCAGTTAAGCCAAGACCCCATCTATGAAGAGACCCGAGGCCCCATTGTAAAGTATTTTATTTGTAAGAGTAATTTGGATGTATGTGTGTAGGAATGTTAAGTGTTGTGTCAAATTAGACATACCTTCTGTGTAATGTTATTTTGTGAAGTGTCACTTGACACTAGTGTTTAATGTTATCAAGGTATGCCATGTGGTTGAGTGAGAGCACATTCTAGAAGCCTTTTGGGGGAAATCCTAAGCACACCCACTTGTCATAGGACCCCATAATGAAGTCCCCATCTTCCATGTTCGTGCATACTCTTAATCATGAGTTTTAGAGGGTTAAAAGTGGCCTTACGGAGTGGTTTTATGCATTTTTAGCTAACCCATTCCATGTACCTATGGGTTAGGGGTATTTTCAACATGGGAGAAGCCCAAGATTGATTTTTTGACCCCTCCAAAAGTGCATATTTAATCTTGAGCGAAAATTGCATCTTGTCATATGGCCCAAACAGTACTTTCATGACCATCTTCCTTGTTTGGAAAAGTCCTAGGTCACCCACGTCCAAGGACCACCTTTATGAGGAGAGGGGTGTGTAAGGTTTGGGGTTTTGTCAACCAATGAGAGGGCTTTCCTTTCCCTAGGATTTTCATGGTTGGGTTAGAGGTCCTTTTAGTAGAATTTTGGAGAAGATTGGGGTTGTTCACCCACTCTCTATCCTTAGAGATCACCAAAGTCAAAGGGGATAGAAAGCTTGGAATTGGGAAAAGGGCTCAAGTCACCTTCATTTGCATTTGGACTTGAGGTTGGAATTTTTCTCTCACTCTTGTTGTAGAGAATGTATGAGTTTATGTTTCTCCTTTGGCTCCCCATGGTTGGTCATGGAGGAAGCTTTGCTCTTGATTCTTTGTTGTGTTTTAGCTCCCCATGGTTGGTCATGGTGAGAGCAAGCATCTTTGTGTTTTCTTTTTTCATTGGATTTGTATGCTCTTGGTTCACTCACCCATGGGAGGGAAGGGAAACCAAGCTTGTGGGTGGCCTCATGAGAGGCCTAGGATGGGAGGTGAGCATCCCATGGCCTTCTTTTTTTGCCTTGTTTCTTGCAGATTTTTGGAAGTTCAATGTAGCTGCAAAGCTTGGAGGTTAAAGTGTTGTCCAAGATGTTGAAAAATAGCTCCCAACATTGAGGAGTGTGCACGTGTAATTTTTTAATCCTATTGTTGAAAGAAGAATCCTAAATCTTGTATTTTATTGTTCTTTAAAAGTCCTGAAAGAGGCCTCTATATGTAAATTTGAATGTGCAAATGTATTTGAGAAAGTTATGTTACTCTTGAAATGCAAATCTTATTTCTATTAGAAGTTGAAATGTGTATAATGAAATGGTAGGAGGAATTCTATTTTTCTCCTAAGTTAGAGAAAGCTATATTGTAATGTGTTTTGGTCAATTCAAATAAAAATAAATTTAGGGAAGTAAATGTAATGATTCCATTTGTGTAGTTTGCTGCCTATATTAGATGCATGAATAAATCTTTATCCCTCTCTATCCTTACAAGTTTAAATTGATAGCTTGATATAGTATTTGGTTTTAGAAACAATCAATTTTAGTTGTGTAAATTGATCAATTTAGAACATTAAATTTATTACCATAGAAGACTAAAAAGTTATAAATAGTTTAATTGATAAATCAACTATATCACATTTAGTGTTCCTAGACCAAACAAGTTAAAAATAAACTATGTAGAAGTGAAGAGAAAATAAAATTTTACAAACAAATTTAAAAGAATGGGCAAGTGGAGACCTACAGGTCTCTGAAATTTGTATGGTAAAAAAATCCCATACAAATCCTTGCCATAGTCATTATAATAATCATATAATTTGTCCACATACTTTCTAAACAAATAAAATAATAACTATAATTACATTGCCCCACACTTTCAATATTCTACCAAAAAGTGGTGAGTCTTGGCATTTAATATTTATGTTTTTTTTTGTCCAAAACAATATCCTTCAAAGTATACTTGTTGACATGAAATTTATTATGTTTCTTCACCTTTTTAACAAGCTCTTAAATACCCCCTGCGTGAGTTTTGGCTTGGCATTTGATTTGGTTTGGGGTGGGACCCAAACCCCCATGTCTCCATCTTTTCACTCACTCCTTGGTCCCCTCAACCTCTCCATACCTTGAACCATGCGCAGGCTGTTTGGTTTGTATTAAAAATTTGCTAAGGCAATGTGCATAGGAGGTTTTAGGTGGGACCTCCAAAACTTACCATATTTTTGCAGATTTCCTCACTTCCTAAATTTGCGCACCCTTATCCTTGCTTGGGATGTTGACCTCTCCCTTTTGGGTGTGTGAAACAAGGGGGAAGATAGGGTGTTTAGGCTTAGGATAGGATGTAGAGGGTAGGGAGTAGGTGAATAGGTTGGGTGTTTAAGTTTAATGAGTAGGTTAGTAGTTAATAAGATAGCTTCGGGAATTAGTGAGTTGTTTTATTATTTTATTTTGTAATGAATGTCATGATAAATAAATAATAGAAAATCTATTAATTGAAATAAATAATCCTTATTAAATGCTTTGTTAATTGTTTTAACATTAGTTATTGTATAATTTTTAATAATTTATATTTAATATTAATTTTTGAATATTATTTAATAATTGGGTTAATCAACACAATTATAATTTAGCAAATTATTTATTAGTGATTATTTATTTGTGATTATAGGGTAATCGCTAATTTTAGGTTTTTAATTAAATATTTCTATGCACTAATAAATGTATTAAATGTTAACTAATATAATTAGTACCACCTAATACTTTATTATGTGTTATTTGTAATGAAGATATTTAATGGTACTAATGTAATAATTATTAATAAAATTAACATTGTAAAAGAAGAATATGAATATACATTATGTGGACATTTGATGTTATAATGGGGTAGCATTATGCTTCCTATGGATGAGCAAAATGGGATTATTCTTTTCAAATTAATACATTAGATTGTAACTAAATTTCGTATACAGGGGATTGGACAAGTCATTATTTGATAATTATATGTTCATATGGTTTAGTATGATGACAATCTATTAATTGAACCCTATGACTCAATGTAGCATAATGTTGCTTATAGACTCACTCATTCGATATCTATATAGTTAAATTTATATTTGTTCCTCCATAAACAAACTTTAATGTTAGGCTAACTTTGTCTACAACTTCTCCACCTAGATAGAATCCCTTGTTAAAACTTAATCATCTAGTAACTCTTGGGAACCAACGTTGTAAAGAATTGGTTCTTTATACTCTTTATGAACTATTGTCTTTGACACCTGTTAACCCGCAACATAAACTTGGCACTATTATCTCTTCAAAAAGAAAAAGAAGAATTTGGTGTGTTTTTAGACTGTAATTTGATGGGCATGACACTTGGTATCAGAGCATGTTTTCAACACTAGGAGCCTTAACCACCACATTTGACAATTGAACTTTTATGCTTGTGTAGGATGTCAATAGTTACACAACAGGCCTATGCACCTGGGCGAAGACAAGGGAGGGGTCGTAGGTGTGCTCCCTCCATTCAGATAGAGGAGATAGAGATTCTGGGAGGGAATCAGGATCCCCCTCCAAAACCACCACCGGATCGAAACTGAGAATTATTGACAACTTTTCAGACCTTGGCTAGTATTATTCTAGATAGACAACCTCCATTTAGCCACTAGTAGGATCATGGTTTAGGGCATGTGGCTAGAGAGTGGAGTAGGAGCCCTTCCAGAAAGGAAGAGGGATAGGTAGAGTTAGTACCTAGTCCAGAGCCACCACCTAGGGTTGAGGGTCACACGTGAGCTTTAGACATAGGAGATGCTATCAGAGAGCTGATGCACCTTAGCCCACCCACTTTTGAGGGGTCCAAAGATGGTATAGAGGTAGATTCATGGCCTCATATCTCAGGCAGATGTTTTGGGTTGCATGCCTATGACAACAATGTCAAGGAATGCTTTTCTATTCACTTACTGAGAGTTGGAGCCTCTTCATGGTGGGAACATGAGTAGTTTAAGGGACACTTGGACCTTAATACATTGACCTAGGAGACTTTCTTAGAGCTCTTCAAGGCTAGGTACCTGTCGGAGCAATTTTGACAAAAGCATATTGATGAGTTTCATAGCCTTTAGAAGAGGGGACTTACAGTGGCCCAGTATGAGGGAAAGTTCATTGACCTACTCCCTTATGTGGAGTACATGAGAGATGAGAAATTATAGGTAAACCGGTTTATCAGTGGTTTGAACCACAACATTGCAGGCATGGTGTGTATATTGCCACCCAGGGATCTACGGTATATAGTTGACAAGGCTAAGGTAGCCGAAGAGGTTGTTAGAGGGTCATCTGATTCTCAAGATCAGTTTTAGCACAATAATTCTGCATCACAGGGTTCGAGTTTTTAGAGAAATTGTTGGAAGAGGAATAGGAGGTATTCTTCAGGGTGTTTCCAAACCCCTCAGCAGACACAATAGGAGCAGCCTCAGTAGCAGGGTCGACAGGACCATAAGAAGAAAGGTTCACATGGACATCAAGGCAATAATCCCAAGCAGTGGTAGGGTCAGGGGCAGAAGAGGGATCACAAGGCAAAAATACCATACACCCCTTCTGTTGGGACTCAACAGTCCTCTAGATATGGTTTTACTAGATCTACCAAAGAAGGTGGATAACAGTTCAGCAGGCCACAAGGGACACAAGTACATATACGTGGACCTTGCTACACTTGTGGGGGCATGGGACATATTTCTAGAGAGTGTCAATAGGGTAGGTGACAGAGAGTAGCTAGATTAGAGCCCATTGTGGGGGACTTAGGTAGGTCCCATAGAGTATTTACAGTAGTGGATAGCTGCTAGGTCGATCATCAGGCCACTATGATTCATTCAGTAGGTATGATTCAAGGTAGTAGTATTTCTATTTTGTTTGACTCAGGAGCCACCGAATCCTTTATATCTCCTTTTATAGTGGAGCATTGCAGGCTAGTGGCATCTAGGCAAAATGATAGCTGGGAAGTTGAGTTGGCTTCCGATTCTAGAGTATCGATCACCTCCTTGGTTAGAGATTATCAGATTTAGATTGGAGACTTGACCATTTAAAAAAACCTTAGCATTACCTCATTGGGATCATACGATGTAGTAATTGGCATGGATTAGCTATACACCCACAGAGCCAAGCTAGATTGCCGCCAAAAGAAGATAGAATGTTTAGATGATGATTGCATTGCTATAGTTATTTCAGGGGTTTAGAGACTAGTATCTCTTCGCATGATATCTGCAAGGAAACTTAAGCAGAGCATGTAGAAGGGATGTCAATTATTTTCCATCACTATCAATGACAAAGGGGATGAGGATGAGAGGGAGACTTCTCTTGAGGACTATCCCATCCTCTAGGAATTTGTAGATGTCTTCCTGTCAGAGTTACCTGGTATGCCTCCTCACAGAGTAGTTGACTTTCACATAGACCTTGTACCAGGAGCTGAGCCAGTATCTAGAGCACCCTATAGGATGACCACAAATGAGCTTAATGAGCTCAATATTTAGCTTGAGGAGTTGTTAGGGAAGGGACACATTCATCCTAGTGTTTCTCCTTGTGGTGTGCCAGTGATCTTTATGAAGAAGAAGGATGGGTCACTTAGGTTGTGCATGGATTACCAATAGTTGAATAAGGTTACCATTAAGAATCGGTATCCACTTCCTAGGATTGATGACTTATTTGACCAGTTACAAGGTGCCCAAGTATTCGCTAAGATAGATCTTTAGTCAAGGTACCATTAGTTGAGGATAGTTCATAGTGACATTCATAAGACCGCATTCCGCACTAGGTATGGCCACTATGAGTTTACTATGGTACCTTTTGGTCTTATGAATGCCCTAGTTGTATTCATGAGCCTTATGAATGGTGTATTCTACACCTTCCTGGATAAGTTTTTAGTAGTGTTCCTAGATGATATCCTAATATATTCCAAGGATGAGAAGGAGCATGAAGAGCACCTGAGATAGGTTTTGCAGTGTTTGAGAGATAATTAGTTGTTTGGTAGCTTGTCAAAGTGTTCCTTCTTTAGAACAGAGGTTAAGTATTTGGGGCATGTCATATCTGGTGATGGGATCTCAGTAGACCCATCAAAGATAGAGGCTATTATGAATTGGGTAGCACCTACCATAGTGACCGAGGTCAGAAGTTTCATGGGACTAGCCAGTTATTACAGACAATTTGTTGAGGGATTTTCTAGAGTGGCACATCCTATCACTTCCCTTCAATGAAAGGGGAAGAAGTTTGAGTGGACAGAGAAGTGTGAGAGAGATTTTTAGGAGCTCAAGAGAGCACTCACCAGTGCACCTATTCTTGCAGTG
The DNA here is from genome assembly GCA_027943335.1 of Chamaecyparis obtusa. NCBI lineage: Eukaryota > Viridiplantae > Streptophyta > Pinopsida > Cupressales > Cupressaceae > Chamaecyparis > Chamaecyparis obtusa. Next base: position 2,924,998 of record BSBK01001555.1, on the reverse strand, counting down.
CCAGATCCTTCAGCGGATTTTGTTGTATGCACAGATGCTTCATTGGATGGATTAGGGGTAGTCCCTATGTAGGGAGGGTGAGCTATTGCTTATGAGTCTAGGAAGCTTAAGACTCATGAGATCAATTACCCTACCCATGATTTACAGCTTGCAATAGTGGTACATGCCTTCATGTGATGGCATCACTTCCTCTTAGGTCACCACTTTGAGCTTCATTCTAACCATCAGAGCCTTCGTTATATATTCACCCAGCCGAACCTTAATGCTCGGTAGAGGCAATGGATGGAGTTCTTATGTGAGTATTACTTTGATGTCAACTACATCAAGGGGAAGGAGAACATAGTTCTAGATGCCTTGAGTAGGAGACAACATGATATCTTTTCTATGATTGTAGGCATAGATTTGAGGGGTTGAATCCTCTGTCATCTATACGAAGATGAGCTGTATATAGAGGTTTGCAAGATGATTCGATCCCAGAGACCCTTGGAGGGGAAGTATGTTGATTATACCTTAGAGTCTGATGGGCTTCTACACCATCATGAGCATATCTATGTACCTTCTATCAGAGATCTAAGTGCTTTCATTATACTTGAGGCTCACAGACAACCTTATGTAGCACATCCCAAAGTTAAGAAGCTACATGCAGATTTGAGACAACTTTATCATTGGCTAGGCATGAGATTGCAGATTGTTGAGATAGTGGCCAGATGTCTTGAGTGTTAGTGGGTTAAGGTGGAGCACTGCCATCCTGGTGGACTCCTGTAGCCACATGAGATTCTAGTGTGGAAGTGGGAGGTTATATCCATGGATTTTATAGTTGGTCTTCCAATGTCTTCCTGACGCCATGATGCTATTATGGTGACGATGGACCGGTTGATTAAGGTAGCCCACATTTCACCGGTTTGTACTACCTTCATAGCACCAATAGTAGCCTAGGTGTTCTTATGAGACATTTTCAGACTTCATGGCATACCTCATAAGATCATCTTAGATAGAGACTCTCTATTCACTATATCCTTTTGGAGAGAGCTTCAGGCAGCATTGGGCACCAGGCTCAATTTCAGTACAGCCTATCACCCTGAGACAGATGGGTAGACCAAGAGGGTCAATCAGGTTTTAGAGGACATGCTACACATGTATGTTATGGACCATTAGGCCAGGTGGGAGGAGTACCTACACCTAGTAGATTTTTCCTATAATAATGGGCATCATGCATCTTTTGGTATGCCTCCTTACCAGGCATTATATGGTAGACCTTGCAGGACCCCACTGAGTTGGGATAGGATCAAGGATAGAGTTTCTATTGGTCTAGAGTTAGTTTGAGACATGGAGTAGTAGGTCACCCTGATTAGGTAGCATCTCTTAGAGGCTCAAGATAGATAGAAAAAGTATGTAGATACGAAGAGGATAGACCAAGCCTACCTTGTGGGAGACAGAGTATTCCTGAGAGTGCGACCGCACAAGAGTCCAATCCATTTTGGAAAGGCTCTAAGCTTACACCTCATTTTGTTGGTCCATTTGAGATCCTAGAGAGGATAGAGCAATTGCTTATCATCTAGCCTTGCCACCTAGCCTATCACGCATCCATGATGTATTCCATGTATCAGTATTGTGGAAATATATTTATGATGAGTCTCATATCATTGATTGGGATGCCTTGCAGGTGGAGTCAGATGGCCAGCTAGCCCTGGAGCCCATTCGCATTTTAGCTAAATAGACATTGGGACTTCAAGGTAGAGAGCTGGACTAGGTTAGGGTCTAGTGGGATTGCTATGATGAGGTCATGACCTCATGGGAGGATGCAGCATAGATGAGGGCCCAGTATCCACACCTCTTCGATGAACTCCAGGAGGATGTTCATGCCTAGAGGGGGTGGATGCGAGGCCCACCTTAGTCCCACATAGTGATCCCAATTTCTAGACCTTGCATTTCAATTTGATTATGTTATTGAGATGCTTGGACTCATTCAATTTACTATTATGTTATGATGGACATGTTAGACTATATATTTTTGTTGATTCTGTATATGGATCCATGATTAGTAGATTCAGATTTCATCATGTTAGACTTTATTATTATCTTCATGCTATGAGAACCTGATGATTATCTTATGATGATGATAGATTATGGATGATCTTGATTTCATTGAACTATGAATTGAATTATGCAATTGGATTATGAGTTGAATTATGCAATTGAATTATGAATTGAATTATGCAGTTGAAATTTAACTGATTTGATAAATGTACCTTACATGACTATATGCAATTGAATTTTGATTAAATTGAAGATGTTATATCTTATATGTTTATTTGTATTGGTTTTCTTCCTTGAATTACTAATGCTGCATTGAGGTGTTGCAGGTGGAAGGACCATGGAAATATATTCGGGGAAATCACATTGAATGTATGTGCTATCAGTTAAGCCAAGGCCCCATCTATGAAGAGACCCGAGGCATCATTGTAAATTATTTTATTCATAACAGTAATTTTGATGTATGTGTGTAGGAATGTTAAGTGTTGTGACAAATTAGACATACCTTGTGTGTAATGTTATTTTGTGAAGTGTCACTTGACACTAGTGTTTAATGTTATCAAGGTATTCCATGTGGTTGAGTGAGAACACATTCTAGAAGCCTTTTGGGGGAAATCCTAAGCACACCCACTTGTCATAGGACCCCATAATGAAGTCCCCATCTTCCATTTTCGTGCATACTCTTAATCATGAGTTTTAGAGGGTTAAAAGTGGCCTTAGGCAGTGGTTTTATGCATTTTTAGCTAACCCATTCCATGAAACTATGGGTTAGGAGTATTTTCAACATGGGAGAAGCCCAAGATTGACTTTTTGACCCCTCCAAAAGTGCATATTTAACCTTGAGCGAAAATTGCATCTTGTCATATGGCCCAAAAAGTACTTTCATGACCATCTTCCTTATTTGGAAAAGTCCTAGGTCACCCACCTCCAAGGACCAACTTTATGAGGAGAGGGGTGTGTAAGATTTGGGGTTTTTTCAACCAATGAGAGGGCTTGCCTTTCCCTAGGATTTTGGGGGTTGGGTTAGAGGTCCTTTTAGTAGAATTTTGGAGAAGATTGGGGTTGTTCACCCACTCTCTATCCTTAGAGATCACCAAAGTTAGAGGGGGAAGAAATCTTGGAATTGGGAAAAGGGCTCAACTCACCTTCATTTGCATTTGGACTTGAGGTTGGAATTTTTCTCTCACTCTTGTTGTAGAGAATGTATGAGTTTATTTTTCTCCTTTGGTTCCCCATGGTTGGTCATGGAGGAAGCTTTGCTCTTGATTCTTTGTTGTGTTTTAGCTTCCCATGGTTGGTCATGGTGAGAGCAAGCATCTTTGTGTTTTCTTTTGTCATTGGATTTGGGTTGTATCCTCTTGGTTCACTCACCCATTGGAGGGAAGAGCAACCAACGTTGCGGGTAGCCTCATGAGAGGCCTAGGATGGTAGGTGAGCATCCCATGGCCTTCTTTTTTTGCCTTGTTTCTTGGAGATTTTATGAAGTTCAATGTAGGTGCAAAGCTTGGAGGTTAAAGTGTTGTCCAAGATGTTGAAAAATAGCTCCCAAAGTTGAGGAGTGTGCATGTGTAATTTTTTAATCCTATTGTTGAAAGAAGAAGCCTAAATCTTGTATTTTATTGTTCTTTAAAAGTCCTGAAAGAGGCCTCTATATGTAAATTTGAATGTGCAAATGTATTTGAGAAAGTTATGTTACTCTTGAAATGCAAATCTTATTTCTATTAGAAGTTGAAATGTGTATAATGAAATGGTAGGAGGAATTCTATTTTTCTCCTAAGTTAGAGAAAGCTATATTGTAATGTGTTTTTCTCAATTCAAATAAAAAGAAATTTAGGGAAGTGAATGTAATGATTCCATTTGTGTAGTTTGCTGCCTATATTAGATGCATCCTTGCCACAGTCATTATAATAATCGTATAATTTGTCCACATACTTTCTAAACAAATAAAATAATAACTATAATTACATTGCCCCACACTTTCAATATTCTACCAAAAAGTGGTGAGTCTTGGCATTTAATATTTATGTTTTTTTTTGTCCAAAACAATATCCTTCAGAGTATACTTGCTGACATAATATTTATTATGTTTCTTCACCTTTTTTTCAAGCTCTTAAATTCCCCCTGCGTGAGTTTTGGCTTGGCATTTGATTTGGTTTGGGGTGGGACCCAAACCCCCATGTCTCCATCTTTTCACCCACTCCTTGGTCCCCTCAACCTCTCCATACCTTGAACCATGTACAGGCTGTTTGGTTTGTATTAAAATTTTGCTAAGGCAATGTGCATAGGAGGTTTTAGGTGGGCCCTCCAAAACTTACCATCTTTTTGCAAATTTTCTCCCTTCCTAAATTGGCGCACCCTTATCCTTGCTTGGGATGTTGACCTTGTTGGCAATTTGGCTGAGGTATGTACATAGATTTTGTCATTATGGCAACATACGTTCCCTATGAAGAGCACATAAGCTTGAAAGTAAGTATGGAAGATCACAGACTAAAATTGTCTAAGTATGAAATAGTGATTTTGACAGAGCACCTGATACAGTTTGTTTTGGTGACGTTCACTGGAACATGATCAGAGTTTTCATAGTTGAACATAGACTCTATTGTGTCTAATGATACCCCATCTTAGTGCACAAAATAGTATAGATAGTACAGACAAAGTTATGACTATTTTACCAATGACAGAGTACAGCCGACAGTGCAGTTTTGAAGACAGAACTAGTGAATGAATTAAGGGATTATTTTGCTTGTCAAAATAATGATGTAATATTATAAAGAGATGACATCCTAGATATTTAATCTTGGATAAAGATATGCAAGCTGACAAGAGAAAGATATTATTTTTGTATCTTGTATAAATAAAGATGTACCGAGCATACTTGAAATGTAGCATGTAATATATGTAAATTGTGATAGCAATGAAAGTTGTTGATGTGAAGTTGTAAGAAGTACCATATTGTAATCAATAAACATTTGTATTACTTGTTTGGTAAGTGAGCTCTTTTGGTAATCAGGTTTTGTATCTACAACTCCTAATAGGGTTGAGGCTTCTAACAAGGCCTATAGTCCCTTAATCAGGATTGATACACTATATGATTGTAACAGGCTCCTAACAGGGTCAACATCCTTAACTAGATATATTTTGATTAGTGGATCTTTGTGGGTACCATCCCCACCAAGGTTTTCTCTTGGCCATGGTTTCCTCAAGAACATATCATGTGTTATGAGTTCTTTACATTTATTGTTATGTATGCTATTTATTTTCTTATGCTTTGTATGCATTAATAAATCTATTATATCCATAAGTGGGAAAAAGTAAAAGTTTGTGAAATACTGATTCACCCCCCCCTCTCAGTATTTCCTATTTCTAATAGTTTGTATCGGAGGACAGTTACTCGAAGAAGAAACATTCAAGGAAAGCCTGGTAGCTTGAGTAAGATCTCTATGGATATGGATCAATTACAGAAGAATCTTGAAGAAGCTCTTGAGTAGATTGATATGCTTACTGATGAAAGAAACACTTTGAAAAGGAAGTATGATGATGCAAAGAATCTTATTGAAAAATTGAAAGGTAAGATAGAAGATCTGAAATCTGAGAAAGAATCTAAAATTCTTGTTGAAGATTGTGAAGACTTAGAAAAAGAAAATGTGATCCTTAAACATGAATTGAAGATAGCAAATCTGAAGCTTAGCTTGAAAGATGGAAATAACAATTTGAGATCTGAGAATGAAAGTTTAAAGAATGAAACTGAAAATTTGAAATCTAAACTTGGCAAGGTAACATCCGAATTTGATAAAGCCAAACTGCAGTATGATGAACTTGAGAAATACAACAAAATTGTGAAAGGTGAATTGACTCAATCTAAACAACAACTTGAAAGGCTATATTCAAATAGTGAAAAGATTGATAAGCAAGTATCTTATGGAAAACCATTCTATGACAAAACTGGTCTTGGATTTAACATATTGAAGATAGTTAGTGAAAGCAAGAAACCAGATCTGAATGAATGTGAAAGTAGTGAAGAAAAGAAGTTAGATGAGAACAAATCAGAAGAATCACCTAAGCAAGAAGAATCACCTAAGCAAGAAGAATCACCTAAGTAAGAAGAATCACCTAAACAAGAAGAATCACCTAAGCAAGAAGATGCACCTAAGCAAGAAGAAACACCAAAGCAAGAAGAATCATCCAAAGGTATGCAAAGAAAATTCAAAGGTAGATGTTTTACATGTAATACTATTGGTCATATGAAGAGAGATTGTACAGGTAAACAATTCAAACCTCTAAATGGTTATTGTTATAATTGTCATGGTTTTGGACATAGAGCTATTGAATGTAGAAGATCTAAAGTTATTGAGAATAATTACAATAGAAGAATGCCTAGAAATACTAACAATGCAGATCAGAGATCAACTAAAGACATGAAAAGAGGAAATGGAATAGTATGTTTCAGATGCAACAAAATTGGACATATTGCTAGAAATTGTAGGACACAAATCAATTAGCAAATACCTAGATATGGAACCAATGGAATCACTTGTTAGATATGTAACAAGATTGGACACATAGCAAGATTTTGCAGAATGAACAATGGAGGTTATCAACATAACCCTAACCCTAGAAACTATGTAAGAAGGAATGAAATTGTAGGAAACAAAGAGAAAGGTTGCTATAGAAATGAAGATGAAGTAAAATTTGTTAAAGGCATAGATCAAGGAGGTATATTCAGCATTGAAGGTAATTAGGAAGGTAATGTATCTAAAGTTAAGGATGAGTCTTTATCTAACCCTTTTTTAAGCACTTAAATTATGTAAATTTTTGTAGTTTAGGAACTTAGAATTAGCATAGAGTTAGATTTTGAATGACTTAAGTTTTGAGTAGTTAGATAAAGGTTTGTTATGTTATACTGATGCTATGGTTAAGTGCACAAAAATAAATATTGTGTTTTGCGAGGTCACAAAAAGATTTATGGTTGCAAGTTTACAGAATCAGCTTTTTGGCATTTTGGCGGCAAAATTATTGAATGTGATGTCAGATCAAGTAAATGCTAAGTGTTAAAAGATTAAAATTGAAGTTATTATGATTATCAAGTGATTAGAGGTGATTTGGAAGTGAAGAAAGAATTTTGTAAGTGATTTGCAAAAGTTTGAAGTGCCGATCTAGCGAAAGCCCTAATTTTGCAAATTTAAGGTATTTATCTGACTACGATCTTGAATCAGCTTAAGAAATCAGATATAATCATGGATGTGTCATTGATTCACAACATTAAGGATAAGAACAGACATAGAAATAAGAAAGATTCAGTTGAACCCTCAGAAAGAGATGCTAGTTTAGCCTTATCAGCCGTACCAGATGAAGTTCTTCATTTAGAGAATGTTAAAGGTTATCTTGGATGCAAGTATGAAACCCTAAGGGAGTATGATTTTAATGGTGAATATAAGAAATTGTACAACTCAAATATGTCAGTGAAACAAGGTTATGAACATCTAGAAAATAATGAAATCATGGAGTACTCTATGAAATATGAATTTGATGATGAGGAGTGTACTAAGATAATTTTGAGTAGGATAGATAATGGAAAATTTTGGTTAGAAGACAGAGTTATAGACATAACTATAGACCTAATTCATGATGTGACTAGATTATCAAAAGTTGGTGTAATCCCATTGAATGAGAAAAACATGAGAAAGATTGTGATTGAAAACACCGGTTCAATATACAATGGCAGAGGTATAGTCATTAGTAAAATTAAGCAAGATGATGTAAAATACTTGTGTAAGATTTTGACAACAAATTTCTATGGAAGCTCTAGAGAAGATGATATGCCAGTAGGTATGGTACACATTGCTTATCTGATGTGTGTGGAGAAGAATCCTATGGATATGTGTGAAATTATGAGAATACAGTTGTTTGAGAATTTGGAAAAGATAAAGAAAGCTAAATACACTCACTTTAGATTTTCCTCATTGGTTACTTACATGTTCTTTCACTTGTTAAGAAGATTTCCTTACACCATTGAATGGAATGATGGTGAGAATACTATGGCAAGAATCAATAAAGTCTATATGAAACATCTTATTGAGAAGGTTAATGATAGTGTAAAGTTAGTATTGAAAACTTTTCAGAACATTGTGGTAAACAGATCAAGAATTCCTCCATCTCTAGTTAAGAAATACAAAGATGATATATGTTTTATGGTTGATACTGATTTCACTTACATTGAGGTAGTAGAACCTAGACATGAATTCATAGACCCTCTTGGCTATGAAATCTCTGAAGTTGAAATAGAAGGTTATGTTAGTAGATTGTTGAAAAGTAAAGTTGATGCTCATAGCAACAGATTTGGAACATATGATGAAAACTTTGGTTCAGCAAAGTTACTTAAGGAAGAGAAATAATCAAAAAAGAGAGTGGAGTCTACAATAAAGAAAATTATAAAAGAATCAGGTATGAGTGAGTAGGAATTTGATATTGCAAAGAAGACTATAGAAGCAATAAGGCAAAGTGAGATATTATCAGTCCCACCTTTGGCATCAAGTGTAGAACCTATTCAAGTAAAGGTAAAGGTTGAAGAACCTGAGAAGGAACAAGGAATCAGTCAGACAGAGAAACCCTTTTCCTTAGCATCAAGAAAAAGAATGAAAGCAAGTGCTTCAGGACTAGGTAAAAGATAAAAAACAATTGTTCCACCAGTACCTAGAGGAGTTGCAGAAATAAAAGATGATGAAGTGACAACAAAGAAGAAATCATGGAAACCAAGGATAGAAAGAGTTAATGAAGATATAATGCAGCATGGAGACTTTACCAAAATGAATAAATACTATGATTTATATGGATCCTCTGATAGATTGAATCTTGAGAATGCAATGGTTACACATATGATTTTGTCAAACAAGAAATTTGATACTATTCATGGAAAGATACTAGAAGATTTGTACAATAGACTTGTGAGAAGAAAGATGAGAGCACAAGAAGAAGATACTAAAATGAGAGAGAATGTGATTAGACAGTTCTATGAGATAAGAGATGATGACCATCTTAAACAGATCCTCAAGCCACTTGAGACCCTATTGAGAACCAAAAGAAGAATTATACAAATAATGGGAGGATAGTATGAGCAAGTAAAGACTGAAACTGAACATGCAGTTGTGCAAGTGCTAGCAAACTTGGTAGCAGGAAAAGATAGCAAAGATCAAGCAATTATAGAACCAATAGAGAAACAAAGTTCAGAACAAGCAGAGGCAGTAGTAGAGGTAGTTGAAGTTGAAGATATTCCCTTTTCTTCCATAAACATTGGCACAGAATCTATGGACATTGAAGGAACTAAAGTTACTTTAGATTCATATGATGTGGTACTCAATAGTTTGGATAACATTGTTGACAATTTGGATTTGGGAGAGCAAGAAAAGACTATTGAAATAGAGACTACACATATTGAATTGCAAATGGAAACAGAGGCTCCTACACCTACTAAAACACAAGAAGACATTAGTCTTACTCCTAAGACTGGAAAGGAGAAAGGAATAGAAACATTGATTGAAGACTTGAGCAAGGAAGTTGATGATGATGATCAAATAGAGTTGATCACCTCTTTAAACAAAATTATTGGAAAGAACAAGAAAGTTAAGAATTTAGAAGGTAGTCTGAAAGATTTGACTAAGAAGCTACAAAGTGTCATATCTACAAAGGTCTTTGATTTAGATCCACTTGAAAGAGAAAATATGGTAATTAAATCTTTTGATGTTGAATTCACTAATTTAACTGATATTGCTAAGGTTAAGGCTTAGGTAGCTTATGAAGCTGAGATGTTGCAGAACATAAGTCAGAATATCAAGAATGACATTGATAGCCTTGATAGACACATTAAGGACTTAAGGAAACATCTTGAGACTGGAAAGTGTTTGTACATTCAGTGTACAAAATCTGAGAATATTTTAATTGAAGAAGAAAAGAAGATAAAAGAGAAGCAAGATGAAATTGCAGCAGAGACAAACTCTTTGGCCAGCCTAAACATGAAGATCAGAACAATTGAGTATAAGATCAAAAAATTATGTGATGAAATAAGGACTTTAAATGATGAGAAGAATAAGAAATCTATTAGAATAAACATCTTGAGATAGCATGTCTCAATCAAGTTGACCATAATAGAAGAGCAACTAGATGAATGTCTTACTGCTAAGACAACATTTCAGAAATTCAACTTTGAGTCCCTCCAAGCTTGTCAGATTGTAACATACGGATTGAGTACTTTACTCAATGTAGCAGAATCAATAAAGAAGGCATGGGAGAAATATTTTGAGACTTGGAAGATAGATTTTGTAGATTGTGTTGCAAGCCTACTGGCTTTGCAATAAGATAGTAAGGTAAAAGTTTTGACACAATTTTTTTATATCCCTTTCCACCCTTTATTTTGTCATTGTTGTCAAAGGGGGAGAGATACTTAAAAAATTGTCTATATGATAACGAAGGATACTCATATGGGGAGTTCTATGGAGTATTATGAATATGAAGTGTTATAGATTATTATATATATTTTGAGGAGATATAAGGATAGTATACTTATTTTATACTATGGCCACAATTTTGATACAAATTTTGAGATTTTGACTTGTACACTTAGCCAATTTTATCATATGTTGCCACCAATGACAAAGGGGGAGATTGTTGCCAATTTTGGTGAGGTATGTACATAGATGTTGTCATTATGGTAACATATGTTCCCTATGAAGAGAACATAAGCTCAAAAGTAAGTATGGAAGATCGTAGACTAAAATTGTCTAAGTATGAAACATTGATTTTGACAGAGCACCTGATACAGTTTGTTTTGGTGATGTTCACTGGAGCATGATTAGAGTTTGTGAAATTGAACATAGACTCTATGGTGTCTAAGGATACCTCATCTTAGTGCACAAAAGAGTATGGATAGTACGGACAAAGTTATGACTATTTTACCGATGACAAAGTACAGTTGACATTGCAGTTTTGAAGACAGAACTAGTAAATGAATTAAGGGATTATTTTGCTTGTCAAAATAATGACTTAATATTATAAAGAGGTGACATCCTAGATGTTTAATCTTGGATAAAGATATGCAAGCCAACAAGAGAAAGATATTATGTTTGTATCTTGTATAAATAAAGATGTATCGAGCATACTTGAAATGTAGCATGTAATATATGTAAATTGTGATAGCAGTGAAAGTTGTTGATGCGAAGTTGTAAGCAGTACCATATTGTAATCAATAAACATTTGTATTACTTGTTTGGGAAGTGAGCTCTTTTGGTAATCAAGTTTTGTATCTACAACTCCTAACAGGGTTGAGGCTTCTAACAAGGCCTATAGTCCCTTAATCAGGACTGATACACTATATGATTGTAATAGGCTCCTAATAGAGTCGACATCCTTAACTAGATATCTTTTGATTAGTGGATCTTTGTGGGTACCATCCCTACCGGGGTTTTCCCTTGGCCAGGGTTTCCTTGAGAACATATCATGTGTTATGAGTTCTTTACATTTACTATTATGTATGCTATTTAGTTTCTTATGCTTTGTATGCATTAAAGTAATCTGTTATATCCATAAGTGGGGAAAAGTAAAAGTTTGTGAAATACTGATTCACCCCCCCTCTTAGTATTTCCTATTTCTAACAGACCTCTCCCTTTTGGGCACGTGAAACAAGGGGGAAGATAGGGTGTTTAGGCTTAGGATAGGATGTAGAGGGTAGGGAGTAGGTGAATAGGTAGGGTGTTTAGGTTTAATGAGTAGGTTAGTAGTTAATAAGATAGCTTAGGGAATTAGTGAGTTGTTTTATTATTTTATTTTGTAATGAATGTCATGATAAATAAATAATAGAAATTCTATTAATTGAAATAAATAATCCTTATTAAATGCTTTGTTAATTGTTTTAACATTAGTTATTGTATAATTTTTAATAATTTATATTTAATATTAATTATTGAATATTATTTAATAATTGGGTTAATCAACACAATTATAATTTAGCAAATTATTTATTAGTGATTATTTATTTGTGATTATAGGGTAATCACTAATTTTAGGTTTTTAATTAAATATTTCTATGCACTAATAAATGTATTAAATGGTAACTAATATAATTAGTACCACCTAATACTTTATTATGTGTTATTTGTAATGACGATATTTAATGGTACTAATGCAATAATTATTAATAAAATTAACATTGTAAAAGAAGAATATGAATATACATTATGTGGACATTTAATGTTATAATGGGGTAGCATTATGTTTCCTATGGATGAGCAAAATGGGATTATTCTTTTCAAATTAATACTTTAGATTGTAACTAAATTTCATATACAAGGGATTGGACAAGCCATTATTTGATAATTATATATTCATATGGTTTAGTATCATGACAATCTATTAATTGAACCCTATGACTCAACATAGCATACTGTTGCCTATAGACTCACTCATTCGATATCTATATAGTTAAATTTATATTTGTTCCTCCATAAACAAACTTTAATGTTAGGCTAACTTTGTCTACAACTTCTCCACCTAGATAGAATCCCTTGTTAAAACTTAATCAACTAGTAACTCTTGGGAACCAATGTTGTAAAGAATTGGTTCTTCAGACTCTTTACGAACTATTATCTTTAACACTTGTTAAACCACAACATAAACTTGGCACTATTATCTCTTAAAAAAAAATTAAAAAAATTTGGTGTGTTTTTAGACTCTAATTTGATGGGCATGACACTTAGAAGAGGAGAAGTTCCAAAACATGGTAGGTCATCTTGTAGCACCTCATTGCCTCTCATTTTTTGGCCAAGATGACATGTCTATAACCCATCCTCAAAATATACCATTGCATATAGAGGTCTTAATAGAAAGGCATAGAGTTAAAAGAGCCCTCATTGATGGAGGAGCTAGCCTTAACATTTGCACATTAAGTCTTGTTAAATCCTTAGGGTTGTTCGAGTCTTGCATTGAACCTATGAAAAAAATCACCATCAAGACTTATGATGAAGCTGAGAGGGCCTCTAAAGGCATGATCATATTGCCCATTCAAGTGGGAACTGTCAAGAAGGACACCAATTGCCAAGTATTGGACATGAAGTTAACTTATAATATTTTGTTGGGGAGACCATGGATCCATGAGATGCAAGCAGTCCCATCCACGTACCACCAATGCATCAAATTTCTGTACATGGGTGAAGAAATCATAGTTGGAGAGGACTCAAACCCGTTCCAATATTGCAATGCACTTAAACCCCTTCATGAGCTATTAATTCCAAATAAATGGGAAGGAATCATTGAAAGAGCCACCATTGAAGATACCAAAATGGATGATCCTATAATAACATGAAATGCTACTCAAAACCCTCCTCAAGCTAGCTCAACGACATCAACTAAGGGAAAGGAAAAGATGAGCTATGAGGGTCAAATTCCTAATGAGGGTTCAGATCAAGCACCCAAATCAGAGATAGTACCCTACAAACCTACTAGAGAAGAAAAAGATGAAGCCAAAAAAAAAACTACAAGAAAATGGATGAGATGATGGAGGCATTTGATAAATAATGCAAAATTAGTGCAAAAAGAGTAGGGGAATACTCTGTTTCCCTATTCGACATGCCCACATCTCCAAGGACACATGGAAAACCATCAAAAGAACACTTGCCTCATAAGTACAACTCTTACTTCATAACAGAAAGTGACAAAGCAACATTTGACAAAGAGGAGAATGAAGTCCTTCAATGGCTTTACCATGATGAAGAAGATACCTCAAACATTCCCATGGAAAGAATCGAGCATGTTAAAATACAAACCGAGCAATATGGGAAAGGGTTTGAGATAATGCAGAAGATGGGATACAAGAGAGAGGACCCTTAGGCCAAAGGAATAGAGGCTTACTAGAACCCATTGAACCTACTTGGAGGGAAAAACAAGAAAGATCCGGCATAGGTTACCAATACAAAGGTGAAAGCTCCAACCTAATGCAAGATTTCTATCCTCAAGTAAATGCCTTAGAATCTGATGGAGATAGTGATGATTCCTAGGATTATGAGTGGGACATCCTATCTAACGAATCATGTCAAGATAAAGAAGTAGTCACAATACATGCGTATGCAAAGATCCCAAGGCAAGAAACTCAAGTCAATGAAGAGCCTAATATACAAGGTCTTAACATAGGACAAGCACATACAAGTCCTCCATGGATAGATACATTTTGGATGCCTTCAAAGGAGGGAGATTCAAATGTTAGTTTTAATCCACTCATAGCTTTTCCCACGCTATTTCTCATAGAAGTCGACAAGGACTCAAGTGAAGGGGATTTCTACCCTTCTTCCATGGACCATCTTGAGGAAGCGCACATCATAGATCTAAATGATACAATGTACAAACCCTCAAACAAAGTCATTTCCATAAACCAAATTGATGAAAACTTGCCCAATGAAACCTTATCCTTAATAAATCCCCATCTTATTGATTGGGACCAAACTGAGCCAAGTGACTTTCTTTACTTCTCAAATGACCAAGTAGCAAACCAATACCTTACTGTGGTTGAGCCCTCTTTCACCAAGGAATTCAAACCAAACATGATAGAAGTAGCGAGGGTTCAATCTCTTAGTCAAAAGCAAAAAATGAAAAAAAATAAGAAAAAGAAAAGTTCTAATGTTGAAAACCATTATGTGGCAGCATTAGAACCCAAAAAAAAAAATATAAAAGATGTTTCCTTTGGTGAAAACCCAATTGTGGCATCAAAGGAAGAGAGATTGGATACTCTACCAGAGCATGAGGAAGAAAGGTTGTCTATACTCATAGAGCCGACAGAAAAGGTTAACATTGGTATGAAAGTGGATCCAAAATTTATACACTTGGCAGCATCACTCACACCTCTAGAAAGAGAGGACTTCATCAAATTTTTCCAAGAGCAACAAGTAAACTTTGTGTTGGTATTTGAAAATGCTTACGCCACTTAGGGCTACCAATATGCCTTGAGACTAATGTTAGGAGTGGTTAATTCCAAGTATGAGAGCTCTATAAGACAACTGGACCAACTATAGGGTCTTAATATGCCCTCTTCTACTTCTAGCTCTGCAAAACCAAGGCGGGTGCACCTAATCTAGAGAAAAATCCACTCACTACACACCTTATACTTCTAGATTCATAAAGCAGATCATAGTAAAGGATTACTAAATACTAACCAGGTATTCATTGAATCAACTCTACTATGCATGGTAAAATGGTCTTGTGAAGGGTATTACTACTATCAACCAAATGATGAAAAAGACTTGAAATGGAGCTACTATTCAAAGATGCAAGAAATAGCCAAAAACTATCAAGCATTGGACTCAACTGAATATATTAGTCCTTGATCAGTGCCATTATCCATTGGGTAGCACTCAAAAACAAATATAGAACATGAACCAACTACTGTCAAAGACTCAAAGCCATAAATACAACCGTTCCAGCCCATCCACTACTTATAAGATCCTTCTATAGACAAATCTAATGAATCTATGCCCTATCCAAAGTATTTTTCACTTGATCCTAGATCAAGAACTAAAGACTAGAACATATGCAAAGGTAACCCTATGCAATGGACCAGAAAATCCAAAACTCATAAGACTGACACCAAGGAGAGACTTGAAAGCTTGAAACAATTATATTAAGTATGATGAATTATGTACATGTCTATACCAAAGATGAGGCAACCACTTCAATAACCTACAAAAGATGCAAAGAAATTCTATTCAGCCTCCTACAATGCAACAAAGTTTACTACTTCCCATAGGAACCAAATAGAATGGAACCCTTACAAAGTCAAAACTTCAACCATTTATACCACTAGCTTCCTTGGAATCCCAAAGATAGGATGCAACAAGCTTCGGACAACTAGGGTATAGGTTACAACAGCTAAATCTGAAAACTCACTGGAGGGAAAACCAACACTAATATATCAGAAACAAGAATGATCCACAAGAAAGATAAAATCTTCAAATCTGTACCCAGGATCACAAATTCATCATGAATAATAGTCTGACCAGACCATCAAAACACCTTGAGCTAACAAAAACTATCCTCCCCCACACAGAAAAACATCTACAAGCAATCACCCAACTCACTAGACCACACTGCAACAATCGATGCCACCAACCAAATCAAGAAATGGCCAGAAAACCATAAATTTTGGTACTTCATGTCGCTGCAAACCCTTCTACAAATTTGAATTCAAATGCAATGGCTAATTGGAAAAATTTAAAACACGACCATAGATCTTTTTCCCTTCCTGACAAATTGGGTGGTCATATTTAATTCACAACAGTTGTGGGCCCCTTTGGAAAGTCATCAGTTGAGTCAGCAGTCAACAACCAATCAAAAAAGAACACCTCAACAACACTGACACTATGGACCTGTAATACCCTAAAAATGGGCTATAAGTTCATTAACCTCCTATATCATCAAATCATATGAAATCGACATCAAAGTCCTAATCTAAGGCACATCTAAACATCATCAAATCTAATTGATTATCTTAAATTTTGCATCGAGGAATATTCCTAGTAATATTCCTAATTATCTTAATTATCTTTAATTTTATAATTATTTGGCAATAAATCACATTTATCCTAAAGTTTGATTAATTGAATATTTTCATATTTAATTAATTAGATTTAATATTTGCCACTTAATTGTGTAATTAAATTTAATTATTTCTATTATTAATTGTATTATTTAATTTTGACAATAAATCCAAATATCCTATGAATAATTGATTAAATTCTTATTTAATTAATTAAAGCAAGTTGTCATTATTTAATAATATAGTTTTTAATAAAAGTTTGATTAAATAATTGATTAACCCATAAATCAATTGTTTTATTTTTAAAAGCAGTTAAGTTGGAAATAAATCACTTTATTATTAAATTAATTCATAAATAAAACATGCACAATCATAAAAGCAGACAACTATCAATTATCAATTAAAGTTAAACTCTATTTTGAGTTAAAACTTAGCTTTTGCATGTTTTTGTGAGTTAATTATCTTTTATTTAAAAATAACTCAAAAATCAAGTTGAGTTATTTGAGTGATTTATGGCTTTTTCCCATGCACCTCCAAAGCCCTGGATTTCTATAAATTAAGGCTTTAGCTCTTCACAAATCATCTCATATTTTGCACAATCACGCTGGAGAATTGGAATTGAATAATCAAAGCTCTTGCGAATCGACATCTTTGTGAGATCAATCTTATTTTTTTTGCATTCATTTAGATTCATATTTCATATCATTGTTAGATTAGCATAGCATATCAGTTTTCAATAGCATTCATATCATATCAATTTATCATTCTTATTGCATCATAAAATCCAAAAAAATAGCTTAATTGCATTCAATCTCATATCTAGATCAATTGCATTCAAATCCTTCATTTAGGTGTCGTCTAGGTCACTGATCTCGATTACAGTCTGAGAACATTAATCTCGCACCTACTAGAAGGCAGTAAATCGCTTGGTTAGATAGCTTTCAATTTTGCACGATTTTGATTATCGCTAACCTCTAATGTTTTACTAAGTGTTGTGTCTACAGATCAGGTACAATTTTCACACACACATTTATGGCACCCACCGTGGGGCCACCCACCTTTGCATGCTGGTTTTGATTTTTTTGGGAGCTAAAACCCCAAAGTTTCAAAGATTTAATTTTATCTCCCAAACGGCTTGGAATTTTGGTCTGAAATTTTTTTTTCAGGTTGGTGACATATCAAGGAAGCTACAGTAAAAAATTTAAAATTTCCTGAGATGTTTTGAATTTTTAATAATTTTTTTTTGAAATTCTAGAAAAAATTAATATCTGACGCAAATCAACATATTTTCAGAAATTTTTATATTTTCGCAAAGCTCTTTAAATTTTATAGGGGGTCCATTCTTTATGTTTTAAATTTGGACATGATATGATAGCTCAAATAGTCAATGTACAAAAACTGGTCTGTTTTGATAAAATGGGTCTCTAGGGCACAAATGAAGAGATTTTTCTAAAATTTTTGCATTTTTGGAAAACTCTCTATTTTTTAGTAGGGGTCTCTATTCTGAATTTCTATTTTTGTGGCCAAAATAATATCAAAAAAATTAAATCTTGTTGACTAGGTCAAATGCAGCAAAAAAAATAAAGTTTTGTGATGGGTATGCACTTATTTTTTTTACATGGTTCAATGAATGATATGAGTTGTCATTTGGGTTAATTTCTGGTTATTATTACTGATAATAATTGATTTTTAGAGCTAACCCTATGATTTTCATAAGTTGAATATATTTTGCATATCTTGTTTGCTTGTTGGAGAGTTCGTCACTTGCTTGCATGGAAAAGCTCAACAAAAATTGCTAAAAATCAAGTAAAATCTACTAAGCGCGTTGCGAGGATCTCAGGTATTCTCTTTCATCTAATAATATTTTGATTTGAGACTTAAAATAAATCTCTTATGTGTCAAGCTTGTGTGCATCTTTTCATGCTTTTGATCTATTTCTACACACTTGCCATAATTGATACTAGGTTGTGAACCCTTAAGGATTCATTAAGTAGTCTTAGAATACTTGTGATTGATCTTGATTGCTATCTTGGGTTATTGGACTCGCTAATCTGCCGGCCCCTCATTTCCGCCCCGTGGCTACAATCTCAGCGCCATAAAGGGGAGGGGTCAACAGGACAGAAACGTTAAATGTTCCACTTGGCAACCTTTTTGTGCTTTTAGGAACTCACTTGTTTTCTAAGTTGGGGACTCGTTTTAGCTTGTGTGAGGTGTTAAGTGTTCCACCTTGTGGACTCATCTCATATTTTCTTTAAGCGTTAAGTGTTCCTCTTTCTACTTTTTGGATGCTTTTGGTAGATTTGCTTTCGAGAATATATCTGTGCTCACATAGTAATTAGGCCCTATGAACACTATTCGTGATTCTTGAGAGATTGGATTCCTAGAGAAATCTTTCTTGATGATAGAATCCTTATAGGTAGGGAGGATACTTAGTGTGTTTCACATTCAACTTGGTTAGTGCATCTTCTCTTATTGATTGACACATTCTCTCTCCAGAGAGGTTGATAGATCACGTAGGGTTGATATCACGAGCTTTGGTGAATCAAAATTGGTTAGTGTGTCTTCTCTTATTGATTGATACATTCTCTCCCCAGAGAGGTTGATAGATCACATGGAGTTGATATCACAGACCTTGGTGGAACAAAACTTTGTCTTAGCGTGTCGGATTAATCTGCTTGCTTTGTTTGGGTTAAAAGTGAAGAGGTGTCAAAACCTTGAATCTGGAGCCAAGTCCCCTTGTGGTATGCTATTGTGAGTCATCTTTAGAGAGGGTTAACCATAGCAGACAATCCCTTCATAGGGAAAACTGCGTTGACGAAACCTCAAGCGGTAATAGCCATTTTTGCCATGGTAGTGACAGCCGCTATATAAATGTCTTTGTGGAAGAAATCTCCATGGGTATGGTTCATTGTTGGGTTGTCAGATCTCCCTAGCAGCTCTTGAAGATTAAGTTCTCAGACTGTGTCAAAACCTTGGTGTGTCGGGATTGGAGTTCACCTCTTTGAATCATAAAAGTTGCAGAGTCAAACCATTACTAAAAACCCTAGAGAGGCTAATTTTTCACTTTTAGGTATATGTGTGTTATTGCAAAACTTTTCAGAACATACACAATTAGTACTCTCAGGGATTAGCATAATTTGGTCACTTGATTGTTCATGCGCAAGGTTGCTTTTGCCCTTGTTCATTGTCTTCAGACGTGCTTGGAATCACTTGCTTGCTATTCTGCGTGTTTGTTTATCTACTTGGCTATTAAAAATGATCAAATCTGGTATAACCTTCAAAATTTGGACAGTATAATTTGCAAACAATCCAGAACTGAAAACCTTAAATTTTGCAAAAATTGACGTAAAATTCTTTTTGGAGTCAAAAGTCATTTCAAGAAGTCAAAAGTCGTACGACTTTTTGTCAAATGTCATTTTAGTATTGCCCATTTGTCGTATGATTGAGAACCCAGTGTCGTACGAGTTTTCATGCCAGCAAATCCAAGGAAGTCAAAATCCTATTAGCAACTGTCGTATGATATTTACAACTGTCGTTTCATTGCTACCCAACTGTCGTATGAGTTTAGCAACTGTCATTTCATAGACTACCCAGTGTCGTACGAGTCTGCAGATTGTTGTTTGAAAAAAATTTGAGAAAGTTGTCAGAAATTGTCAAATTGCAAGATATCCAATGTTTCCAGCCTAGTTCCAGAATCTATCAAAAATATCATTGTGCCAGGAATAGGGCAATAGCTATTGAGAATCTGTACACATGTCTCAAAGAATCAGTACACATGAGGAAGAAATTTTGATCGCCGCTATGAGGAAACAGCTGCATGCTATGCAAGTTGAACTTAACAATCTTAAGAAAGAGAAGGAATCTAAAAAGTTCTCCATGGAATCTCTATACTCTTTTCCATTTGATAAAGACTTGTACATGTCACCATGCCCCCGGAAAAAAATTGAGCAATACGATACCTCTTCCACGGAGAGTGACACATCTAGCTTTGAAGACTATGATGACTATGACGACAGACAATGTAATGATACCTATGACACCTCTGTTCCTAAGAGTCCTCCTCATCTTCCATTCCTGCTTACTACAAATGGGCCGTCACATTGGATAGATCATGAGGGTGATCCATATGATTCTGATTATGAAAGAGACTTTGATGATTTCTATGCACAATACCTAGATGATCCATCAATTTCACTTGAGGAAGAGAAAGTTTACCACGCTGATTATAAACATGCATACTATAAGGATCTCTCCTCTAAGAACTCTCAGGCTGAAAATAAAGATTACACTCTCAAGCAAGATCATATTAATGTTGGACCTTTGTCTTGTGATGGTTCCCTTCCATCCCCTACTTCCTCCAATACCCATACATTTCCTAAAGCTTCCGAGTCTTTCAAATCTTTCACAGAACCTTCATCTGACACAAGCCCTGATACTTTTCATGTGGTTCCCTATAGTTATCCCCCAGGGCTACCTCTTAAAGAAACTCAAGCTAAACTTCACTTGGCTGCAAAGACTTTCAATAATGATAAATCTAAAGAGCCTAAGCCTTCATATGCTATAATCCCTACTTCAGCTAGTCCTCCACCATCTCTTCCAAATTCATCCATACAATCCCAACATGCTTCCTTGTCCTTAGAAGTGGCTCCATGTCAAGAGGATTCCAAAAATAATGAAGAAAAGAACATAAAGAAAGATCAAGATCAAGAACCCTCCATGTCATCCACTCCTTTTCCCAATGTCTCTTATCCGCTTCATGGTTCTTTTGATCCTATACACCCTTTTTCATGCATTCCACCATGTCTTAAGTCTTCTCTTAAGCAAGATCAGGCTACTACTTACACTAATGAGCTTATTGAAAATCAAAATGACCTTACTACACTTGCGCTTTCCAAAGATGATACTTCCATTAAGGTTGGTAAAAATGGTGTTCCTTCCAATGTTGAGCCTATTGAAAATCAAGAGAAAAATTATACACTTATGCTTTCCAAAGATCCTTGTCAAGATCAAAGTCTTCCATCTTCTTGTTCTACCACTCCATGTTCATTTCCACTTTCTACTCTTCCTAAGTCTTTGCAAGCTTTGAATGATCCTATCAAAGAAAATGCTCTTATTCAAGATGTCCATGATTTTATTGAAAATTCTAATGCTCACTCTAAAGATGCTGATATCCTTAGTTGTCATATAGATGCTGATGAACTTATTGATTATCCTTTTGCATCTTCCACTTCCATCCTTGGACCTCTTCCACCACTACTAAGGGCTTCATGCCTTCCTTCCATCTTGGGTCCTTATGTCCCTTCACTTTCCCCTCCTAACTCTCCTAATTTGCCATCCATCTTGGGTCCTTACATACCTCCATCTCCCATCTTTCCTCAAGATCAACATAGATGCATACCCTTGAATCCTTTTCATCCACCCACCCATCTAAACCAGTCATATCCTCCCTCTTCCACAAGTCCCAAGTCTTTTGGAAGTAACTTGAATGTTCAATACAAGAAAAAGAAGCAATACAAGAATCTATCAAAAAAAGAAGATCACCATGTCTCCTCTAATAGACATGGAAACATAAAGTCAAAAGAGATATCTAAGAAAAAAACTACAAGACAAGTATGGGTTCCAAAATCCATCATTGAAGATATTCTCTCTAGATCATCAAAAGGAAATAAAAAGCCTACGGCTATATGGATTCCAAAGTCTCTCTTGAAAGAGTCTGGTGTTGAGCAAAAAGTGAAATTGACATTCAAGCTTCCAAAGGCTTCCACTTCATCTTCTTCCAAAAGCATTCCTCCATTCCATGTGCCTAAACCACAATCTCTACTAAACATTCACCATATTCCTTCATGTATTTCTTCATTCACATTTCCTCCACCCTCTCGCCACCCTTCAAGGTGTGTGTTTGCATTGATCTTGCCTTCCTTTCCATCTACCCTTTCACAATCCTTCCATTCATTAACCTTCTACCTTCTATCCTTTTTCCTCATTTGCCTATTCCTCCTATCTTCCAACCTCACTCGCTTTACATAAAACCCTATCCTCCATTTTTCTCTTCCATGTTCCTTTCCTTATCAGCATATTTGAGCATATCATTTTGAATCCTTGGCATATCATGGTTTATCCTTTCAAGGAGCATTATCTAAAAAGCTTGCCTTCTTCCAAAAAATAAAATAAAATAAATAAATAAATAAATAAAAATAAAAAATAAAATTGAAAATGTGCCTTGGTGAAAACCTAGAAACAGGCGCCTTGGTAACAAAAGTAAAGAGAAAAAAAAAATTTCATCCTAAGGTGAAAACCACTCCCTTGTGGCACCTTGGATAAGTACCATGATGAAAACCTAGCAATCAGGCATCATGCGTAATTCTTCTACATATTTCATCCATTTCATCTTCTCTCTTTGATCTTGACAATGTTGATCTATACACAAACATTTGGCTATTTTGTGAGTTGTCTGATGATGATCTTGCTTTCAATCCCTTCCTATTTAGCCTTCATATTTATTTTCCTTCATTCATTTTCACCTGTCGCTATCCTTTTCCCCTTTGGTCTTGATCTAAGAAAGAAAGAGTAAAACACGGTGCTATGAAGCCTCTTGACATGTCTACTCTTTTGGACTACATCCTTTCCTTCTTTGGCATTACGCTATTGTGACTTATCCTATGATGGCCTTTCATTGCTTGTCCAAATGCGCTTTACATGATAATTTTTTCCTAGCTTGAGTATTCTTGAGGAGTTTCCCCTTGAGGATTTCTTCCCTTTATTAGCTTTCATTCTCGTCTTCCATCTCTTCCACCAGCTTGCCAATCCCTCTTGTTCTCCACCTTGCTAGACATTGGGACTGCATGATATGATCTTGCTTGGGAGTTTGCAATGGAAAAAGATGCTATCAAGTATACCAAGTATCAGAACTAGTATCAGAACAAGTATCAGAACCAATATCAGCACAAATATCAGAATCAGTATCAGAACAAGTATCAGAACACCTATTGGGGCTACACCTTTTGCTTTAGTTTATGGGTCTGAAGTAGTACTACCTATTAAGGTTGAAATCCCATCACTTAGAATCAGAATGCATGGACTTGTCAATGATGATGACTACAGAGTGTCGAGGTTACAAGAACTGGAATTACTAGATGAGCGCAGGCAAGCAGTGTATGATCATCTCAGAGTGTATCAGAAAAGAATGTCTAGAGGCTACAACAAGAAAGTCCGACACAGAGAATTTTAGGTTGGCGATCTAGTGTTGAGAGAAAATCCTAAAAATCAATCACATCGAGAATGCAAGGGGAAGTTTGAACCCAACTGGCTGGGTCCCTTTGTAATCACTGCTACTTTTGGCTCTGGTGCCTATCAACTCTCAACGACTGAAGGAGAACCGCTCTGAGAACCAATCAACGTTCTCCATCTGAAGAAATTCTACGCCTAAGGCATTCAGTCTATGGTAAAATGTCCTGAAAAAATCTTAAAAATCGGAAAAAGTCCTGAAAAAATGAACATCTTGGTGAAAACCTAGCAATAGGCGCCTTGATGATTCACAAAAAAATCAAAAAATATCAAAAGTACAAAAAAATTGAAAAAATGAAAAATACAAAAAAATGAAAAAAAGAAAAAAAAAGTGCCTTGGTGAAAACCTGGAAACAGGCACCTCGGTAGCAAAAATAGAATCTCTACCAAGATGGTGAAAACCCGGCAAACGGGTACCACTTGTTCCAAATGCTCCATCTATCAGCACAATCTTGGTCTTTCCTAGCTTTCAATTTTGCTTTAGTTGTACATATCTCCCAGTTTGTTTCAACATTTCCAGTTTTCAATAAGTCAGTTTGTACACCAATCAGCTTGCGCATCTGTATCCTATCAATGTTCAAACTTGGGGGCAATCAATGTCATATCCTATGGCCTCCAATGTATCTTAGACGTGTCATATCTAGCCAGAGTCCATTGAAGCTTCATGTGAGTCAGTCAGTCAGTCTTGTCTCCAGAAAGGATTTTGCATCTACAACAACGCAATCAAACATCAAAACTTAACTGCAAACAATCTATGCTTTTTACATGCTTTTATCTCCTTGTATGCTTAGTGATTCGCATTGAGATTTTTGCATATTGTGTCCCTTCGAGCTCTTCGATGATGTCCTTTATAGGATTTAGAGAGTGATGACTGGGAGCATAATCTTTTCTTTGTCTTCTGCTTGTATGTGAAAATCTAACAACTTTGAAAATTCTGGATTGAAATGGTGTCCGACTATAAGAGCCTCTATCTCGAATTGGATGGCCATGCGTACCTCAACCATTAATACCCAAAAAATTCAAGGAAGTTTGATCTAACTATTATATTTTTGAGTAAGTTCTTTCTCCTACTGTGGAATGCAATCTTGCCTAAGGATGTGAACGATAAAGGGTCACTACGGGTAATTCACACTGGATTTAGAATGATCTTTTGACTGTTTGATGTGTATGTTAAACGCAAATTGCTATATCAAAATGGACATGATATTCAGGTCATCCTGGCGTTTGTGCCTTGGTGCTTATATCTAATCCGACATTCAACAAATAAAATCAATATTCATATGTCCATGGTTGTTAGACTAGTGGGTGTTGTATTGATTCTTGCGCATACAAATCGATATTCATATGTCTATGGTTTCATGGCTAGTGGGCATTGTATTGATTTATCCGGTTACCTAAAAGTTCAATGATGATAACAAATCGACATATGATCAGTGACTAGGTCCTAGGTCTTAGGTTGCATTTCATATTGCATGCTTCTTTGCATTTTTCATCTTTGCATGATCTCACAATGACTAAACGAACTTCAATGCTTAAACAATTCTCCACTTGTCTCTTCAAATCTAACAAGAGCTAAATCTCACACGACGGTTCCTCCAATGAAATAGCAAGTAGAATCCTTTTCGGGATCAAAATTGAAATCTGAGATCATTTATCTTATTCACTACTTGCATAATCAACCTTCAATTATCACAAAAATCTAGTATTCAACTTAACCGATTAGCTTTCATCAAACTATCAAAATTTCAACTTGGTCAACCATGGTCAACTCATGGTCAAACCTAGTCAAACTTGGTCTTTTTGGACCTCCAAACGATGTAGAATGCATTCCCAGACGTGTTTTAACCACTTCTCAAATCAATTAACATGCTTCTGAACTCTCAATGTTGACTTTTCTTGTCAGATTTTAATTTTAATCCCGAAGGGGGCATGGTATTGCACATCATTCAAAGTCTGTAAATCAAAATTCTATCGATCAAGTCTATCATATCTTTCATTAGTGATCAAGACAACAATCACGTCTAGTCGCTGATTCATCAAAAGTCCTCATCGCTCGGGGCAAATCTATCATCACTTGGGGCATATCAGATTCATCGATCCATATCAATCTGGTATTCTCCTAATCTTGTAAACTGTATCAGTTTTTGCAACCATCGGTTCCATTAGTGTTATTTCCTTGGTTCTTCGGCAACTGAAGGGTTTGGATGTGATACTTGCTAGTTCTGCTAAGACAATCGAGTCTAGAATGGGTCACTCACTTCTTATCAATCCTAAGGTTCAGAATCAGGCATTTTGACACTTTTTCGCAATCATAGGTTCATTTGCTTCTACAGTGAACATTATCTTTGGTCATTTAAGACCTATTATCTCCATATCAATTCAATATCAATCAACTTCTGTCTCATATCAATTATTAATTTCAAACATCAGTTTCATATCTTTATCAAACACAGACTATCTTTGAACCACTGTGCCTCGCATAGTAATTCAAAGAGGGGCAAAATGTAATACCCTAAAAATGGGCTATAAGTTCATTAACCTCCTATATCATCAAATCATATGAAATTGACATCAAAGTCCTAATCTAAGGCACATCTAAACATCATCAAATGAAATTGATTATCTTAAATTTTGCATCGGGCAATATTCCTAGTAATATTCCTAATTATCTTAATTATCTTTAATTTTATAATTATTTGGCAATAAATCACATTTATCCTAAAGTTTGATTAATTGAATATTTTCATATTTAATTAATTAGATTTAATATTTGCCACTTAATTATGTAATTAAATTTAATTATATCTATTATTAATTGTATTATTTAATTTTGACAATAAATCCAAATATCCTATGAATAATTGATTAAATTCTTATTTAATTAATTAAAGCAAGTTGTCATTATTTAATAATATAGTTTTTAATAAAAGTTTGATTAAATAATTGATTAACCCATAAATCAATTGTTTTATTTTTAAAAGCAGTTAAGTTGGAAATAAATCACTTTATTATTAAATTAATTCATAAATAAAACATGCACAATCATAAAAGCAGACAACTATCAATTATCAATTAAAGTTAAACTCTATTTTGAGTTAAAACTTAGCTTTTGCATATTTTTGTGAGTTAATTATCTTTTATTTAAAAATAACTCAAAAATCAAGTTGAGTTATTTGAGTGATTTATGGCTTTTTCCCATGCACCTCCAAAGCCCTGGATTTCTATAAATTAAGGCTTTAGCTCTTCACAAATCATCTCATATTTTGCACAATCACGCTGGAGAATTGGAATTGAATAATCAAAGCTCTTGCGAATCGACATCTTTGTGAGATCAATCTTATTTTTTTTGCATTCATTTAGATTCATATTTCATATCATTGTTAGATTAGCATAGCATATCAGTTTTCAATAGCATTCATATCATATCAATTTATCATTCTTATTGCATCATAAAATCCAAAAAAATAGCTTAATTGCATTCAATCTCATATCTAGATCAATTGCATTCAAATCCTTCATTTAGGTGTCGTCTAGGTCACTGATCTCGATTACAGTCTGAGAACATTAATCTCGCACCTACTAGAAGGCAGTAAATCGCTTGGTTAGATAGCTTTCAATTTTGCACGATTTTGATTATTGCTAACCTCTAATATTTTACTAAGTGTTGTGTCTACAGATCAGGTACAATTTTCACACACACAGGACCCACCTAACTTTGCAACCGTGATGCTAGCAGTGGTCACATGATCGCATAGCCAAAAATTGGGCTATGCAAACACGCAACAAGCCTCCATGTCAATGCCACCCTACCACCTGCCAGCCAATCGGGAATGCCCATGTCACCGAAAACACCGGCCCCACTGACAAAATTTGGATCACCACCTTGCAGCCATAGAACCCTACCACCTTAGCATCCGGAGGATGCCACTTCACCACATAACCACCAGCAGGACCATCACTGAAGAGGCCTTACCTTTAAAAACATGAAGACTTAGGCCCACCACACTGTTGCCCTTGTGAATCGCTAGAAGATCAGATGGTTGTCACATGATTGCAAGGGGAAAGAATATTCCTTGCAGTCATGTGACAGTTGTAAGATCAAAGGGATCTAACAACCGGCCCTGTGACTGGAAACTTCACCACATCACCACTCTACATCCAATAGAACTCTACCACCTTAGCATCCTCTGACAGTGGTCCCATGGTCCATTGCATCACCGAAGAAGATCGACGGTTGTCGCTATACCCCGATCTTAAAAAATGAGTTGTTTTCCCTAGCGGTATAACGACAACCACGAGATCTTACTAGATTTTAACCCCTTGGGAAGGAAAAGGTCCCACCAACTGATCACACTTGCGTAGTTAAGACCAATGAACAAGGAATGCCAGCAAAAGGGAAGAAAAGCGAGGTCAAAAACATCCAAAGTTTTTACAATAGTGAAGGATCGAAAACATCCAGGGTTTTCAATGCCAGAAGAAAAGCATGCAAAAATAGGAAGCACAAGGTTGAAAACAACCAGGGTTTTCATACAGATGATAGAAAACATCATGGGTTCTCAACAACACTGTGGGTTTTCGACACTTAGGCATATTTTGAAACTATTTCCTGTAGACCTTAAAACTTGAATATCTCCCTAGATTTTTCAATTCAGCATGTGCAATTTGGACTAGAGCTTGGTGACACAATGAAGAACATAGGGCTAAGAGTGAAAATCATGAAACATTATGGATTTTCATCACACATTAAAACAAGCTTGTATTAGGGTGGGACATCTTAACAAAGATTGCAGGGAAAAGGCCATTTTCATAAGATTTCACGTTGACTAGAAAATGGACTAGCACTTTGCATGGTTATATGTCGACATGCCCAGGTTAGACCTTGACATTACAATGCATCATCTGAATGTTAGACAAGGGGTTAAGCCTGTTAAGAAAAATTTGAGGAAGATGCACCCACACATAGCTCTTTTAGTCAAGGCGGAGTTAGAAAAATTGTTGAAAGTGGGATTCATAAGGGCAATAGCTTATGTCGAATGGATATCTAACATTGTACCAGTCACAAAACATGACAAATCCATTCAAGTATGCACAAATTTTTGAGATCTCAATCTTGCTTGTCCTAAGGATGATTTCCCACTTCCAAGCATTGATGCAATAGTTGACTTGACAGCGGGTCATTCCATGTACTCCCTAATGGATGGTTTCAACGGGTATAATCAGATTAAAATTGCACTTGAAGACCAAGAGAAAACTTCCTTTACTTGCCCTTGGGGCACTTTTTGTTAGAATGTCATGCCCTTCGGCCTTAAAAATGCCAGAGCCACATATCAAAGGGCCATGAAAACTATCTTCCACAACATGATGTATACATTTTTAGAAGATTATGTGGACGATATATTGGCAAAATCCCACAAAAGAGAAGAACACCTCCAAATTTTGAAAAAGATATTCATTAGGTTGGAGCAATTCAAAGTTAGATTAAACTCAAAGAAATGTGTCTTTGGTGTCCAATCCGGCAAGTTATTAGGCTATATAGTTTCTACCAAAGGAATTGAAGTGGACCTGGAGAAAGTACAAGCCATAATGGATACGGAGATACCAAAGAACATCAACCAAATGAGATCCTTACAAGGAAAAATACAATCCATAAGAAGGTTTATTTCTCAATTGGCCAAAAAATGTCATTCCTTCACCAAGTTTCTACATAAGGATATTATATTCATGTGGGATGCTGAATGTGATCAAGCTTTCACATTTTTGAAGACCTACTTGATAAATCCACCTATTCTCATGCCACCAATCAAGGGCAAAGCATTTCTTTTATACATATCTTCTACCAAACGATCCCTAGGAGTACTTTTGGTGCAAGAGGATGAACAAGGAAAGGAAAGAGCTATCTACTATTTGAGTAGGACATTGATCAAATAAAAACTTAACTACACATTCATGGAAAGAGCTTGACTAGAAGTTGTATTCGCATCTCAAAAGTTGAGACATTATATGTTGATGCATAAGGTCAAGATAATTGCCAAAATTGATCCTCTCAAGTATTTGTTAAGTAAAACTGCCTTAACAAGTAGGATAGCCAAGTGGGTTATGATATTGAGTGAATTTGACATTGAGTGTGTTGATAGAAAGGCAATAAAAGGGCAAGTGATAGCAGATCACTTAGCTAAAAACCCCATGACTTCTACACAAACTATCCAAGTGGAATTTCTAGATTCTGCCATTGTAAACATAGAAGCAAAAACATGGAAGTTATACTTTGATGGCTCCTATACTCGAGGAGGTTTTGGGGCTGGCATACTATTGGTCACTCCTCAAGGTTACACCATTCCTAAGTCCTACAAGCTCTTGTTTCCATGCACAAATAATATAGAGGAATATGAGACACTAATCATAGGCATCAAAATGGCCTTAGAGTGGAACATCACAGAGCTACAAATTTATGGAGATTCTCAACTCATCATCAATCAAGTCAACAATGAATATAAGACTAAAGATGAAAATTTGATGCCATATAAGACCATGATTGATGGATGGAAGAAGTAATTTTCCTTGATCACTTTTGAACAAATTACTAGAGAGAAAAATACAGCAGTTGATGCCATGGCCACCTTGGCTTCCTTATTACAAAAACCTGATCAAAATGAGAAGTACAAGTTCTTGGTGGAAGAGTTGGTGAATCTGACATTCAACCTTCCCAAAACCCAAATTATTTCCCTATTACATGGACATGACTCCCCTTGGTACAGCCCTATATATGCATATCTCAAAGACCAAGTGCTACCCCTAGACCAAACCCAAGCTCAAAAATGAAACTTTATACGCCAATCATCCCATTACATAATCCTCTTAGAAACATTATATTGTAAGGGTCTCAATGGGATGTTACTTAGGTGTCTAGAAGAAGAAGAGTTGAGATTAGCTTTGCATGAGGTTCACAAAGGCATTTTCAGGTCACATGCAAGAAGGTTAAATCTAGCTAAGAAAATCCTTCGCTTAGGGTATTTTTGGAAGACATTAGAAAAAGATGCTTTCCATTTTGTTTGGATATGTAGAAAATGTCAATATCATGGTGACATGATACATGCACCGGCATAGGAATTACACCCATTTATTACACCTTGGCCTTTCTATCAATGGGGGTTTGATCTAATTGGCGTCATATTCCCACCTTCAAATGGACACAAATATATCATAACAGCAGCAAAATATTTCACTAAGTGGGTTGAAGTGGTTCCTTTGATCACAACCATGGGTAAGAAATTTTCCATGTTCATCTTGAACCACATCATTTTTAGATATGGCATTCCTCACGCCATCATAATAGATAATGGAAAACAATTTAGAAACAAGGATGTGGATGAACTTTGTGCTACATTTCATATCTCTCACAACTCCTCATCAATCTATTACCCTCAAGGAAATGGGCAAGTTGAAGCCACAAACAAGAATATCTTAAAAATATTGAAGAGGTCGGTCAATAAATCAAGAAGGGATTGGCATGTACAAATTAATCTAGCATTATGGGCCTATAGAATGAGCATTTGAACACCTACAGGAGCCACACCATTTTCCTTAGTCTATGGTGCCGAAGCAGTTCTACCATTAGAGGTTAAAATACTATCTCTATGAGTTTCATTACAAGGATTGATCATAGATGAAGACTATAGAGTCGCTAGACTTCAACAATTGGAGTTACTTGAAGAACACTAAACTCAAGCTTATGAGCACCTGAAAGTGTACCAAAATAGAATCTCGAGGAACTATAATAAACATATCAAACTAAGAGTCTTTCAGGTAGGAGACTTAGTGTTGAGAGAGAACCCAAAGAATTAGGTTGAAAGAGAGAAGAAAGGAAAATGGGAGGCTAATTGGCTTGGCCCATTCATCATAGTGTTGTCATTTGGCACAAAAACCTATAAGTTATTAGATTGTGAAGGAGAGGAACTCCAAGAACCCATCAAAAGCATTCATCTCAAAAATTTCTACACATAAGGGAGATGAAAGAGTATAAAGAGTATCAGATGAGGAGCATCATATTTATTGCACATAGTCAAAGAGATCTTGAAAAATACAAAAAAAAATTGAAAAAGATAAAAAATACAAAAAAAAAAGGAAAAAGAGAAAAAAGTGCCTTGGTGAAAACCTAGCAATAGGCACCTTAGTAGAAAAAAAGAAAAAAAGAGAAAAAGATCCAGAAGGTGAAAACTTGGTAAACAAGCACCTTTTGTTCCCTTAAGTTTGTCTTTCCTAGTCACATATGTCCATATTGCATTTCCAACATCCCATTTGTACAACTGCCATTGCATCCATCCTTTGTACATAGTCATAATAAAGTCATTCAGTTGCATTATGGCATTGCCTATTCACCCTTAGTTTGTTGACCAATCACATTTATCACTTGGGGGTAGAAGCGGATTGAAAATTTGGTACCAAATGGATTCAATAAGTGCTACAATCAATCACGTCAAAGAGAGATTTATCAGAGTTTCAAAAAAGTGGAAAGTTATTAAACCTTTGATGGACATCATTGGTCAAACCTTAAGTATTTGATCCTACAACATGATCCTTGAGCCTTCATTGACTTTATAAATCAGGATTAAAAATCTATAAAAACACCTTAAAGATCAGAATGCTTGGAAATACTTTTTGAAAATCAAGAAACATTGCAAAACACTAGAAATTTTCTTTTTGATAAATCTGTAGGAAATTGACTTTTTATCATATCTCTTGAGCTATTCAATGATGTTTTGACTGGATTAGCCATGATAAAGATGTGATATTTTATTGCCTTTGAGTGATTATTTGGAGGAAGATTCATCAGCTTATGAGAGTTTGTCTAATGACATGGTCATCAAAGAACCATCAAGGACTATCTCATAAGAGGACGGATTGACCTTTGCTTGTTTGTGCAAACAGATCCCTTGGCTATTTAGATCTTCTATATCTTAATACCAAAAATCCACTTGCAACATTGAATCCATTGACATCGGTATTCAGAATCCCATAGTTTGGTCATCCAACTAGTGAGGGTTGTACTTGGTTCAAAAAGGAGGTTACCAAAAAGTGATAAAAAATGGTATTCATATCATCATGATGTGGTCAGTGATGATTGTACTAGCTTTTTGGTCTCGAACTACTCAATGATGAAAATTTATCCTCATGGCATTTATTTGCTAAAAGCTAGTGACACTTAGGTTGCATTGCATTATCATGTTAGATTAATTGCATTATCATGTTAGATTAATTGCATAATCATGTTACATTAATTGCATTATCATGTTAGATTAAATGCATTTGTTTGTGGTTAATTTTCCAAGGGCAAAAGGGGGTACATCAATAATCTTGGTTAGTCAAAACATTAATGAATTGAGAGATTCCATCAAATGTAATACTCTTGATCAATCAAAACTACAAAGAAAATAAGATTGTTTTTTGCATTCATGCATATAATTAATCATTAATCATTATCCATATATCAGAAAACATCATTTACATACATGTAGTTAAGGATAGAATTGCATACATTGAAAAATTCAAAAAAATAAGGGCATTTCAACATGCATTTCCATAAAACATTTTACATTCATACATTGAGAAAAGAGAAAACCATGTCATAAATCCATACATCATTGCATCATTTATCTATATCATAAAATAAGATAACTACATCCATAGCATTAATCAAAGTAAATGCATAAACACATCATATAGCTGCATAAAAGATAAATCTCATAAACAACTCATCAAGAAGAATCAAGGAGTATATCATCATATATCATAAAAAAAGTGTCCATCAATGATCCATCAACTCAGTATATCAAGATACAATGTCATACAAAAGAGGTACATCAAATGGTCCAATCAAAAACATGACATGTGATACAAGTACATCAACCATGAGTGAATCTATCATCAAAGCAATCAAGAGCCTATAGCACCAGATCCATCTAGACCTCTACCATTCGGTGGGGGAGGAGCTTGAGAAGTACTCCCTTTGCTCTGTCTCTGCACTACAACTGACATAAACTATTGCATCAAGGTGGCAACCTGATCTAAACACCCAACAATGCTAGACATATCTATCCTCAGAGACTGAACCTCTCGTACTACAACACCTATAGTAGGAGCATCCTATGAACCCTGCCCATGATCCTATGGATGTTGATCCTATATAGGCACCTACTCTACCGAAACCTAACCCTGCTATGCTGCATCATCATCCTGCTGAGCCAAGGCTACTCTCTGCAACTGAACCAAAGGATCCAATCCACCAGGAATCTACTTAGCCACATCAACATGAGCCTGTCTTTGATGTCTATGAACTCTCTACTATCTATCTACTCTAGGCTATCTATCAAGTGCATCATCTTGACCTCTAGCATGATCTCTATCCCTCACATGACCATGTCTCACCTATCCTCTACTAGCAATAATAAGAGGATCTCTCTTCCCTCCTCATCTCCTCCATCTACCCCCACCGCCTCCACCACCACCTCCATCACCTTGACCTGAGATAGGCTCTGCTAGATTAGTGAACCAAGTAAACCTGTTATGAGCCCACCAATCAAAAAACTTGCTAGACATACCTACATCAGCTACACTAGAAAGCATCTCCCATCTGCAATAAGCCATACTAGCAATCTGATCTAAGGAAAACTCAAAATCAATAAGAGGACCCCACATAGATCTCTTTGTTTATACCTGAGCATACAATGATGTACCCTATGGCATATCCTATCCGTGACCATACTGTCTAGAAAATTTTCCAAAGAGAAGTGCTCAATAGTGGTCATAGTACAACCAATCATCCAATGAGGGGCAAACATATATGGCAACTCATCATCATCCTCCCTTCATAACTCGCAACCCCTGTATGGTCTCCATAAAACCTAATCTAGATCATCAATATGTCTTTGCCAGAAGTCCAGATGACCCAAATGATGCTATATAACCATCCTGGTGTATAGAAAAGCATAGGGAAAACCTTGAGGCTGAACCCTGTCAAAAATAGGCCTAGTGATGCGAAGATGCTCCCATATCCACAACTGAAGAACCACTGCACCAATTGACAATGATGCACTCACTTGATAAACTACCTCATGAAAATCATGATATAACTGTGCAAGGATGCATGAACCCCAATCAAAGCATCGAGGATGAGCAAGAAAATCCTCCAACATCCTACCCCATCCAACAGAAAAACTATGACCCCACTGGTCGGGAAGAAGTAAACCACCAATCAATGCACCCAATACTACTAGAAAGGTAGGAAAAGATGCAAACTAAGCCCAAGTGATCATATGACCATCATCAATAGAATTGTCCCCGAACACTTGCAGAAAGTAGAATCATAAATAGAATCATAGTACACTACCTCTCCCCTACATGGGATCTGTAGTAATCGATACATGTCCTTAGGTGTAATCATCATCTCTCCATATGGCAAATGAAATGTGTTGTGGTCGGAGTTCCATTGCTCCACCACTATAGTTAGTAAACCATGGTTCAGCTAGAACCATGGTAGATCAAGGAGAAAACTCAAACCACACAACTCAATAATGTGGAACTCAACATCTGTAAGAGTCTGGCCCAAATCAATGACCCAAGAAGCTACTATCTAGATGTATAAAGTAGGGAAGTTTTCCTATTGGCAAAGCAAAAGGAATCATATCAGTATATCATATCAAGGAATTATCTCAAGTCAATCAAGTTTTTCAAAGTATCAAGAAATCACACCAAGTACCATTTGTTCATTTCTCTGTGTCCTAAGAATGAAGTAGCAGTATCAAATCATATCGGTTTTCACACTGATTGATTTATCCTATCAGTATCCTATCCTAATCGGATTGACACATCACATTCATTGGTAAAACTATACTAATATCCTAATCCATTTGTTTTGTTGAAAGCAACAGACCTACTCTAATCATTTGACTTAAGCATCGAAAGTCATCACATTTTTTCATCAGACACAATCAAGTACAAGTGTGAAAAAAAAGTACAATTTTTTTTTTCAAAAGTCTACAGGCATGATTTTTATCAACCCAGGCGACATTCCTCCTAAGTGATAGCAAAAATTTTTGAAGTGACATTATTCTGGTGTTAGGCAATAGTACTTATGCTACGTGACACTAAATCATGCTAGGTGACAGAAAAGGTGGCCTAGGCGACAGTAAATTTGTTAGGGTTTCCTAAGCGAAAGTGTATATGAAATAGGGCATTTTGACCTAGTTGTATGTGGGAGTATCCTATTGCTAGGTGAGGTTGAAATTTTTCCAGGAAACATTAAACTACATGGAAGTGTGAAAGGAAAGCATGAATGCGATAGTTAAAGGGTCTAAGCAACAATAAAAATTTCTAGGCGTGAATTTGTAGATTCAATGCAACGATGGAATAAGAAATTGCAACAAATGCTAATAAATGAGCAATAAATGCCAAATAAAGGTTAGAAATAACTTACTGGAGGTCCATACTTAGGTGGCCTTGCATATCTCTGACACCTCTTGAATCGATGCTCTCAAATAGGGACAACCATCTCGAAATTCACCGCAGGATCAGAGCAAAATCACCAAAGAGACAAGTAAAAATGAATAGTAAAACAAGGTTTTTCAACCTATTTAAGCTATTTTGACCTAATGTTGGAGGTGAAAATTAGCTTAGACCTATATATTGACCTATCAAACTCACCAGGGCATCCTTTAACACATCACATATCATCAAATTGTCAGAAATGAAAACATATTCAATGAATCAAACATCAACAAAATTTTCAAATCAAGAAATTAATATGTTTTAATTTCTGAGGGGGCATCAGGGTATCAAATTGAAATTGAAATCAAACATCATGAAATCAGTGGGGCATCACAAAAAATTTTTTGTATCAACAATTAATATCATATCATATCGTATCAGGGGCAGCAATCAATAAGTATCAAAGGCGTATCAGAGAATCAACAATCAGGACCTAGAAAGTGATCATGATCAAAAGAATCTTTGAATCAATGTTCTTCACACATCAATTCAAAGAGGGGCATTTGCAGACACACAAAATTAGACAAAGTGATTTTAAATTGCAAAAATCAATTAAATGGCTCAAATCATCAAAATGCATTAAAAGGGATCAAATCAATTAAAGATGGACATAATTAAATAAAGTTGGACAAAATCAATTAAAGAAAAGGAAAAATCAAATAATGAGGTTCAATAATTAAATGAAAGCTTAAAGGGGTGAAAAACACTACATAATTGATTTTAATCAATTAAGTGTATAGTTGTTTAAATCAAAAATAAAAATGAACCTATTACCCTTACATGGCTAAATTTAATTAATTAATTGAATTTAATAATTCCTAATTTCTTTCAACAAAGTTGAGCAACCAATGAAAATTGAGGACAAAAAGACATAAATCACTCAAACCTTTAAAATGTCCAAAGCTTTGAGACCATTTAAAGGATTGTCCCCTCATTGTCCCCACATTTATGAACAAAGCGAAGTATTTGACTCAACCAAGGGATAATCATGATTACTTCACTCCACCCCCTACCCTTGGGAAATTACTATAAATATAGAGCATTTTGAGAGCAATTCTCATCTTAGACTTTCATTTGCAAAGCATTGTTACTATAGGCAATTGAGAGCATTCTAAGAGCAATTAAGAGCATTTAGAGAAATTATCATTGTAATTTTGTCAATTTGAGCTAGATTAAGCATTGAATGAGCATTGTAGAAGCATAGTAGAAGCATAATTTCTCATTTTAGAAGTTTCACTAGTGAGGATTTGAGCTGAGAGCTTCACTTACCACCTCTTTTTAGAGAACCATGAGATGTTATAGATTATAGTTTCAATTCTAATTAGATTTGCATTGTATTTAGTTTCAATTGTTGCTATTAGATCTTAATTTCATGAAGGTGATATTCATCATCACATAGTTATTTTTATTGTTAATGATATTATGCAGGACAATTGATATCAACGATGGAAAAGAACAAGAGGGGAACAATCAAACAATGAGAGGAAACAAAGGAAAGACAAAGGAAGCATATGAGGAGATTACGTGAAGGTATGTCATCTAAAGAAGGTGTGATGGTCCTAATGAAAATGAACATGCAACTATTTAAATTGATGTGATGAATGCACCTAACGAAAATGATCAAGATACACCAATTTAAATGCATGTGACAAATGCGCCCAATGAACATATACCATTTCAAATTTATGTGATGAATGCACCTAATGAAAATGAAGAACATACATCATTTTAATGTGATGTGATTAATTCACCTAATGAAAACAAAGATCATCCACCAATCTTAACACCTAGATTTATTTATAGAAAACCAAAGTTTCTAATTGGCATTGATGAAAATATTTTGAAACCAATGAATGATAAAATTTATGAAAGAGCTTGTATAAGGATGGTTAGAAGAATGTGGAATAACTATTTTGAAAACTTAAATCAAACCGAAAGATGTTAATTAGTTGTTGAAATGGTTAAAAATATGAAATTTAGAGAGACAATGAGAATCTTGATCAAGGAAAACTTTAATGGCGATTATTCGCCATATGGTGAATGTCGCATGTCAGGAACCCACGATTTGGAGAATATATTTCCCATATGGGATTGACCCTATCGTTGGGTATTTATTAAAATTGGGTCCAATGCCCAGGCCCATCGCCCATCGGTTTATGTAATTTTCTCCATTTCTTTTACATTATCGCCAATGGAATATAATTTTTGGGCATGTCAAATTTTAAACACTCATCTATAATTTTAGAGCGGCCCTAAATGGATGGCCTATATTCACCAATAGTTTTATACATATATATTTATAGGTGGCCCCAAATTTTCCTGGCATTTTACGGACGCATGTCTCAAACCGATGCATTTTTTCTAACATTATTAATCATACCAAGGTATTGGATGACCCATAATCACCTCAAAAATAACACAAGACATGTTATAATTATGTGGGCTTCACCAAATATTTGTAGACCTAATACCTCCCGCCGAATTTACCAAAAAAGGATTAGTATAAATACATTCATAGATTAGTGTTATTGTACATGATTTGGTTCAGTTCAATTTGATTGATGGCGAAGTTTAGACTATTGAGTCTTGACTGCATTGACGAGTCATGACTACAATTGAATTTGAGGCAAAGGTAAGTGATTATTATTCTAGGAAAATGTAAATTTGAGTTCATTCTTATTTAGTGGGGACCATTTAGTGAACAATGGTGACCAGGGAGACCTCAGACATGATTTAAGGGTCAATGAATCATATTTATATATATTATAGTTCTATTGTCACTTCTTCAGCAAGTAAACATTTTTTTTAGCACTGGTAGGCTAGTAGCCTTTATTTTGTTGAAGAATCAAGATGTTGAACAATAATAAGGGTAAGGCTCCCACATATGGGGAAAGCCAAGAGAGTCCAACTAAATGCAGAACCTTATCATCATACTTTGGTCATGGTGTTGGAAATATTTCTAGCCAAAATCAGGAAGCTACTTCATCACAAGAAGATTTTAAAGATTCACAAGCTAAAACTACACGACATATTGAAGAAGCCAGTGAACCTGATATCTTAGATCATGATGAACTTGAAGAATATTTTTAGTTAAATACCCAGAGTATCCATAATGATGTAATGGACTTGGATGAGACTGAGAATGTCAGAGAAGATGATGGTGTAGGGAAGAAGAAAAGAAAATAAATTCAAAGAATGATATAGAATTGAAAAAAGATCAGATGTGGGATCTATCGAGGAATTTTCAAGTAGAATAGGTTTCAAAGTATCCATTCATTGAACCAATGGAAAATCCAATTGAAGGTGAGCCTCTGGTAGAATGTAGATGTAATATTTGTAGCAAGATAAATAAGAAGGAAAAGAGGTTGCAACTAAAAATTGACACCATAGAGAAGCATATGGGTAAAGTTTATGAAAAGAAAACCATAGATGGAGTTCAAAAATTAGTGATAAGATGGAAAACAAAGGAGGAATCTCAGCATGTTAGGAATGTAGAATTATATGAATTTCAACAAAAGATAAAGACGAAGCTTGGTGAAGTTAAAGGCTTTATTGAAGCTTGTTTTGGAAAAGCATTGGAAGTAGAACTAATGGGAAAAGTTGTTCAATTAAGTGTTTTGTTTAATATTTTGAGCATATGGCATCCTATGACAGACTACCTATCATTGAGTTCTTTATTACACTTTATGAAAGTTCATAACTATCCTAATAGTCACTGGTCAATAAGCAGTGGATGGGAATGGACAAGTTGTCTTGCCAATGTTGAAAAAGAGGATCTAAAGGAAAAACTTAAAGAGTCAAATTTTATTGCATTATCTTTAGACAAGGTTATAGAAGTAGATAATACTTCCTGGGTATGCATACATGTTCATACTATACACAATTTTGTTCACCAACCTCATTTACTAACTATTGCTAAAATAAAGGATAATGTGATAGCAGAAAATTTATTTGAACTAATAAAGAGTTCTCTAATTGAATATGGAGGTATAAATGACATGGCAATTGCCAAAAAGCTGATGTGTGTTGGAATGGATGGAGCTTTAGTAATGGAAGGCCACAAGGGTATTCTTTGCACAAAGATATAATCTTCTTGTGCACCCTACGTTAATCTCATTCACTGCATGGCTCACAGAATGAATCTAGCTTTTGGAGTTGTCAGCAAGCATGCTCCAGTATGAAATATTGAAGTTTTAATCAAAGAGCTCTACCAATACTTTTGTCAAAGTCCAAAATGATTGAGGGAATTTCAACACTTTGCCGAAGGACTAACCGACAAGAACAAGCTTCTTAAGGATAATGATACTAGATGGATCTCTTTGGATGGACCAACACATTGAGTTTTTTCAGAATATCAATTGTTTCTTGGTCTATTTAGTTCAAGTCATGATGAAGAAGGGAAACTGAAATTTCATGTGCTATTGCAAATGTTAAGTAATGTAGAGACACTCTTAACATTAGTAGGTCTTCTCCCCATGCTTGAGTAAATGAGAAATATAATGAAAAAGGCCCAGCAAAGAGCTATGCATATTGCAAAATATTTTGCGCTACCTAAATTAACATGCATGACCCTTGATAATCTCTATCGATCATGTGATGATGTAAAATTTTCCAGCTGGCAAAAAATCATAGATTTGGAAAATCCTGATAACTTTTTAAAAATTGGTGCAAATGGGGAGTTATGTGTAGAAGTTGGTGGAGTTGAGATACCAATGCACTACTTTGCTAAGATCGAGTCCAAGGAACCAGGAAAGAACCACATGAAGTGAGTATCAAGTTTTAAAAGGGAAGACTTTACCAAGATCATTGAGTTTGTAATAGCTTTTTTGAAGCACATTGCCTATGATCTTTCCTCACATATTAGAGCAAGATTCCC
The DNA here is from genome assembly GCA_027943335.1 of Chamaecyparis obtusa. Classification (NCBI taxonomy): domain Eukaryota; kingdom Viridiplantae; phylum Streptophyta; class Pinopsida; order Cupressales; family Cupressaceae; genus Chamaecyparis; species Chamaecyparis obtusa. Next base: position 2,883,698 of record BSBK01001555.1, on the reverse strand, counting down.
TCCAATCAAACTACTTGAATCCATGGCTATTGTGTTTCCTTGATATTGGAGTCTGAACAATTTGAAAGATTTTTGAACTAAGCTACTAACTTTGATAGATCATTTTTGCAAAACCAAAGAGTTAAATGGAGTAACTCTAAATGGAATTTTAGATGAATCTCATTTGAGAGAGAAATCAGGTCATTTTTCACTGACAATGAGGGAACAATATAATATAATGCAGAACCCCCATGAAGATGGATGGGTAACAAGGCTTTGGAAAATTCTAGCTGAGAGTGAAATATTGATTGATTCAATATCAAAAAAATTCAAGCTTGTTGATTTATGTCTGACCATGATATTGGGGTCGGTGGAGGATAAGAGAGTTTTCAATGCTTTGGGAATCCTAAAGTCAAAGCCAAGAAACAAACTAGACAAGAATTTGGAAAATTGCTTGAGGCTCTATACATCCAAGTATGAAGTCAATACTTTTCCTTGTGAAAGGGCTCTAAAATTGTGGAGGAAGAAATGTCAGAGAAGAGGGTTGGGAAACATTTCAAACCAAAGTGGGAGTGCCAAAGATAATGATGTCATTGACTCATGTACCGGTACCAGTACTGCTATCAGTGAACATCAGTTAAGCGGAGGTATGCAAAGTGAATAAAACATCTTGAACAATCAAGGAAGCTATGAAGTTGATGATGATGAATCTGAGGATCCCAATAATGATATAAAAATGGTAGCTTGAATCATTGTAGAAGTAGAAATTCCTAGGTATTTATTAAACTTTTTCCTGTAGTCTACTGTTAGTTTCTATATCTCATCATCAATCATGCATAATAGCATATTCCAATTTCAAAAACATGAATGTGGTTGATAAATTGATAATGACATCAAGATTCAATTCCATGATTAATAATGGTTTTCATTTTCATTATTCTGCTGAATCAGCTCATATGGTGCAATTCTTGTAGATTTTTCATTTTTTTTTTTGACAACATAGCAATTCATATGTTACAATTCTTAGAAATATCGATTCTCATTAATTTAATCACAAATATGATACAATGTAACAATTCATTTATTAATATTAGAAAGAACACAACTCTGCATCATGTGATTCTATTTACAAAAGTCAATGACTCAATAGTAATACCCATTGGCACATTGTCCAATTTCAATTTCATTACCCTAAGCCAATGACCCTAAATTCCCTTTTATAGAAACAAGTTTGCAACAACTTCAAGTCAATTTTCCTAATGTGAAGTCTCAAAATCAAAATCAGTAAGACAACTACAAGTCTAACTCTACAACATGTCTACAATTGTACATTTCTACATTTGATAGGATGGTTTAGTAAATTAGCATTGGCAATAGCATCTACAACATTGATCTTGTTCAAAAAACAAAGTTCAAACTTGTTACTTTAAACTCAATTCAAGCAATTAGAAACAAAAACATAGAAATGATTGAAACTAAAATTACTTTCACATACTATGATTGATAAGATCAAGATGATTCTGTTAGTTTCTTTAGTATGATCCATTCTTCGTTGGTTGGAAGGTCAATATTTTTCATGTTATAGTAAATGAGCTACAACCTCGTCAGCCATCCATACTTAGAAGAGTGACTTGAAAGAAATGTTCCTTCCAATACTGCATTCAAATATGTCAATGTTTTGATGCACTTTGCAATGCCTTCATGAGTTCTGTCCTGAGGAATCATGCCTAAATCATATGTCACTATTTCCTCCAACTTTTTTTGTAAGCTTCTCTTCTAATGAAATTCGTTAATCAGTAATCAGGACCAGGACTCAAAAAACCAAGAGATATCATTTTGGTTGCTTTTTTATTCAACTTGGCGAGCTTTATCCCATATAAGGAAAGAGTTTCCTCTCCTTCTATTAGTTTCTAACATTTTTGAAAGATAGAGTTTTCCTTTATTGATGCACCAACATTGTCTTGAATTCTCTTTCTTTCCAAATGCCTATCACTAGTTGTGTTGATTTCTTGCAAAATCTTCTTTACAACATTCTATCTCTGATAAAAAAATTGTTCTTCTCAATCTACTCTTTTAGCTTCCCAAAAACATCTCTAAGAATTTAATTCAGTTCAAACCAATCACACAACCTATCAGCAGACACCTTTATTTGTCCCTAGAAGTCTTTTTTATTTGCTTGTCTGTATTATTTACTAGGTCATTAAAGTTGTTTTTGTAAGTTTTAATTGTATTATTTTCCTTCTTTAGGTCTTCTCTCATTTCTGAGAACTGGTGTTCACTATGTTTTTTTATTTTCACTTCTTTCTCTTCCCACTATTTTGTTTTTACCCTCTCATTCTCTAATTCTTTATTTAAGTTATTGTTTGCTTGTCCCGCATTCTCTATGCTTTTGTATAAACTTAACGAAGAGACTTTCTCATCCTCAAGTTTTTTTTTAGTCTGTTCCAATTTTTCCCTCTGAGTTTTCATTTCTGCATCCATATGCTCTTGTTGTCCAATTTCTTCTTTAGAGGATGAATTTTTTATCCTTTTTTCTAATTCTTTGCACCTATTTTCTGCTGCTTTCTTTTTTGCCTTGTCATTTTCCAAGACTTCCTTTAACTTATCTATTGTGCCCTGAAGCTTTCCTTTCTCTCTCTCCAACTTCATCACTGAATTGTAGACCAATTGGTTGGTCATTTTTGATACATTTAACTTGTCCACTTTTTAAATTTTGGATAAATCCATTTGGAGGGTGCTAAATTGAAATTGAGATGGATCTAACTAACTCTTTGGTGGATTGTTATCTCTAGCTGGGGGCATAACAACCATGAACTCCATCATATCTTTCTTTGGGTCATATGTGGGAAATAACTTGTTGGATGTAAGTTCTGCATCACAAGCTGTAGCAACTGCTTCCATCTTCAATGTCTTAGTATTTTGTCTATTCCTATTTTTTGATTGCTCAAAGTTAGTTACAAAATCATTGTAACAAAAATCAGGGTTTTCTGACACAATTGAATGTTTGAAAGGTTAAATAGCACTTGCACTAATGTATGAGCTTCCACCTATGTTTCCTATGGTTCTCCTAATTCCACCTTGAGTATTAGCAACACCCTAACCCATTACAAGTGGAGTTTTTGGACTGTTCTAAGGGTTTTGTCCTGAAGGTCTGGTAATTGTTGGACTCATAGTCACCATTTCCATTGTTGTACTACTACTTGTCATAACCTTTTGCTTCTTTACACTACCTTGATCTGTGGGATCCACTGATCCCATGTCCACCTGTAATGTCCTTTTCAAACCACTAGTTGTACCCATGATATCCACACTTGTGGGAGTGGCAATTGATTCAGATTGAATCTGAGGGCTTGGAATAGGTGGAACTAGATTTGAAGCTAGAACAAATAAAATTGACTGAGTAGTATTTTTCGTTGATGAATCTGACGATTGAAGTCCAAGGCTTGGTTTATGACCATGTTTTGGTGGAGTTGTTGGGTCAGGTGAAGACCAAGGCCCTTGTCCACTGGGATCTAGACCACCTCAACATGGGTAGCCCATATTTTCTACAATATTTGCCCCTTTGGTATATTTTACTTTTCTAGACACATCAACTCCTCTACTAATTAAATATACATTAAAGGATGTGGAATTCACAAAATCTTGCTCATACTCATTATTTGGATGATCATCATCACCTTGATATGCTTCAGTTGGATGCTCCTTATTCCATAATTCACTAAACATTTTATCCTTGTCCAACTCATAAAGATCTGCAGAGGTCTTTGGCTTGCCGAGATTCTTCCTCATTCCCCAAAAATAAGAAATTTTGGTTTGAGTCCAATTACCATCCATACAGTCATCCACTAGGTCTTTTAGAATAGATTTTGTAGATGGTTGAGTAGATTTCTGGTTGAAATTGTACGATGTCATGGCCCGCACTTTTCCTTTCTATTTGTGCAATGCCATAATTTGTGATGATAATTCTTGTATTGAAATATTATTTTCAGCGGCATATTTCTCCATCTCTTTTTTGACCTCATCCTAGGACTCCACGTTTTTAAATTTTTCTATCAATGGCATACTCTCATGTTGACATTTTCTTGCAGAGTTCCCATTCTCTCTAAGCTTTTTTCCAATTATGTTGAGTGGATCATACTACCAGAGACTGTCAACATCAAAGAAAAAAATTGAAAAAAAATCATGTGCCACTTTGAATCCTCTTCTCTCAAATGTGAACCCTCCAAATGAGAAAGGCGAGGAAGAAAATATCATTTTCTTTTGCTAACCATTAAAGAGTACATATGTGCTCTCCATCTATCGTACATATTCCAATGCAAATACCCTCTTTGTCACATGTATTGGAAGTTTGTAGGGTTCTACCACTGAACCATAAAACCTTAACATAGTGTACTCTTCTATGAAGTACCAATCAAGTATTTCACTTCTGAGTTTAATGCAATCTCTACAACTAATAGGAAATCTAGGCATTGGAGTGCCTGTAATTTTATGGTACATTGGTGCCAAAAAGAAGTCTACAAAATTTTTGTAGTTCCTTATGTTATCAATCATCCTTATCTGAGGTGTCCATTCATATATTGGATTTTGGCCTTGACTGCAAAGTTCTTTTGTCTAAAATATTACATGATGCTTTGCTAAGAGAAGATAACACAAGTAGGTTGTGAATCTAAATGTCTTTTGTGAACCTTTTTAAATCATTAGTAATTGTTCTTGCATGCAACGAACAATGTTCTCAATAAAACAATATTATATTGGTTCATTTTCAAAATGAATATGAAAAATCATTTGAAGAATGTTGGAACCCACTTCTTTGTTACTAACCAATCCCAAACAAAATGCTAGTAAGGAAATATTGTCCTTAGCCCATAGCACAAAAATATCATAATCATAAGGAGGCTTATGATCTAGATTAAGACTAGAACCACTTGTTATTCCTCTAATATCCAAATCTCTCTGTGTTGAATCTATTTTTCATAATCCTCTACCAATTTTCCCAAGTCAATGTGCACGTTTGAGTTTTGTTGTTGAAACCCTAGCTCCAATAGACTAGCAAATTCACTCTCGGTTATGGACACAATTTCCTCTTGAGTTTTTTAATTCACAATTACTTTTCTATTTTCATCATTATTTTTAGAGCAGACCATGACAATTTCTGGGCAAGGGAATACTTGAGGTAACGCCATGCATGCCAACCCAACAACCCATGTTGTAATTTTATTTGTCATTGCATTTATCATGTTGTTAAATGAACAAAATTTTGAACCCTTATTTGGATTGTTCCACTTATTTTCAAGAGAAAATCTAATTTTCATTATTCCCTTATCTCCATGGATAACAGGATCATAAATGTCATGGAATTCATCAGTGAAACTTGGTGTTTTAAGCATGTTGTGGAAGTCTATTATCTGACTTGGCCTTTTAGTTTTACTGATAATCTTGATATTTGTTTTTCCCATCGTGGTAAGTTGGTAAATGGTATCACTATTTACTCAAAGGAAAAATCAAATATTTATACACAGCTACAATTTACAAGGGTGATTCAAAATTAAACCCTAATAAGCTAAAAAAAAATTTAATATAAATAGTAAAGTTGTAAACCAAGAGATTTGAAAAATTTAAACTGTAGGATGTAGGTGTTTGGGATTTTAGTATTTACCCATAGATTCAATTTTTGTAGACTATGAGTGGGAAGAGAGCTGAGAGACTTTGTTTCTTTCCTTGGACCTCAATCCTCAACCTAAAATCCATATCCACTTTCTAAATCCCAATACTATTTATAAATGAAAAACTTAGATTCAAAACATAAAGGGAAAAAATTGTACAATCTATATTCGTCACACTTGTCACTGACTGTGTGAGTGGACACACGTCATGAATCTGGAATGGGTTTGCAAAAATGGGTTTTCTTTTCCATTTCGACTTGAAATACAACTTTGGTCATTGATCTACAATCATCCAATGACCATTGTTAGTCAATATCTAGTGTCACAGCCCCATGGGTCCCATTAACTCACCTAGTCACCTCACGAGTTAGACATCATCATCAAATGACATTTTTGGTTGATTGAGTGAATGGAATGTGTTTAGTGACACATGTCATGACTCCAGAATGGGTTTGAAAAAATGTGGTTTCTTTTCCCTTTCATCTTGAAATCCATTGTACATCGTCAATTTGTGCTCATCCAACGGTAGTTATTTGCAACAGACATTATTATAATGTTATTTTTTCCTTTATAGATTTGATAATAATGGATAATAACATTTAAAGTTATTTAATTGAATAGTTAAATTTAAGATATCCAAAGATTGGGTGACAAAGTAAGACTTGATAGGAAAAGGTTATCTCCAAGTCTCCTAATAATCGGTGGTTGGCTATTAACATTCAACGAATAGACAAATCGGTTATCTCCTGATCTCACAAGGTAGTGGTGCTTGTTATCTCCAAATCTCATAATGATATCAGAGTTAAGGTTAGTGTTTAGAGATTATGAGAATGTTGTGGCCACTAGGTCTCCCAATCAAATATGAGTTAAAGTAATCACCTAGAGACCAGGAGATGTATTCAGTCATTGAATCTCGTAATAAAACCATGGGTAAAGAAAGGATCTAGAGATTATGATAATTTATTATGTCTCTGAGTCTCATGATATGATGTGAGTTAAGTTAAAATCTTAGAGACCACACAAAACCTTTGCTTGCTCATTCTCTAGATATAACCCTAGTCAAGATGAAAGTTTAGAGATTCAGAGATTTGCTTCAGTCACTGGATCTCGTGATCAGACCAAGGTCAAGTAAAGTTTTTGAAGATCTTGATGCACCTTTAGTCATTGAATCTCAAAAAGAGATGTGGTTAATCTTAAGTGGTAAAAGTACATGGATTAAGTGGAAAACTAATCAACATAAAATAAGGGTTTTTATCAATTTTTGAGGGTTTATCACAAAGAAAAACAATGATGCCCTAAGCCCTTTTTTCTTTCCTTAGAGAATTAAATGGACATGTCAACTTCACACAACATGACCAACTAATTTGAAATTGGTTATACACAGAGTGGCAGAAGTGAATCAAGAAGGATGTCGTCTAGTCGAGGAGCTAAGGAGCAGGGTGACGATTAGAAGGGGAAGCCCAATTATTCAAAGGAATTCATTTCCTTTCTTCTAGGATCGACCCAAAATAAAAAGGTAAATGATGAGACCTTTTTGGATTCAAGAGAAAATTGTAGATATCCCATTACTCCTTCATGCTCTGGATATCATTTATTCAATTATTTCTATAGTAATAGAATCAAGAAGATCTCTGTATGCAATGCCTGGAGGCTAGGCATGACCAAATTAATAGCCCCTAATGTCTTCACAGATGTAAACCTATTATTTGAGTTGGCTAGAAACTATGACCCTATTTATAAGACTATTAGGAAGAGTGACAAGTCCACCTTGGTTACTTTGGACCGAGGCTCATTCATGAAATCTTTTGGAGCTTATGTCACTTCCTCTACAAAAATTGACTTGAGGAAAGAAAAGGAAAAATATGCAAACTAGTTGAAGTTGGTAAAGTCTCAGATAACACAGTTTATGCCCAAGACAAGGAAGTACATATCCCCTCTACCTGCTAAGATGAACACACCCTATGAGTTTAAAGACCTCCATTTTTATATGAAATACTTAACTTATGGGTTGTGTAGGGTGCTGGGTATAGATGGAGATGTAGAGAGGATGCCTACAGAGATGATAATGATCATCTTAGACATACAAAATTCCCATGTGAATTATGACTAGTGTTACATCCAATATGTGATGGATAGAATACATGAGGGTCTAGTAGCCATCAAGGAAGATAATTAGCCATCTAGGTTCATGCATTACTCCTTGTTAATGCACTTGATCATGTTTTTCAACATTGACCACATGGAGGTGAACATGTTAAGACCAAGAAAAATGATAAATGGTCAACCAAACCTAGTACAACTCTGACTGAGGGTTTGGAATTACACCTCAAATGAGAACAATTTATGTGGCTTTGAGAATTGGATTGTCAATCCAATTATGAATTTATTGGGTACAAATATTATAAGGCTCCCAATCAAGGTTCTTGGACTCCTAAGGCCTAAGGAGTATGTTGATAAGTGGCCTGGTAATCACAACTAGGGTGATTTCTACTTGGGAAATGCCTTCACTTTAATGATAGTCTGTGGTTTCCCCCAACCTCCTCATGTACTCCCAAAGTTTGTGCCACCAAGGGTGGCCTTGATGGAATTCATATGGAAGCTCATATGGATAGATAAGGAGCACCTAGCTCTACACAGAAAGGGAACATTCACTCCTTGATAGTTTAAGATAACCAATTTTACAGTGGGGAAGAGAGCTTTGCTTGGAGTCAGTATGTGGTTGGGCCACTTCAAAATGAGAACAGTTGATTTCAGGTATGTGGAGCGTGAAGGTTTCATCAAGAATGCCAAGAAGCTACTAATTCCTAACATCAAAAACATCCATGACCATGAGGGGTTGGATGAAGAGGATATTGTTAGACATATGCTTGATGAAGATGAGGTTGAAAGAAGGGCTACCAAGTTTTACGATCTCCTAGAGATAGAGGCTCAGTTAAAAAGGGTTGGAATTGCCTTTAGTGATTTTTTCCCTGACTTGCCTTATATTGCCAAAATAAACAAGATGGTAGAGATGTATGATGCTCTATCTGACCAACTGGAGGCACAACTTGATAAGAAGCTAGAAGAAAAGAAGAAGTACTCATCTTCAGAGTATGAGGATGATAGTGAAGGGTCTTATGAAGAAGATAGTCCTCCTCAAGAAAATGAGCCTCCTAGCCAAGAATAGGGACAAGTGGCCTCAGAGGTAGGGGATGAAAGTGAACCTCCTTAGAAGAGGTAGAGGATTGAAAAAGGAGGACCATCTCAGAGGAGGAGTCTAGAGAAAAGGATTGACAGAGTAGCTTCCCCCATTCCTAGTGATACTATCATCACCAGCTAAGGAAGAAAATTAGGGAATAAGAAAGAAACTTAGGAGGTGGAGTTGCCCCTCCAAATGTGAAAGGATGAGAGGGAGCTGTTAGAAGATGATGAATTCATCAAAAGTGATGAATTTAAGAATTTTCTTATTTGGAAGAAATAATAGGAGTTGAGGAATCAAGTTCAAATAAAAGATGGAAGTGGAACTGACCCCAACAATGAAGCCCTAAAAGCCCTGGTCACATATGATCCTAGCTCAAAGAGCTTAATAGTGGATGAGGCTAGGCAACTTGTCAAGTCAAGTGGGATGTTACTTGTCCTAGGGTGGGATCTGACCTTTGCATTCACTATTGATCAGATCAGGAGGTAGGCAGAGGCCCGATTGTCTCATGAGACACAAATTTGGGACATGATAAGGGGATGTAGATATGATCCCAGATCTGAGACATTATCAATGTGGTCCTTGGCCCCAAGAACACAAAAGCCTTCCCTTGTCAGTGTTGAAGAAAAGATGGATGGGGATAAGATAATTTGGACTGTGCAGAACACAAGTGACCTTGAAATTTCCAAGTCTATCACACATTATGCTCACCTCAATGAGAAAAAGACTGTACAACTCTCAAATAGATATGAAAAACTACATGATGAGGCCATGATGCTAGAAAAAGACATGGAGAAGAGTCTAATGAAGATCCAAGTTATGGAGGAAGAAATTGAGGACCTTAAGGTCAAATTAGAAGAAGCCTCAAAGGTTATTGCCCCTCCAATTATTGAGATTGAAGCTCATGTTTCTCTTGTGGCAGAGGGTCCTGATGTGGCAGTTGAGAGTTTAGATAAGGATAGGCAAAAAGTGTCCCTTAATGCCATGTCACACATATCGCAACATAGGAGCCAAGTAATAAAGGAGATGATAGATTTAATCCATAACTCATTTAAGGTGTTGCATAATACCAATGAGAGTATCAAGGATGCAATGGCTACTTTGGAGCCATTATTTAGCATTTGGTCTGGCATGGGGTCACTTTTTGAGAAACTAGAGATGTTGCAACCCCATAGGATAGATATCCCCGAATCAGTTGGGGAGGTTGGAGAAAAGATAGAACTTGTCAGTGCAACCTTGTCCTTTTTCAAAGGGAAGGCAATCTAGGTCAAATCTAAAATGGAAATGTTCGGTCCTAGTTTTAGTAAACATATGCCTCTATTACATAAATAGGATGGTAGCATCAAAAATGTTGAGGAATGGAGAAATGACATGATTGAAATATTGACAGGGGAAAAATCCTTTCTAAATGAGGATGGCACTTTGAACATGGATAGTTTCAATCATGTCCTAGATGACATGTTCAAAGTGGAGACTGATTGCACAAGGTTTGTATTTGACACCAAGGCCTTAATAGATTCCAGGTGGGATAGATAGGTGAAATAGTTACAAAGTTTAAGAGAGTACACTTGGCCAACATAAGAGGAAGTTGTAGCATGGGATAAAAGCACAAAGCCCAAGAAAAAGAAGCTTGCAACTATTGATTTGGAAGTAATGGATGAGGACTATGCAACATTTGGCACCTGATCAGTAATAGTATGAATGTAGTAATGTACTGTTATTGAAAATTTTAATGAGAATACACTAGAATTCCATCTCAGATTTGTGAATGTCTTTTTGTTATGATCTTGAATTCTGATATGTTAATGATGGTTTACAAAGTTATTGTGAGAATTATATTTATTATAACATAGTTATATTTATTTGTGCATTATTTTATGTTATTAGTTATAATTGTATTTATATCAATATTAAAAAATCATGCTCAAATTTTTATGTGACAAATCTTACAAAGAACAAGAAGTTTAAATCAATTAAGTTTAAATTTTTGACAAAGTTTAAACAATCCTACTATAATCAGTGATCACATATAATTCCCATACCTTATAATTGGAAAAACATAAATATATAAATTTAAAGTGTTTCACAAATAGGAATATAACATAATTAAACAAGAAGATTGCTAATATTCTAAAATAAAATTAGTTTTTAAATAATTTATAAATTCCCTTAAATTTGGTTGAGGTCATATAGTAAATTACAAATGAGACAGCATCACAGTGAGCAACATGGCGAGTAAATTAATTCATTTGTCCTTCAAAGTTTTGCAAATCTTTCATATTAAATGCACGAGTGTGTGAAATTGGAAAAAAAGTCATGATAGGTAACATTACCCAAATTTAGTGTCAATTATAAGAAATTTCTTTTATTAACTAGAATTGTGACACATTATCAATTTATCAACCAGTTGTAACTTGTAAGACTTGATACATGTAATACATTTAAAATGGTGTAATTTTATAGCAATAATTAATTGGGTAAAAAGTTCATACTATTAGAATAATTGAGAGGGGGGTGAATCAGTTATTCTCAGTCCCAAATACAAAATGTATTACTCCAAAACAAATTTAGCTAATTTTGTAGCTCCGTAAGCATAAATATAACACTGTTTGTTATTTTACCAATTATCAATTAATTTCTCATAGTGATTACCAACCAAATCAAATATGCAACATGCAAAGTATGATATAAAAACAATCACCACATAAACACATAACACAAGAGATTTAACATGGAAACCCTATAAAGGGAAAAACCACCTAGGACCAGTAACCCAAAATATTTTCACTCTTCTGAAGTGAGCTTGGTGAAGAGCCAACCTTGTTAAAAGTTACAAAACACACTATAAGGTGTGACCTTGTTAGAGGATTTAACACTAACATTTATCATCTAACCATCATTCACTATGGGGATAACAGGATAACAATGTACATTCTATGAATGACATATAAGACTTTCAAGTCTACTTAGTTAAGAGATTTCTTTGTTTACAATGGTTAAACTATAACAATAGTTGATCTAATTACAATACAACTTATTTTGCAGATTTTTAGATCTAATATAAGTCCATACAAATCCTTTGATCAATATATCTATTCAGTTCTTTCAACATTCAATAACTTACTGTCACTTGGTAAAGCTCATTGACGCTTAGTTAACTCTGTAGTTCAGTTCTTCTTCAACTAGTTTGATCAAGCATGCATGAAGCTCTGTTCACATGATATCTCTACAGTCTCCTTCCTCTGGCATCCCTCTCCACAATGAAATCAATGTCTCTTAAATAGATAAGTAAACTATTTTCTTCTCATCTATCAGATTTTGCCACTTTATCTCCTTCGTTGATTTTGTCGCTTAAACCTTCCTCGACAGTTGTGTCTGTGTCATATTTTGATTCCATCCATTAGATCTTCTTCAAATTTTGTTAGCCATAGATCTCAATAACAAACTTGATTTTTCACCTCAAAATCATACACTTTACAGCTCATCAATTTATGTCAGCTAACCTAGTCATTTTAGTTCTTTTGTCCATTCTTGGTTAACATATAAATGCATTGGTGAACACTAGCTCGATTGTAATTGTGCTCATTGGTATACACTACACTGGCTCATTTTATACTGAAATGCTTCATTAACCGGCCACACTATATTGTAGTACTTTGCTTCCTTTTTCATAATTGATTAATGCAACATAATCAAGTCAACAATATGAAGTCATAGACTCATCAATAAGTTACCCAAAGTATTCCTTATCCTCATCTGTCATATCCATCTTCCCCTATGTAGATATCTTAGTTCCTTATCTTTTCACTTCTCTTTACAGATGCGTAGATGTTTGTAACTATCATGATAAGTATTATCAAAATAGGTTGACATCAATGAAAACATAAAACTAATTCAATTATTTTACATAACAATTCAATCTCTCCCATCAAGTTCATAATCAGTTGTAGTTCATCAATCTCTCCCTTTGGCATTGATGGCAACTCAAATAATATGAAATATACCATACACATACCAAACATGTATTCTACAACTATGTGAACAAATGTTGTAGCTCGGTAAGCTCTCCCTAGCTTAATATGTTTAATCACTACATTACATAACAACATTAAATGTGCAGACTTCCTTCTATAGATTTGATCTTTAGCAGCTCTCAAATTTTCACTCTTTTTAGTTCTCCCTTAGATAGATGTTCCAATTGTGTTCTGCATATTGTTTATCTCTCCCTTTTCTGATGATCACTTCTTTGTTTGATATTTCATGAACTTCTCTCCCTTTGACAAAAATGCAAAAAGAAATGCAAAATATACAACTTTATATTAGCCAAGTAACTCTCTGTTGTCCGGTTCCTATACTGTATCTTTGTATCTCAGTATAGCGATATGCAAATTTGTGCTCCTAAAATCTTCCACAACCTTAGAAAGAATCCAAAGTGTGAACTATGATGCATCAACATGAATGATCTTCTAATAAGATTAGGCTGATGCAACCGCTAGATCACATTAGTGACCAGTAGATAGGGGAGGGACCCCAAGTCTAGTCCTCAAGTATTCAAAAGTTTCCTTTGGTAGAGGCTTGGTAAATATGTTAGCAAGTTGCTATTTTAATGTAGCATATTCCAACTTAACTTTCTTCTCGTGTACCTATTCTCTTAAGTAATGATACTTAATAGAAATTTTCTTTCTTTTTTAATGCATTACAAGATTCTTTGAAATGTTTATTGCACTTGTGTTGTCACAGTATATAATCACCAGCTCAGTGATTACCTCATTCATACCTTCCAACACTTGCTTGATGTAGGAAATATTTGAACAATTTCTAGCAATAACAATATAGTCTACTTCGGTAGTAGACTGAGAAATACAAGGTTGTTTCTTACTTGTCTAAGTAACAAGTCTGTCACCAAATAAAAATGCTCCTCCAGTTGTGCTTTTTTGTCATCTATATTTCCAGCCAAGTTTGCATCGATGTAAAATCTAAGTTCAAACTTCCCTTACTTAGGATACCATAATCCATAGTCCTCAGTTTTCTTCAGGTATCTTAAGATTCTTTTTGTAGAAACCATGTGTGACTCCCAAGGATTTGCAAAAAATCTAGCAACTATCTCCATAGCATGTGTAATGTCTGGTCTACTATGTGTGAGACCTATCACATAGTCATAGTTTTACCATTATGTTTTTCATGCTTCAGAACTTGTTTCACAGACATATTAGACTATTTTGGACACCTATGTATTTAAGGATCTATTGAATCCTATTTTATATGTTCGATACTTGATTATATAATCAGAGTACACTTGGGATATTACATGTTGTGTTTCAGTTTCAATTATGGTTACATACATATGATGATTTATGATGTTTTAAAACTATTGTGATGTAAAGACAGTTTAGGAAACTGAAGTTATGCTTAGTTGAGTAATTTACAGACATAGTTTTAAACCATGCAGTTATGATGTATTATGTTTATATCATGTTTTATTAGACCTACTGATGTGTGCAATGAGTGTGCAGGATAAGTTGACCATGGAACTAAATTTGGGGATCCAGTATTGAAATATATATTTTTACCATGCATGCCAAGGTCCTCTTTGAATAAAGAGACGTGGATCTTGTTGTATTGTTTTTTTAATTCGTAAATGTAGTTTGTATGTGTATAATTAAATTAGATTATGTTATGTGAATAAGCCATGTCAATTGTTTTATTAAATGTGCCAAATTTGGCAAACTGTGGCTTATGTGTTGGCATGGTTAAGTATGTTTGTAACTAAGTGGGTCAAGGGCCTAACTAGGATGTTACCTTAGGGTTTGGTCAACTAACCTTGGGTTGGGAAGTTTCTAGAAGTCAACCAATACCTCAAATCCGTGCACAAACTTTAGGGGTAGTTAAAGAGGGTCTTTTGGGCTCCTAGAAGGTAACCAGGGTCAATTTTAGCCACCCAACTTGGTACCCTAGGGGTTAGGGGTCTTTTTCAGCCATTAATAAGCCTCTTAACTCATTTATTACTCCCCTAAAGTCTCCATTTTGAAGTTGCACGAGATTGAAGTGTTGTGAGGTTTTGGTTAACCTCTCTCTTCTTCTCAAACTTGCATTCAACTCCATTTATGGTGAATGAAGGCAAGTGGGAAGAAGGTGATGGAAGTTTCCTCCTCTCTCCTCATTGGTTCCTAGATTCTTGGAGGTTTGCCTATTTAGGAGAGGCCTTGGGCTAAGTTTTAGTTGATCACCCACTCTCTAGATTTGGAGACCAGAATTGTTGGAAAGCTTAGGAGAAAGCTAGCATCAAAGGGAGTCAAGTTTTCAGATACTCAACACACTTGGAGAAAGGTTGGGCCTTGTGATATTTTTGTTACTTATGTTTTTGTGTTCTTGAGCTTGGACCTCCATTAATGGAGTCCATGGCTTTTTATCTAGGTTTTAGTTTCAAATTTTAAGTTTTAAAAATGTTATTTTTTTTCTTTTCTATGAATTCAATTTGGGATGGGTCTTCAAGGTTTACTCACCCTAGGGAGGGTGGAGTAACCTTGAAGGGGGTAGTAGGAAGTAGACCCAGGATGTGCAGAGTCTCCCATGTGTGGAGGGATAAACATGGGGTTCCACAATACCCATGATGCCAATCATAGCCTACGGGCACCTGGGGGCCATAAGGAGATTGAGACTGTATCTCTTGGAGATGGTCTACCCAAGTCCATGTGTGGCTTGGGATGTTTTATCATGTTGTGGCTTCTCCTCCTGGTAGACCACCTCTACCCTGTTTTTAGTTAGACCTCAAGGAGGTCTCCCTATTGTTAAGACCTTGTTGGGAAATATGTTTGAGTGTCTTCTAGTTTTTGGATGTTTTCCTACTTGCATAAATGTCTGTTTGTTATCCCGTTTCAATTTGGATCCCCTAGCTCGGGGGTGGCCTTGTAAAGGCCTAGGTTGGGAGGTGAGCCTCCGTGGTCAACCTCACTCTATCAAGTACCTAGCTGGATATAGGAGCTGGTAATATTGTTGAATTTGAAATTCAAAATTGTAAAATTTGTTGTAACCTTGCATTTCAAGTTATGTTTGAAATTCGGAAATCGGAGATTTCCTTGTAAATCATACATTTTAAATTTGTAAATTTTATTGTTATTTAATGTATTGAAAATAAAATTATGGATTAAATTTTGGGTTTAATGGATTATGAAGCAATTTGGACATTTAAATGTCATTTTAATTGGACAAACTCCATGATTGTCTATGGCATCATTATGCATATTATAGATTATAGTGTTATAAGGTATATTCAAATTCGATAGTATTGAATTATCTTAATCTTACTTGTATTATGATAATTTAAATAAATTAATTATAATGTTATATTGTGAAATGTTATTTTAAATTTATATTTTGTACTTAGAAAATTTCTTGAAAATTATCAAAAAATAAAAAGGCCTAAATCAAAATTTTGATTCCTACAAGTTGTTTAGCTGCTTAATATGAATGCAATTATGTAATTTAATTTTAAAAATAAATTCTCTACATACTTGCTGTTTTGAAATTCGGGAAATTAAATTTACACCAGCAATTACAAAAAAGAAGAAGAATATAATAAGGGTGTTATTATTATTAAGTATTCGGTGTTTCAAGTATATTAGATAAATTAAATTTTATCAAGATTAAATTTGTATTTAGTAAAGTCTAAGTCATTATAGGGAACTTAAACTTATTTTTAGATAGATTTTGTTTTAGAATTAAATTAAACTTTTATTTACATTTAGATTAGAATTAGTAACTCCTAATTCATTCTAGACGTTTCAACGTTAAGATTGGGTTAAACCTATTAAAGAACTTATTTTAGCTTATTATTTTTTTAAAACATTTGAACACATTGGCTTAAACAAATTAGATTAAAATATTGTAATGTTCAGATTATGATGTGTTGCATTAGATTTATTTCTCAATACTTTGTAACTATGTAAATGGGACAATTATATATTTGGAGTTAATTAATTAGAATATCAAACTTTTAGGATAACTCTAACTATTCAACTACGGAACGTTATAGTCATCTTAGGGTTTTATTTCTTCTTCCTTTAGTCAAACCTCAAGTCAATTTGACCTTAATAGTCATGTTGACCATTTTGTGCATAGTTGACTTTTTGGTCAACCCTTGGTCAAACTTAGGGCATTAGCTTTGGTTTGAATGCACAAATAGTCTATGTTATGTTTTAAACCTTAGTAGATCATCGTTGGTCATATTTGGGCATAGTTGACTTTTGGTCAACCATTGATCAAACCTAGGTCAAACACCTCGATTTGCATGCCCAAGTATTTTTCATTAATTTTTGAACCTTTTTAGCTTTATGGCATGTTGTTCAATACATGGTTGACTTTTTGGTCAACTCTAGTTGACTTTAGTCAACTATCTCAATTTGCGTGCTAGTTGAAGCATGCAGTTTAGGAAACCCTATAGGATAGCTTGGAAGTTGTTTAGTGAAGTTTGACTTTTGGTCAAACTTGGTGAACCTTCTCTAGTTTGACCCTTGTGATCAAGTCTCTAATCAATTGGACCTTAATAGACTTGTTGGTTGTCTTATTACATAGTTGACTTTTTAGTCAAACCTTGGTCAAATGCCTCGATTTGCATGCCCAAGTATTCTTAGATGCATTTTATTTCCTTTTAGCTTGGTTGTGCATATTTCGGTGATGGTTGACTTTTGGTCAACTTTGGTTGACTTTTAGTCAACTATCTTGATTTACGTGTCAGTCAAAGCAAATAGTCTAGGGAACCTTTTAGCTTTGTTTGGAGCTGTTTGATGAAGTTTGACTTTTGGTCAAACTTGGTCAACCTTCTATGGTTTGACCTTTTGGTGTTTTGTCAGACCCTTCGATATTATTAGTTGTTTATTTTTTTCTCTCTGCACTTTTTTAGCGTGCACATAAGGTCTTATGCCAGTTAGTGAATTCTACTTAGTAGTGTTGGAGTGATTGTTTGTAGTTATTTAGTTGGTTTTAGAAAAATTTCGTAGTTGTGTTTTGCTCAACTTTTGGGCATGACATTTTGGTATCAGAGCACAACTTCAACACTTGAGACCTTGAACCATTACGTTTCCCATTAAACGCTTTGCATCAAGCTATAAAAGAAATTTGAAAGGAGAAGGATATTGTTTCAGCTACAATGATTATTTTAATACTTAGGTACAATTTGTGATGGAAAGTTGCTCGATGAGTGTATGTTGGGTATGTTCTCTAAGATTAATGAGGAGTGGTGTCCTCAATATTCAGTGGTGGTTCTCCCTCTTACGTGACTAAGCTCTGTCATAATGTTTGTGAATGGTTCTTTTGACTTCCTTCTTTTTGTTTCTTTTAAAGTGGATCTTTCCACATGTTGTGTAAGCTAGCATTTTATTTATTTGGTTATTTCCTTTGTGTGGGAGTTAGTCACCAAAAAAAATAAAAATTGTTTCTCTGTGTCAGTTGACATGTTTAATTATTGTTGAATTGAGCTCATTTTTTAATTTATTGATGAAATTCACAATTTCCCCATTTGAGTTTACTTTTTGATCTTGGCGACTATCCTAATGTCCTTATTCTTTTATTGCTAGCTAGTCTTATGTCTGTGACTCTAACATTGTGGACCAATGATAGTACGAAAAGGGGGAGAACCAAAGAGAACATACTATGTTGTGCCTATGTTTTAGTTAGGATGTGGTATAGGATTTTCATTCTACTTAATCATGTTGACCATATGCTTGGAATTTTAGAGGTATCCTATTTGGAAGAAATCTTTCTTGTATGATAAATCTTTTGGGGTGTATCCCCTAATACACTAGAATAGGGTGCAGTAATTCTCTAAAAAGTACAATTTTGGAAAGAGGATTTTGGTTCCTCATTCTAAGTTGATGACTTAGAACCTCTTGGTGTTTTAACCCTAGCGATATCTTAGAGGATAGTGTCTTCTATTAGGTGCCTCATGGTGAAGTATTTAGGGTGTGATTACACCTTAAGTGGAGAGGATCACGATCATATTTGTTTTTCTAGCATGTGAATAACATGAATTAGAGTTGTCAATGCTCTCTTATATATATTGGATCCCTTCTAAAGTTGTCTGATCGAGTGGTAGTAAACTTTTATGTTGGGTTGGCTTGATGGTTTTTGGGGTGAGCCTAGTCCTTATTGGAGGGAAGATGTAGAGCTTCCCTAGTTCCCCTTTTGTATTTAACACCCCAAAGTGTGTGGAATGAACTTGTATCTCAATGGATTGGTTATATGATCACAAGGCCAAGGTAGATTGTTGTAAGAAGTTGATCAAGTGCTTGGGTGATGATGGCAATGCTACTATGATTTCAAAAATCCAAAGGCTAGTATCCCTTTGAATGATCTTCATTATGCATCTTAATTGAGGCATCTGGAAGGGATGTTAGTTGTTTTCTATCACCATTAGCGATAGGGAAGATGAGGGAAAACAAGAAACCTCATTGGATGACCATCCCATACTACAAGAGTATGCAGATGTGTTTCCCTCAGAACTACCTGGTATGCCACCTCGTAGGGCAATAGATTTTCATATCGATCTTGTTCCAAGAGTAGAACCAGTTTCCAGAGCACCTTACAGGATGACCACTAATGAGCTCAATGAGCTCAAGATACAGCTTGAGGAATTGTTAGAGAAGGGACACATTCATCCTAGTGTTTCTCCTTGGGGTGCACCTGTGATCTTTGTGAAGAAGAAAGACAGATCCCTTAGGTTGTGTATGGATTACCGACAGTTGAACAAGGTAACCATCAAGAATCGGTATCCACTTCCTAGGATCGATGACCTATTTGATCAGCTTCAGGGTGCTAGAGTGTTCTCTAAGATTGACTTTAAGTCAGGGTATCACCAGTTGAGGATAGTGGATAGTGATATCCACAAGACTGCATTCCGCACCAGATATGGTCACTATGAGTTCACCGCGGTTCCATTCGATCTTACAAATGCTCTAGCTGTATTCATGAGTCTTATGAATGGAGTATTTCATACCTTCCTTGACAAGTTTGTGGTGGTATTCCTTGACGATATCTTGATCTATTCAAAGAATGAGAGAGAGCACGAAGAGCACCTGAGACAAGTATTGCAGTGCCTTAGAGATAATCAGCTTTATGGCAGCTTGTCGAAATGTGCCTTTTTTAGATCAAAGGTCAAGTATTTAGGCCATGTGATATTTGGCGATGGGATCTCAGTAGACCCATCAAAGATTGAAGCTATTATGAATTGGCCAGAACCTACCTCAGTGACTGAAGTAAGAAGTTTCATGGGTCTAGCTGGTTATTATAGACAATTTTTTGAAGGGTTCTCTCGGGTGGCACACCCTATTACTTCTCTACAGTGAAAGGGAAAGAAGTTTGAGTGGACTAAGAAGTGTGAATGAGCTTTCTAGGAGCTCAAAAGAGCATTGACTGGTGCACCCATTCTTGTTGTGCCAGAGGCTTCAGCAGAGTTTATAGTTTGCACAGATGCTTCCTTAGATGGTTTAGGGGTAGTCCTTATGCAGGATGGATGAGCTATAGCATATGAGTCTAGGAAACTAAAGACTCACGAGCTCAACTATCCTACCCATGATCTTGAACTTGCAGCAGTGGTGCATGCTTTAGTGAGATGGCGACACTTTCTTTTAGGACATCGCTTCGAACTTCATTCAGACCATCAAAGTCTACAGTACATCTTCACTCAGCCGAACCTTAATGCTAGGCAATGAAGATGGATGGAGTTCTTGTGTGAATATGATTTTGATGTTCACTACATCAAAGGGAAAGAGAACGTTGTCGCAGATGCCTTGAGTAGGAGACGACACGATCTTTCTTCTATGTCTACAGGCACAGATTTGAGAGATCGTATTCTTCATCACTTGCATGACGATGAGTTATATGCCGAAGTGAGTGAGATGATTCGATCTCAGAGACCCCTTAAAGGGAAGTATGCAGATTTTTCCTTAGAGTCAGATGGACTTTTACGTCATAGAGGACGCATCTACTTACCTTCTTCTAGAGGATTGCGAGAGTTTGTCATGCTAGAGGCCCATAAAGCCCCTTATGCAGCACATCCCAGAGTGAAGAAGATGCATGCTGATTTGAGACAGTTATACCATTGGCCAGGCATGAGAATGCAAATTGCTGAGTTGGTAGCTAGGTGTCTCGAATGCCAGAGGGTGAAGGTGGAACATCGACATCTAGGTGGTCTACTTCAACCTCATGAGATACCATTATGGAAATGGGAGACCATATCTATGGACTTCATTGTTGGTCTACCTATGTCATCTCATCATCATGATGCCATCATGGTGACAGTTGACAAGTTGACCAAGGTGGCTCATTTTTCACTAGTTCGTACTACCTTCACTGCACCATCTGTGGCACAAGTGTTCTTGTGAGATATTGTCAGACTGCATGGCGTACCTCGTAAGATCATCTCAGACAAGAGATTCTCTCTTCACTTCATCCTTTTGGAGAGAACTTCAGGTAGCATTGGGCACTAGGCTCAACTTCAATACAGCCTATCATCTAGAGACAGATGGGCAGACCGAAAGGGTCAATCAGGTGTTAGAAGACATGCTCTACATGTATGTTATGGACCATCAGACCCAGTGGGAGGAATACCTACACTTAGTGGAGTTTGCCTATAACAATGGGCATCATACATCCTTAGGTATGCCTCTGTACCAGGCTCTCTATGGTAGACCTTGCAAGACACCACTCGGTTGGGATAGGATCGAGGACAGAGTTTTTGTTGGACCTGAGTTAGTTAGAGACATGGAGCAACAAGTGACCTTGATTAGGTAGCGTCTTGAAGAGGCTCAGGATAGACAGAAGAAGTATGCCGATGCGAAGAGGATAGATCGATCTTACTTAGTAGGAGATAGGGTCTTTTTGAGAGTGCAACCGCATAAGAGTCCAATCTATTTTGGAAAGGGCTCTAAGCTAGCACCTCACTTTGTTGGACCTTTTGAGATCCTTGAGAGGATAGGACCAATTGCTTACCATTTAGCTTTGCCACCTAGCCTGTCACACATCCATGATGTGTTTCATGTTTTCATTTTACGTAAGTATGTTTATGATGAGTCACATGTGATAGATTGGGATGCTTTGTAGGTAGAGTCGGACGGGCAGCTGGCACTGGAGCCAATTCATATTTTGGCCTGACGGACCCTGGCACTTCGAGGCAGGGCGCTGGACCAGGTTAGGGTCCAGTAGGATTGTTATGACAAGGTCACAGCTTCATGGGGAGGATGTAGCACAGATGAGGTCACAGTATCCTCACCTCTTTGATGAACTCCAGGAGGAGGTTCATATCTAGAGGGGGTGGATGTGAGACCTATCAGACAGTCATACTTTTACTATTATGTTTTTCATGCTTCAGAACTTGTTTCACAGACATATTAGACTATTTTAGACACCTATGTATTTAAGGATCTGTTGAATCCTATTTTATATGTTCGATACTTGATTATGTAATCAGAGTACACTTGGGATATTACATGTGTTTTAGTTTTAGTTATGGTTACATACATATATTGTTTTATGATGTTTTAAAACTATTGTGATGTAAAGACGGTTTAGGAAACTGAAGTTATGCTTAGTTAAGTAATTAACAGACATAATTTTAAACCATGCAGTTATGATGTATTATGTTTATATCATGTTTTATTAGACCTACTGATGTGTGCAATGAGTGTGCAGGATAAGTTGACCATAGAACTAAATTTGGGGATCCAGTATTGAAATATATATTTTTACCTTGCATGCCAAGGTCCTCTTTGAATAAAGAGATGTAGACCTCGTTGTATTGTTTTTTTAATTTGTAAATGTGGTTTGTATGTGTGTAATTAAATTAGATTATGTTATGTGAATAAGCCATGTCAATTGTTTTATTAAATGTACCAAATTTGGCAAATTGAGGCTTATGTGTTGGCATGGTTAAGTATGTTTGTAATTAAGTGGGTCAAGGGCCTAACTAGGATGTTACCTTAGGGTTTGGCCAACTAACCTTGGGTTGGGAAGTTTCTAGAAGTCAACCAATACCTCAAATCCGTGCACAAACTTTAGGGGTAGTTAAAGAGGGTCTTTTGGGCTCCTAGAAGGTAACCGGGGTCAATTTTAGCCACCCAACTTGGTACCCTAGGGGTTAGGGGTCTTTTTCAGCCATTAATAAGCCTCTTAACTCATTTATTACTCCCCTAAAGTCTCCATTTTGAAGTTGCACGAGATTGAAGAGTTGTGAAGTTTTGGTTAACCTCTCTCTTCTTCCCAAACTTGCATTCAACTCCATTTATGGTGAATGAAGGCAAGTGGGAAGAAGGTGATGGAAGTTTCCTCCTCTCTCCTCATTGGTTCCTAGATTCTTGGAGGTTTGCCTATTTAGGAGAGGCCTTGGGCTAAGTTTTAGTTGATCATCCACTCTCTAGATTTGGAGACCAGAATTGTTGGAAAGCTTAGGAGAAAGCTAGCATCAAAGGGAGTCAAGTTTTCAGATACTCAACACACTTGGAGAAAGGTTGGGCCTTGTGATATTTTTGTTACTTATGTTTTTGTGTTCTTGAGCTTGGACCTCCATTACTGGAGTCCATGGCTTTTTATCCAGGTTTTAGTTTCAAATTTTAAGTTTTAAAAATGTTATTTTTTTTCCTTTCTGTGAATTCAATTTGGGATGGGTCTTCAAGGTTTACTCACCCTAGGGAGGGTGGAGTAACCTTGAAGGGGGTAGTAGGAAGTAGACCCAGGATGTGCAGAGTCTCCCATGTGTGGAGGGATAAACATGGGGTTCCATGATACCCATGATGCCAATCAGAGCCTACGGGCACCTGGGGGCCATAAGGAGATTGAGACCATATCTCTTGGAGATGGTCTACCCAAGTCCATGTGTGGCTTGGGATGTTTTATCATGTTGTGGCTTCTCCTCCTAGTAGTCCACCTCTACCCCGTTTTCGGTTAGATCTCAAGGAGGTCTCCCTATTGTTAAAACCTTGTTGGGAAATATGTTTGAGTGTCTTCTAGTTTTTGGATGTTTTCCTACTTGCATAAATGTCTATTTATTATCCCGTTTCAATTTGGATCCCCTAGCTCGGGGGTGGCCTTGTAAAGGCCTAGGTTGGGAGGTGAGCCTCCGTGGTCAACCTCACTCTATCAGGTACCCAGTTGGATATAGGAGCTAGTAATATTATTGAATTTGAAATTCAAAATTGTAAAATTTGTTGTAACCTTGCATTTCAAGTTATGTTTGAAATTCGGAAATCGGAGATTTCCTTGTAAATCATACATTTTAAATTTGTAAATTTTATTGTTATTTAATGTATTGAAAATGAAATTATGGATTAAATTTTGGGTTTAATGGATTATGAAGCAATTTGGACATTTAAATGTCATTTTAATTGGACAAACTCCATGATTGTCTATGGCATCATTATGCATATTATAGATTATAGTGTTATAAGGTATATTCAAATTCGATAGTATTGAATTATCTTAATCTTACTTGTATTACGATAATTTAAATAAATTAATTATAATGTTATATTGTGAAATGTTATTTTAAATTTATATTTTGTACTTAGAAAATTTCTTGAAAATTATCAAAAAAAATAAAAAGGCCTAATTCAAAATTTTGATTCCTACAAGT
Source organism: Chamaecyparis obtusa (assembly GCA_027943335.1). Lineage (NCBI taxonomy): Eukaryota > Viridiplantae > Streptophyta > Pinopsida > Cupressales > Cupressaceae > Chamaecyparis > Chamaecyparis obtusa. The sequence goes on along the minus strand of BSBK01001555.1, from coordinate 2,859,259 downwards.
TGTTTAGCCGCTTAATATGAATGCAATTATGTAATTTAATTTTAAAAATAAATTCTCTACATACTTGCTGTTTTGAAATTCAAGAAATTAAATTTACACCAGCAATTATAAAAAAAAAAGAATATAATAAGGGTGTTATTATTATTAAGTATTCGGTGTTTCAAGTATATTAGATAAATTGAATTTTATCAAGATTAAATTTGTATTTAGTAAAGTCTAAGTCATTATAGGGAACTTAAACTTATTTTTAGATAGATTTTGTTTTAAAATTAAATTTGACTTTTATTTACATTTAAATTAGAATTAGTAACTCGTAATTCATTCTAGACGTTTCAACGTTAAGATTGGGTTAAACCTATTTAAGAACTTATTTTAGCTTATTATTTTTTTAAAACATTTGAACACATTGGCTTAAACAAATTAGATTAAAATATTGTAATGTTCAGATTATGATGTGTTGCATTAGATTTATTTCTCAATACTTTGTAACTATGTGAATGGGACAATTATATATTTGGAGTTAATTAATTAGAATATCAAACTTTTAGGATAACTCTAACTATTCAACTAGGGAACGTTATAGTCATCTTAGGGTTTTATTTCTTCTTCCTTTAGTCAAACCTCAAGTCAATTTGACCTTAATGGTCATGTTGACCATTTTGCGCATAGTTGACTTTTTGGTCAACCCTTGGTCAAACCTAGGGCATTAGCCTTGGTTTGCATGCACAAATAGTCTATGTTATGTTTTAAACCTTAGTAGGTCATCGTTGGTCATATTTGGGCATAGTTGACTTTTGGTCAACCATTGGTCAAACCTAGGTCAAACACCTTGATTTGCATGCCCAAGTATTTTTCATTAATTTTTGAACCTTTTTAACTTTGTGGCATGTTGTTCGATATATGGTTGACTTTTTGGTCAACTCTAGTTGACTTTAGTCAACTATCTCAATTTGCATGCTAGTTGAAGCATGTAGTTTAGAAAACCCTATAGGATAGCTTGGAAGTTGTTCAGTGAAGTTTGACTTTTGGTTAAACTTGGTCAACCTTCTCTAGTTTGACCCTTGTGATCAAGTCTCTAATCAATTGGACCTTAATAGACTTGTTGGTTATCTTATTACATAGTTGACTTTTTAGTCAAACCTTGGTCAAATGCCTTGATTTGCATGCCCAAGTATTCTTAAATGCATTTTATTTACTTTTAGCTTGGTTGTGCATATTTCGGTGATGGTTGACTTTTGGTCAACTTTGGTTGACTTTTAGTCAACTATCTTGATTTACGTGTCAGTCAAAGCAAATAGTCTAGGGAACCTTTTAGCTTTGTTTGGAGCTATTTGATGAAGTTTGACTTTTGGTCAAACTTGGTCAACCTTCTATGGTTTGACCTTTGGGGTTTTGTCAAACCCTTCGATATTATTAGTTGTTTATTTTTTTCTCTCTGCACTTTTTAGCATGCACATAAGGTCTTGTGCCAGTTAGTGAATTCTACTTAGTTGCGTTGGAGTGATTGTTTGTAGTTATTTAGTTGGTTTTAGAAAAATTTTGTAGTTGTGTTTTGCTCAACTTTTGGGCATGACACTATGCACTACATACATCAACTTACCAATCATTGATCGGTACAGTGTCTGGTTCACCTCTGTAGTTTCATCTTTCTTAGTCAATTTGCAACTTGTGACCATTGGTGTTCCAACTCTTTTAGCATCTTCCATGCCAAATGTTCTCAATATTTCCTTTATGTACTTGGATTGTGTGATGAATATTCCATTATCTTGTTGAATAACCTATAGTCCTAGAAAGAACTTAATCTCTCCAAACATAGACATTTTGAATTCTTTTCTCATCTCATTAGCAAATGATTTACATACATTATCTTGTCCTCCAAAAATAATATCATCCACAAATATTTCAGCAATCAAAATAGTATCATCAATATTTCCTTTCATATACAAATTGTTGTTCTCACTTGTTCTAACAAAACCAATACTTAACAGATAAGTATGCAACCTTTCATACCATTCTCTCGGTGCTTGCTTTAGACCATATAAAACTTTGTTTAATCTACATACCATGTCTTTCTTGTCTGGATCAACAAACCCTTCTGATTGTTCTATGTAGACTTCCTCTTCTAGTATTCCATTCAGAAAAGAAGACTTCACATCCATTTGATATAATTTAAACTTCTTATGTGTTGCATATGAAAGTAACATTCATACTCCTTCAAGTCTAGCAATAGGTGAAAAAGTCTCACCTTAATCTATACCTTCCTCCTATGCATATCCCTTGCATACAAGTCTAGTTTTTTTCCTTGTAACCTCTCCAATCTTATTCAGCTTTTTTCTGAAAATCCATTTAGTACCGATAACATTCTTATCTTTAGGCCTAGGTACCAAAGTCCATATTTTTTTCTTCTCTATCTATTCTATCTCATCATTCATTGCATTTATCCATTCCTCATTCTCCAATGCAACTTTAACATTCTTCAGTTCAAATTCACAAACTAAGCATGTACCTTGTCTAAGCTTACTTCTTGTCATCATACCAGCTTGCTTGTCTCCAATGATTTGTGTTAGAGTAAAGTATTAATTATATTAATATTTACTCCCTTCTTAAAATGTCAACTCCCTTTTTCTTTAGTTAAAAGCACATGCACTAGTTGTTTTAAACTCATGCATTAGTCATGTAATAGTCAAACTGATTATTGCATGCACTAGACTTTGCCTTTCAAGGCTTTTTGATCTCCTTTATAAGGATGATCCATTGTACATTATTATTCATTCATTAATTGATGATATTTTCTTCTTCATTTTTTGAGTCAAACCCTTGCCCTCTTCTTGTCTCAACTTCCTTGTAATAGGTTTTTGTATGCATGTGATCTTCAGATTTTATGGATTTGTATTGCTCAAATCCTACAATTTGGTTCTCAAGATGATGTCTTCTAACAAATCTTTCCAACAAAAAATTTCTTCTTTCTTTTTCATCATGTTCAAGTTCATTAGCTTGCTTGGTGTTAGCACCTGTTAAAATTTTCATGTCCTCATTGTTCTTCCCCTGGCCTCTGCAGTCTCTTTTTTGGTCTCTAGCTAAAACCCTAGTTGAAAATTCAAAAACTAGACATTGGGTGGAAAAAAATTTAAAATGCCCATGCCCTATTCTTTTTTGTTGTTACCTTTTTGGGCCACTTAAAATCCTTAAATCCACATGTGTTAATTAAAATGACCTTTTATATTGTTTGGCAGTTAGATTTTTATGTCTGGCGGGGTCCCCTTTAATTTTTCCTAAATTTCTATCACCCTGCAATCTTTAATTTTTCCTAAGTCCCTAGCGCTTAATGTTTCCCTAAGCCTAATGTCTTGATGACCTCTATATTTTCCTGGGCCTGGCTCCCTAACACCATCTTAATCCTATGGTTGTCATAAGTTCGCAAGGGTTTTGTTAGAGGCTTGTGATCTTACGACGGTCGTTGATTCTCTTTTATGACATAACCTTTCAATGTAGGTGGGTCCACTGCTAGGTAAGCACATGTGGCAGTCTCTCATTCATCGAGATATCCTATGCAGCACGGTGGGGTCACACTCTATGATATCGACTAAGATTCTAGATTAACAATTGGCGTATAAGTGCATAGAATCTTTTCAACCCTTCAGATCATGCACCATCCGTCTGATCATCCAAGTGTTCAAGTCAGTAGTGAATGGTGGGTCCAAAGTGACATGTAGGTACAGTTGGCATTCTGTAATTGGTCCACGATGCAATTTTCTGTAGTTGTCAGTGGGACCTGGTTTTCAGCTTGTCAGAGGGTCCTAACATTTGTAGAAAATCAACGACGGACATAAGTTCTTAAGGAATGTGTCAGACACATGAGATCTTCAAACAACTATCAATTTTACCTTTTCCAGAGTTGAAAAAATATGGTGGGCCCATTGCTACATGTACAAAAATGCCATCTCCTCATTGGTCGACGTGGATGATAATGTAGGGTGGGGTCATTGTCAGGAAAGTTGGTGATGAGGATGGAATCAATAGTTGGCGTATGATCTCATGGGTTGTGTCAGAGCCATGAGATCTTGCACCCACCATCTGATTTGAAGGCTTACTACGGTGGGTCCTTTGTCAATGGTGACTAAGCATGAGCAGTGAATGGTTTGCTGACAAGTGGAAAAAAGTGGTCCTAGGCAGGGGTATAAGGTCTAGCGGTCTAGATAAATAAGGTTAGCGGCCTGAAAAATTTCAATGGGTTCGCTCATTTGTGAAGAAAATTGGCAGTGTTCTAAAAGGTCTAGCGATTCAGTGAAGGAAGGTCGCGTAATCACTAAATTATTTAGTGGTAACATAAAGTGTTTTGTGAACTGGCGGAACCCTTCAGTCACTAGTTCGCTAAATGTGACTAGGGTCTTTTTAAAAGATAAGTCATAAGGCCCATGAAAAAGAAAGATCTGACGGCCAGGACTTAAAGTTGATCGAGTTTTGAATATAGACCATTGATTTGTTGCTGGTGCCTTGGAAATGACCTTTGCAATTTGAATTCAAATTTTGAGAGGGTTTCTAGCGACAAAAAGGACCAAAATTGAATGCTTTCATGGTCGGATCTAGTAGAATTAGTTTTGTTGACTGTTGCAGTGTGGTCCAGGGTGTTCCATGATCATTTGCAGGGGTCTATAATGTGTTCTTTGTGCTCGAGGCATGTTGCAGGTGGCTGAACAGGTTGACAAATTCAACATTTTCATGGTTCTCAATACTTTCTTAGGGAATTTGTCATGATTGATGATCTTTCCAAGATATGTCTTCTCCTGGTTGCCTAGGTTTCTTCCCCTGTAATAAATTTTTGACTGTTTCTAGTTGGTTGGGTGGTTGAAACCCTAACCCTAGTCACCCAAAGCTTGATGCATCCTCTTTGAGGATTCCAAGGTGACTAGGTATAAGTGGTTAGTTTTTTGATAGAGTAAGGGTTCAGTCTTGAGGTTTTGTTATGAATTTTGGTCAGTTCCAGTGGTTGTGATTGTATGAACATTTGAGGAAAGAGGAGCTGGATTTTGGGTCTTTTTCCTATCTTTGTGTTGCTTTGATTGTATATTGATCCTGAATATGTTAATGAGAATGCTATTGAGTTCCAATCTTACATTTGTGTATGTCTTCTTATTTTGGTTCTACGCTCATATATGTTAGTGTCAAAAAGTGTATTAGCATATGCTAAACAAAGAGTATTGTGAGGTCATCTCTGAGTTCCTAACAAAGTTAGGATTAAATTCTTTTAGGTGAGTTTAGTGATTTTACAACCAAATAAGAATCTGATGTCCTTGTGTTTGAGGGAGAGGGATAGTAGGAAAAGCACTTATCCTAAATTCAAGTATGTTTGAGTTAGAATTTTCAGTTGGTATAAGTTATTTAGTGACTCTATGCCCTGGGTTAAGGCACTGATCTATTCTCTAGAAGCAGTCCATCATCATCAATCACACACATACATTTAAATGATAATATCTTTTAGTCAGTTAGTAAAGGACATAGTTGTATATTGTTTTAAGACTCCTTTGGAGAAGTGAGTCAAGGGTACACCTGTCTAATAATCTTGGCTCAAAGTGTAGGAGGATCTCTTTGATCCTTGTTAATTGGCCCTCTTCCTTGTAGACTTTGGAGTGGTGATAGAGTCAAAGTATCATTAAAGTTATCCATCAAAGTATAAATCTACAAGTTGAAGATCAAAGGGAACTCCCAACACTCTGTAGGTCCTTCCTGATTGTTAGTTTCTCCTTGTTGTTCCATGGTGTTCTCTTCCTAGTGCTTGGTAGGTTGTACCTGCAACATCAGTAGGGGCTCTAGATGTTCAATGTAAGTGAATCTATCATAATCTTCTGGTTCTTTAGTGCTTTCTTCACTATCTTAGTATCAAAATCATCAACCCTGACATTAGTACTTTCAATCATTTTGTTAGTCACTTTATTTAGATACTTATATGATTTTCTTTTAGTAGAATATCCAAGAAATATTCCTTCATCACCTTTAGAGTCAAACTTTCCATTTTTTTCATCTTTCAGAATAAAGCATTTTCTACCAAAATTTTTGAAGTAACTTATACTTAATTTGTGACCAAACCATAACTCATAGGGTGTCTTTTTTGTGTCCTTCTTCAGTTGTACTCAGTTCAGAACATAAACAATTGTGCTAATTGCTTCTCTCCATTACATCTAGGGTACATTCTTTTCTATCATTAATGTCCTGGCGCAATCCACAATTAATCTATTCCTTCTTTCAGCAATCCCATTTTTATGTGGTGTCCTTGGTGCAGAAACCTATCTTTTTATTCCATGCTCATTATAGTAGTTGTTTAATTCATCAGAAATAAATTCACCACCTGTGTCAGATCTCAATCATTTCAATTCCTTACCGGTTTCTTTCTCCACTTTTTCCTTGTACCACTTAAACATTTGAAATGCTTTTGATTTCTCCTTTAAGAACATAACAATCATTAATCTAGTATAATCATCAACAAACAAAATAAAGTATATATTGCCATAGTAGCTCTGTGTTCTCATGGGACCACATAAGTTGGTGTGAACTAGCTCCAAAATTCTCTTTGTTGAAAAATCTTTTCTCTTAAAACTAGATTTTGTCATCTTACCTTTCTAACATTGATGACACATCACATGATCAAGATTTTCTAGGCTAGGCAGACCTCTAACCTTTTTCTTTCTACTGATTTTAATCATGTTATCAAAGTTTACATGACATAGCCTTTTATGTCATAACCACACATCCTCATTTTTCATCATCAAACGAGAAGACTATGCATTATCAAGATAAAACAAATTACCTTTCTATTTTTCTCCTATTCCAACAAGTTTCCCATCATCATCAAATATTTTTACCTTTTTTCTCTCAAAAGCTACTCGGTGACCTGAATTGATAAGTTGTACCACACTTAGCAAATTGTAGTTTAGTCCTTCTACCCAATAAGCATTATCACATCTTATTCTATCATTTATCAGTAAAGTTCCTTTTCCTCTAACCATACAAGGTGTATCATTAACCATTTTCATAGATCCTCTATTATATTGCTCAAGATGATTAATTTTTTCTACATCACCAATCATATGATGTGTACAACCACTGTCAATAATCAATGTATCATTTTTATTAACCTTAGAAATAAGTGATGTCTCTACATACCTTTCTTCTTCCTTTATAATCATCCTTCATTGCAACAATTACTACCTCCACATCTTCATCGGTGTCGGTATCAGTGTCATCTTCCTCAACAATGTAACACACCTTCTTTCCTTTGTCATTTTTGTCTCCATTGTCTCTATTGTAGTGTCAGTAACTTCTGTTGCCTCTTCTCCCATAGCTTCCTTCACTAGATCAATCTTTGTTTCTATCATCATCTTTCTTGTTTGGACATCTAGTAGCAATATGACCAACTTCTTTGCAGTTAAAACAAGCTAAAGGTAACTTACCCTTATATCTACCTTTACCTTTAGGTAATCTCCTAACCATAAGAGCTTCAAGCTCATCAAGCTCATCATCGGTATTACTGTCATTATCATCTCTATTGCTTCTACTACTAGACTTACCAATCTTCAAAGAAGACATAAAAGCATATTCAACAGATGATACAACACTATTATCAAAGTTGTTTAGCTCAAAAGTTGTTAGTTTACCAATCAGATTGTTAAGAGTAAGAGCAATGCCAGGTGAAGACCTCATTTCATGTATAGTAGAAATTTTGATTGCATAAATAGGCAATAAGGTTCTCAAGATTTTTCTCACCATTGTATCTTCTATAATAACTCCACCAGATCCTCTGATAGGATTAACTACGTCCTTTATTCAGTTTGTATACTGCACAATGTTTTCTCCCTCTTTCATTTTCATATCATCGAATCTTCCTCTTAAACTTTCAGCTCTGGCTCTTTTCACATTTGCATCACCACTATAAACTTGAGCAAGTTTATCCCACATTTCCTTAGAAGTAGTGAAATCCTTGACATCTTCTAATTTGGCATCAAACAGAGTAGCAACAATCTCCATCATAGTAATATTATGCTCATGCCTATCTCTTAACTGGTCAAGTGTTAAAGGTCCTGTAGGCGGTGCTAAGTAGCCATTATCTAATAGAGTGAGGGCAGAATTCCCAATACTAGATATATGCAGTCTCATTCAGCTTTTCCATATTGTAAAGTTGTCCTTGTTTAGCTTCGGCACATCCCTCTTATACATTTTGTGATCTTTATGTTGAAGTCCTTAAAACTCTATTCCAAGAAACCAAGATGCTTTGATACCAATTTTTAGAATAACTGAGAGGGGAGTGAATCAGTTATCCTCAGTCCCAAATACAAAATGTATAACTCCAAAACAAATTCAGCTAATTTTGCAGCTCGGTAAACATAAATATAACATTGTCTATTATTTTACCGATTATCAGTTAATTATTCATAGTGATTATCGACCAAATCAAATATGTAACATGAAAAGTATGATATCAAAACAATCACCACATAAACACATAACATAGGATATTTGACGTGGAAACCCTGTAAAGGGAAAAACCACCTAGGACCAGTAACCCAAAATATTTTCACTCTTCTGAAGTGAGCTCGGTGAAGAGCCAATCGTGTTAAAGGTTACAAAACACACTATAAGGTGTGAGCTTGTTAGAGGATTTAACACCAACAGTTATCATCCAACCAAAATTCACTATGGGGTTGATAGGATAACAATGTACACTCTATGAATGACATATAAGACTTTCAAGTCTACTTAGTTAAGAGATTTCTCTATTTACAATGGTTAAACTGTAACATCAGTTGATCTGATTATAATACAACTTATTTTGTAGATGTTTAGATCTAATATAAGTCCATACAAATCCTTTGATCAATATATCTATTCAATTATTTCAACATTCAATAACTTACTATCACTCGGTAAAGCTCATTGACGCTCGGTTAACTCTATAGTTTGGTTCTTCTTCAAATAGTTTGATCAAGCATGCATGAAGCTCTGTTCACATGATATCTTTGTAGTCTCCTTCCTATGGCATCCCTCTCCACAATGAAATCACTATCTTGTAAATAGACAAGTAAACCATTTTCTTCTCATCCATCAGATTTTGTCACTTTATGTCCTTCATTAATTTTGCCACTTAAACCTTCCTCGGTAGTTGTGTCTATGTCACATTTTGATTCCATCTATTACATCTTCTTCAAATTTTGTTAGCCATAGATCTTAGTAGAAAACTTTATCTCTCACCTTGAAATCATACACTTTACAACTCATCAATTTATGTCAGCTAAACTAGTCATTTTAGTTCTTTTGTCCATTCTCAGTTAATACAGAAATGTGTTGGTGAACACAAGCTTAGTTGTAACTATGATCGTCGGTATACACTACATTGGCTTGGTGTATACTAGAATGCTTCATTAACTGACCACACTGTATTGTAGTACTTTTCTTCCTTCTTCATAAATGATTAGTTTAACATAATCAAGTCAACAATATGAAGTCATAGACTCATTAATAAGTTACCCAAAGTATTCCTTATCCTCATCTGTCATATCCATCTTCCTCTATGTAGATATATTAGTTCCTTATCTTTTCACTCCTCTTTACAAATGTGTAGATCTTTGTAACTATCATGATAAGTATTATCAAAACTAGTTGACATCAATGGCAACATAAAGTTGATTCAATTATCTTACATAACAATTCAATCTCTCCCATCAGGTTCATAATCAGTTGTAGTTCATCACATACAACTTTGATTAATGGTTATCTTAATTTAGGAATTTTGAGTTTTTGAGTTTCTCACAGTAATCGAGAAGGCAATGACATTTTAAATATTTAAATTTAAAAATGGAAATACCATCGCTTCCTTATTTCTACTGAAACATACTTAAATGTCTAATACACAGATAAAGAAACTAATTAAAATATTGCAATGATAGGGAAGTCTAAGAATCACTTTTTGCACCCATAAAATGCAAATTAAAATGAACTTGCAAAATTTTCATTGTTGTTTTCATAACATTAATAATTACATTGTCTAGTACAAAGAAAAACCTACTAGATCATTAGTAGTGGACCAGTGCCAGTGGTATTTTTCTATTATAAAAACCCCAAAAATGTGGTATGTTTGTATAAAAAAAACCCAAAAGACATGGTATGTTTGTATAAAAAACCAAAAAAGAGTGATGACGGGCCATGGGTAAGTGGTAACACTAGTGATTTCCCCCTCTGGCTCCATCTAAGTAGAATTCTCTATAGAGGATGAATTGGGAGAATTCATCGAGCCACCCATATTCCCCCACCTAAGTCTCCAATTTTTCAAGAAAAAACCACTTATGAAGAAAATCCCTAGCAATCAGTGCCCATTTCCTATTGTGCTTCAACTGCCTAGCATTCAGGCCCAACAGAAAAGGTTGCATGGCCACATTCTATCCTGGAAGGAGAAGCTTGGGTATTTCACTTGCCCAAGGGATCCCCACCCCTATTTCTACATACACAACAACATTAATTTTGTTCCTAATGTATTCTTATTTGAATACCTTCCTCAGCAGCATCAACATGTCCACCTTCTATCCTCTAAGGTCAAGAAGAGATGCCAGAAAATAGGATGTAATATCTGTGTTGACATAGTGCCTATCTTCATTGTGCTAAAACTCTCTACCCAACACCATTTTAAAAGCCTCTATTACTAAAGGCCCACCCTCCATATAAATTGATTCTAAGGTTGCATCTAAGAAAGAACCCAAAAAGGCCTTCTGAGCCTCCTCAAATGTGCATCTAAGCCTAACTGGAGTGTCCATCTCAAACTTTAGAAACCTTAAAAATAAATTATTTACACACTAATGACCTTAACAAATAATTTATCTAGCAAAGATGAATTAAGGAATAAAGAAGCTAGATCGTCTATAAATAGCCCTTGATCATTACTTAGCAATAAATTATTTTATCTTTAATGGTATTAAATCCATTGTCCTTAATATGCCTCTAAATCTTTCATGTAAATCTTTCCCCTAAATGCATTCTTGTGAGAAATTAAAATTTTGTCCTTAATCTTTCATATACGGATGTAAATCTTTCCCATAAATGAATGCATGTCATAAATCGGTAATATCATTTGTATGAATTTGGAAGTTGTGCCTGTTGAGTGGATGGCAATTAAAGAATGTCACTTGTCACTGAAAAGGCATTTATTTCTTACCGAGTTAAGAGTTACAAGTTGCACTATCGATACATGTCATGCTTATCGATACCAACATGTTGAGTCTACAAAAAAGTTGACAAGTACAACCCTAATTTGATGTGTCAACATTCTAGTGACTTCATGGAGAACTCTATTTCCTTCAAGAAATTGGGGCCAAAATTAAACTTCAGCCATTGATCTTGGATCATCAGACATGTTGATGTCACTATCCATGTTATGTCCCATCTTTTGAAAATCACCAATAAAATATTTTGTTCCCATAATTAACAAGTGATTAGCCAATAAAATAAATAAATTTTCAAACGGTACATAAAATTCGCCAATACTATTTTTTTTTCCTTCATAGAAAATTGTTCGCCTCATATGTTATCCTTTTTTACTTCAAAAGAAAAAAATTTGCCTCATCTAATATATATTTTCCACCACATGACTGTATAATTCACAATGAATTTATGGAATTTTAATTTGGGAGGCAAAAAATCACCAATACAAGCTATGAAAATTTGTGGATTAGAAAAAAAAATCGCCTTCATTAAGAAAAATTTCCCCCTAAAATAATGTATGATTCACCAAGATTTTACACTTTTTCCTAGGAGGGGGTTTCTTAAAGTTATCCCTGATCTTGATGTTAAGAACACCCAAAAATAATAGTGAAAGAACCATTGTGAAAAATATATTTGATGCATACCAAGCGATCGGTTTAAAATCACATACTAAAGGTTCTAATGTTACTCAACGTGTCTTCACGTCAACCATAATGGGAAAGGAAATGCAAAAATCTTGTTTAATAACCAAAATAAGAAAGTCATTAAGGATACATAGAACAACATTACACTATGCCATAGGGAGATAGGAGAAAATTGAGGATCCTAAGAATAATTCTCTTTGGGAATTCTTGGATAGACTCCCACACAAAGATAAACTTTTGTTGATGCACTAAGAACATTAATTGAATTTTTTTAGCATGACAACACAAGGGTTTTGTTAGGAATGAATGCTAAATATATCCTATGGGAGTATTAGCAGCCATTCTATAGCAGTTGTTGTTGCATTCATGACTATGATTGTCATTAATGTCAACACAGTGATCTACTGAAGACTAGTAGAGAAATAGACAATGTTTGGATTAGCGCACATGGGATATTGTAGATCAAGTTATGCAATGTTGAGGATTTACTCTATAATGTGTTTTATGTTCATGGTTAAGAGTGCAGAAAGTAATTCTTTTATTCATAGAAGTTATGAGCATTTTGATGAAAGCAGTATTCAGGCAATGTTCCTGAGTAGTGGTTTTTGGAAATCGGATGATATCTCCTAATCAGGATGGAATCTGGTTATGCACATTTGGATGGTAGTTGAAGACATCATGATGATGATGTGGTTGATAGTGCAAAATTTGAGGTCACACGAATGAAGAGTTATGCTATTTGGAAGCCGACAGTTTTGTGTAATTTTGATGTAGCGTGTGGAAACTTTTATTTTGTAATTTGGATGCCGACTCATTTGTAATTACTTGAGTGTGGTATAAAAGAAGGAATGTTTTTCTTGTTGAAGTGTGGAATGAAATATGGAATTGGAATTGTGAAAGCAAATTTGTGAAAGAGGATATGCGAGGTACATAGATCTGAAATTGAGATCTGATGTAGCAGTAAGTGCGGTTTGGTACAGTTAGAGAAGAGGTAACATATTATTCTATTGAATAATCTAGAGATCATTTGGGTAGTGTGTTCAGTGATCTTTCCATTGAAGTTGTTTGGGCAGTGAGTCCTTCTATCTTCTATAACTCCTAACAGAGTTAGAATCTTTTAGTAGGGATTCAAAGTCTCCTAACAGGGACTCATATGTATTGAATGTATTTCATAAGACTCCTAACAAATTCCATCCTTTCACAAGGAATATTCATATTAGTGCATCTTTTGTGGGCATCATTCCCATCGAGGTTTACTCTTTGATCAAGAGGTTCCCTAGTCAACATATCTTGTGTTATTGTGTTATTGTGTTATTGTGTATGAGTATCTTTCTATGCTTGTTGATTACATTGTTTATATGGTTGAAATCTATTAAAGTTGATAAAGGTTATTATTATCAGATAACTAATTTTACCCCCCCCCCCCCCACCCCCTCTCAGTTATCTTGGTGGACTTTACTTTCTAACAGGTTTCACCCAACCAAAAAGATGTTGTAAGAAGGAAATCAAATCTAGAAATTGTGAAGCACATCCTAAACATTTTTTAGAGATGAATCAAACACAATTTTATAAAAGGTTTCTTCAAAGATTTCCTCACATTAAAATTAGTCAAAGATTATTTGAAATGCTAAAACTATTTTATGTTAAGATTAATCATGCATGTACTACATGTTGTTGTTGGGTCCATATTGAATTTTTTATGCATTATGATATTTATCGTCATGTATGTTGTACTTTGTACACTAACAATATTTTATAGGATTGTGGTCTACAAGTATCTCCTAAGTCACCAAGATAATTTATTCAAGTGTGCTATGGAAACAAGATGATGGTTACATTTATTATAAGATGATGTACTTGAAAGGATTTTTCCCTACATGTGTGTTTTGCAATAGTTGCATAGATGCCTACATCTAGATAACACACATGAAATTGGTAAGAAATGAGTTTCTTTTGGAAAATACAAGTCAGTCACATATGGTGTTAAAGATGGAAAAGAATTGAAGAGGTGTGAGTTAGTGAAAACGGATATATGCATAGCTAATTTTATGAATATTTTTCAATAGAAACTAGTTTATGAGTACATGGGTCATACACATAGAGCTAGGTGGTTAGATGAGAAATTTAAGTTATGTAAGGATACTTTTCCACTTGGTACTATTATCTGTGTTGTTGATTTAGATGAGATTTATACACTAAAACCTTAAAGTGAAGTGCAACCTATGCATTACCAGTCTACACAAGTTACAATTTTTGTACACGTAACATCTGTAATACCCCAAAAATGGGCTATAGGTTCATTAACCTCCTATATCGACACATCAAACAAAATCGACATCGAAGTCCTAACCAAAGGCACATTTGAACATCATTGAATCCTAATTGATTATCTCAAATTCTACATCGGGGAATATTCCTAGTAATATTCCTAATCATCTTAATTATCTTTAATTTAAAGATTATTTGGTGATAAATCAATTTATCCTAAAGTTTGATTAATTGAATATTCTAAATATTTAATTAATTAGATTTAATTATGCCACTTAATTGTTTAATTGAGGTTAATTCTATTTATTCCTAAATTGTATTATTTAATTTTGACAATAAATCCAAAATCCTATGAATAATTGATTAAATTCTTATTTAATTAATTAAAGCAAGTTGTCAATTTTTAATAATATTGTTTTTGAATAAAAGTTTGAAAAATAATTGATTAACCCATAAATCAATTGTTTTATTCTTCAAAATCAGTTAAGTTGGAAATAAATCACTTTATTATTAAATTAATTCATAATTAAAACATGCACAATCACAAAAGTAGACAACTATCAATTATCAATTAAAGCTAAACTCTATTTTGAGTTGATCTCTGCTTTTGCATGTTTTTTGTGAGTTAAATATCCTTTATTTAAAAATAACTCAAAAATCAACCTAAGTTATTTGAGTGATTTATAGATTTCTTCCATGCATCCTCAAAGCCCTAGATTTCTATAAATTAAGGCTTCAGCTCATCTCAAATCATCTCATATTTTTGCATCCTCACACTGTTGAATTGGAGACTGAAGAATCATCTTTGTGAATCCAAGCTATTGTGAGATCATTCTTATTTTTGAGTATTGCATATCATTTAGAATTCATCTTAGATCAATTCATTGCATATCAATTTCATCTTAGATTCTAGATTCATATCAGTTTTCATCATATCATTGCATAGAAATTTTTTTTAAAAAAAGATTAATTGCATTCATATTTCATATTAGTTTTGCATTCAAATCCTTCATTTAGGTGTCATCAAGGTCACTGGTCTCGATAACAATCTGAGAACATCATACTCGCACCTATTAGAAGGCATTAAATCACCTGGTTAGTTTAGCTTTCAATTCATTGCAACTTTCATTTTTGCTAACCTCTAATGTTTTACTGAAGTGTTGTGTCTATAAATCAAGTACAAAATTTACACACACATTTCTAGCACCCACCGTGGGGCCCTGATATAGGTTTCCAATTCAATTCTAACAATTTCTATCTTTTCTTCTCAATTTTTGAGCCAAAACTATGATTTTTAAATTATGTCTATACAATTTTCATATGAGTTTTTGAAAAAAGTCATCTCAGACTATACCCACTATCGTACGATAGTATATTGGATCGAGAATCATGCCAGATTGTACACACTATCATTTGGAAGTTCAACTGTCATATCATCATACACCTAGTGTCGTACGAGTTTTAGGACTGTCATCTGGACGCAAACCCAGTGTCGTATGAGTTTTGGCACCAGGTTTTCATTGTCATTTCATTTTTTAGGGTAGTTTTTCATATTTGGTTTTTAGATTTTGACTAACAACTAATCTTAACAATTGAAATTCTCTATTTTTGATTGGAAAAAGTGCAAGAATTGCTAAAAATAGGTAAAAATCTACTAAGCGCATTGCGAGGAATTTAGGTAATCTTCTCAGCTGATAAGACTTCAATTTTGGATCTAAAATGAACATCTCATGTGTTTAGCTTGAGTGACTTTTATTGCTTTCTTATCACAGACTTCATTTGGGCTATAAAAATGAACATAGTTTGCTTTCAGCATCTTTGTTACACATAGTAATTAGGCCCCATGAACACTATTTGTGGATCTTGAGAGAGTGGGTTTCCAGTGAAACTCTTTTCAACAAGGGATCCCTTGTCGGTGGGGAGGATACTGAGGGAGTCTCACGTTCCACTAGATTCGTGTGTCTTCAACTTTTAATCGAGGCATTCTCTCTCCAGAGAGGTTGATAGATCATAAGGGGTCGATGTCATAGATCTTTGTGAGATAATCTTGGTCTTAGTGTGTTGGATTAATCTGTCTGCTTTGTTTGGGTTAAAAGTGAAAAGGCTAGGGGATTATGCTCTACTTCCTTTTTGGATAGTACCATAAACCCAAATCCTTGAATCTAGAACCAGTCTCCATGTGGTATATCTTGTGAGTCATCTTTAGAGAGGGTTAACCATAGTGGACATTCCCTTAATTGGGTCAACCACATTGACAGAACCTCAAGCGGTAATAGCCATTTTCACCATGGTAGTGACAACTGCTACATAAATGTCCTATTGGAAGAAATCTCCACAGGTGTGGTCTCTTGTTGGGCTATCATATCTCCCTAGCAGATCCTAAAGATTAAGTTCTCAAACTGTGTCAAAACCCTAGTGCACTTGGATTGGAGTTCACCCTCTTGGATCATAAAATTTGTAGAATCAAACCATTACTAAAAACCCTAGTGAGGCCAAATTTTAATTTTCTAGGGTATATGTGTGTTATTGCAAAACATTTTTGGATCATACACAATTAGCACTTCTGAGGATTAGAATGAATAAAATCACTTGATTTTTCATGTGCAAGGTTGCTTTTGCCCTTGTTCATTGTTTTCAAACATGCTTCAAATCACTTGCTTGCTATTTTGCGTGCTTTTTTATCTATCTAGTTATTGAAAATGAACAAATCTATTACCATCCTCAAATCTAGACATTAAAATTTGCAAACAATCTGAATCTGAAAACTCAAAATTTGCAAAATTTGAAGTAAAATTCTTTTCTGGAGTCCACTGTCATCTCAGTCAGTCAAAAAGTCATACGATTTTTTATCAAATGTCATTTCATTACTACCTAGCTGTCGTATGGTAAAGAACCCAGTGTCATATGAGTCTTTCTACAGTCAAATTCAAAAATTCAAATCCTGCTAGCAACTGTCATGCGAGTTTTGCAACTATCGTACACACTTTTCAACTATCGTTTCATAGCATACCCACTTTCATATGAGTCTGTAGAGTGTTGTTTGGGAAAATTTTGAAAAGTTGTTAGAAAATTGTCAGAATTGCCAAATACTTAGCTTTTTCAACCTATTTCCAGAATCTATCGAACAAATCATTATGTCAGGAACAAAGTAGTAGCTATTGAGAATCCTATCATTTTCCAAAAGTGGCCTTTTGAATCTGATTTAGCCTTCTATTTAATCGATTTGAGTCCTTTTCATCTTGTGTCAAAACCTTGTCAAATCTATCAATCTTCTATCAAATCTTCAAAAATAGACTAAGTGTTGTGAACTCATGTCTGCTATCTTTTGGGAAATCTACCCATACATCTAGGGCATAGTATCCTTCACCCACATCTAATCAAATCTTCAAACCAATCATAATC
The DNA here is from genome assembly GCA_027943335.1 of Chamaecyparis obtusa. Lineage (NCBI taxonomy): Eukaryota > Viridiplantae > Streptophyta > Pinopsida > Cupressales > Cupressaceae > Chamaecyparis > Chamaecyparis obtusa. Next base: position 2,841,704 of record BSBK01001555.1, on the reverse strand, counting down.
TTGACAAGGTTACGTCATCTAATTTTCTTGCATCAAATCATTCTTCAATTGTCTTCATCCTATTCTCTTCACTTCACCTAAGGTTAATGGTGGAAACCAGAGCTTCCTCACACAAGAAATCAAGAGAGATGTCTTAGACCTTACCTTTGACTAATATTCAAGGTCCAACTCTTGAGCAACTCATCAATTCTAATCTTTATGAGGATGATGGTCTTGGCAACTTTCGATTGAAAACTGGTTACATACCTCCTCCATCAACCGAAGGAGGTAATCAAAAAACTCCTCCTCGATCTATCTCAGGGAGTCCTAGAACTCCTAGCATGTCTCAAGTAGGGATGAATCATGGCTCTCAAGGAGCTCATTCCCAACATGGTGCAAATCATGAACCCACACCTGAAGAAATTGCCCAATACCCAAATGATGATGAATTCAAGAAAATGATGAGGCATTTCTTGAAAAAAAATAGAGAAACATACTTTTTGGAGTTAGCTCATCAAGGAGCTAAGCTTCCTCCTAATTTTAATGTCAAAGATATCATCACACATGAGGAAGAAACTGTGATAATGGCCATGATGAAATAGATGCATGCTTTACAAGTCAAACTAAATAAACTCAAAAAAGAGAAGGAACCCAAGGAGTTCTCCATGGAGGCTCTATGTCCTTTTCCATTTGACAAAGACTTGTACATGCCACCATTTTCAAAAAAAGAGTGGAGATGCCAAAGTATGATAAATATGACAAACACTCTAATCCTTAAGATCATGTCAGAGAGTTCTGTACACAATCCATGGAGTTCATGCATGAACTGACCTATCTGATGCACCTCTTTCCTAGATCTCTAGATGGAGCATCCATTCATTGGTTTTCTAGATTGCCTCCTACAATTAAAATTTTTGACTTGATTAAATTGTTTTATGAACAATACTCCTACAATATTCAACATCCAATCACCACGATCGATATTTGTAACCTTAAGCAATATCCAGGAGAACCATTCCTAACATTCCTCAAGAGGTGGTGAAAGAAGTTCTCTCTATATGCTAGACCAATTCTTGAAATGGAGAAACTCAAAATCTTTATCAATAACCTTGTCGCAGAGATCAACTACCCATTACAAATGCAAGATCATACATCTTTTGACAAAATGGTAGATAATGCAATCAAGATTGAGAAAGTACTTGTCAAGAAAGGAGATATCATGCTTCAAAAGGACAAATATGAATCTGGATCTAGTTCTAAAGATAAGAACAAAAATTAGAACAAGAACAAAGGCATCATCACCGATGGCATTGTTGACACTATCTGTGCCCCATCAAAGGCACCAGCCTACAACCTAACTCTTGGTTCCCAAGCCATTAAAGCTTCAGAACAAAAGTCATCCAAACCATTCCAAAAGAAGCCAGAATACAAATCTTGGGATAAAAAGTGAAAGTTCACTCCTCTTGGAGAATCTTTAGAATTAGCCATGAGAACTCTACTTGCTGACAACATCATCTCTTTACCAGCAATCTGAAAATTTGATCCAGACCCTAAGCCACATTGGTGGAAAGAAAATGAATTATGTGATTTCCATTGAGGTAAAGGTCACAAAACTAATAACTGCTTACGGTTGAAACACACCATTCAAGATCTGATCGATAGTGGAGACATCAAAGTTGATAATCCTAAGAGCAATAATGATCATATGGCATTTATAGAACCATTTCCACAACATGGTCAAGGACTTTCAACTTCTCAGCCTAATATGGGGGCAAAAGTCAATTATGCCTACCTTGGAAATAATGTTGTCATCAATATGGTTGAACTGTGTCTCTCTGAAAGTTGCAATGTCATCACAATTGTATGAAGAGAAAGAGATCATTCCTTAGCTAATGTAGTTACTCGATCACAAGCTTAGGCACATCTGAAAGGACAAATCCTAGATTCATCTAATGTCCCTAAGATACCCTTCAATCTTTCATCTGCTTCCAAATAGAAGGCTGCTTCCAAATCTTCCAATCAAAAGGATACAAGGCCTACATCTTATAGCATTGTTCAAAAACTCCAGTACACTAATGCCAAAATCTTTATGTTTGAATTGCTTCGAATATCCCCAGCTCATAGAGCCATACTAGACAAAGCTTTTCTTGGTTCCAATGTTCTTTATGACCTTGATTTAGATAGGTTCCAGACTATGGTTGGACATCTTACATCTCCGCAATATATATCTTTTTTAAAGGAAGATGACAACTCCTTGAGTCACCCACATAGTCAACCTTTGCATATAGAAGTCTTGATCTAGAACCATAGAGTCAAACATGTGTTGATAGATGGGGGTGCTGGCCTAAACATTTGTTCTTACAGCTTGATCACACAATTGGGATTTTCAGAATTAGCTATTGATCTTAGAAAGAAAATAACTATCAAAGCCTATGATGAACAAGAAAGATCTTCTAAAGGCACCATTGTCTTACCTATCAGAGTAGGTCTAGTTATTAGAGATACTATATGTCAAGTTCTTGATCTACCTTTGGCTTACAACATTCTTCTAGGGAGACCATGGATACATGAAATGCAAGCTATTCCTTCTACATACCATCAATGTTTGAAGTTTCCTTATGAAGGAGTATAGGTTACTATCCCCGCAGATCTGAATACAACTTGCAATACATTGAAGGAAAGTGTTGATAAGCTTGTTCCCAATAACAGAGAATCTTCTACAGAACAACTAAATATTGCTTCAACATCCAAAATGGAAGACATTGCTAAAGAGGTCAATATCAAATAGAATGGGATGGGAGAATATATTATAGAGCCAGTCTTATCTTTGACATATCTCCCTATCTCATCTAAGTCTTATGGACAATCTTTGAAATAGTCCAAGCCTGAACCTAAGGAACCTCTTGAAGCATATAAAAAGAATTTTGTGGTAGAACAAGTATCCAAGAAAGAGTTTGAAGAGGATAAAGCTATGCTATCATGGCTATACAAAGATGAACTTGAATCCCACAATGTTCAAACTAGGGACTCTATAGCACCATAGATCCCTTCTAAGTCATATGGTCCAAGAAATAAATTGATAGCTAAGATGGGATATCCAAGTCAAGGACCTCTAGGAATCAGAGGAAAAGGTCTTGTGGCACCTATTTCACATACGGGTAGGGAAAATAAGAATACTGTTGGCCTAGGATTCAAGAAGAAACCCTATCACCTCAAGGGAAATTGTTCTCATGTCATAGAGAAGATCGCACCAGATGAACCTCTTCTTAAGAAGGAGGAAGTTGAACCATTAGATAGTGATTCAAACAGCTCAACACTCATCCCCTATGAAAAATTTTCCAAAGAGATCAAAGACCTTCTTGATGATAAAGATGATCCAATCAAAAGAATTAATGTAGTAGAAACACAAGAACCTACTATCAATCAAGAGATAGTTGCAACATAAGAACTAGCTAATCTTGAAAACAATCAAGAAGAGGAAGGTGGTAGTCATTCTGAGACAAATTCTCATGAATATGAATTCAAACCAAAATCTGAGGGTAACCCTTCTTGGGGTACTCATCCTAACTTTAATCATGTTCTTAGATTTCCTAGAGGCATAGATGAAGAATCTAATGACTATGAATGGGGAGCCATTCTAGAAGAAGATGAGCTCATTACAGAGAAACATGTTGATGTTATTCACCAATATGCACCTAATCCCAATGTATGTCTAGAGTGAAATGATGAACCTATCAAGTCTGATCCACCTATGGCTGAATTGGACTCTCACAATGACATTGAGCCTATTCATGAATTGAATATCTTAAGTTGTAGTATCACCTTTAAACTTGAGCATCAGGTTAGGACCAATGATGATAGATCCATATCCATAAACACTATCTCCCAATCTTTCCCCACTTTGACTATCCAATATCTAGAACTTATTGATCAAACCTCCACAAATCTGAGCCATGGTATTTATACCTTCCCAAATGACTATGCCCTTGCTTGCTAACTCAATGCAGTTGAGCCTATGAGTACTTCCATCAGTGAATTGAGTGTTAGCATGATGGAGTTAGACATCAAATATCTCAATCAAAAAAATAAGAATAAAAAGAAAAAGAAAAAGAGTTCTAAGGGTGAAAACCACTTTGTGGCTGTCTCAGAACCTACAAAAGTAAAAATAAAAGATGTATCCAAAGGTGAAAACCTCTCTGAGGTGCCTAAGGATGAGATATTTCATGTCCTTCCGAGTCATTTATAGGATAGATCTCCAGTTCTAATTGAGCCCACTTAATCTATCAATTTGGGAACAACAAAAGAACCACAGTTGATTTATGTAGCACAATCTTTATCAGAAGAAGAGAAGCAAAAATTTACAACATTCCTAACAAAGAAGAAGATCAACTTTGCATGGAAATATTCAAATATGCCAGGATTGGATCCTAATCTTATAATGCATCATTTATCTATAGCTCCAAATGTCAAACCTGTTAAACAAAAGTTGAGAAAGATGCATCCTCATGTTGCACTCTTGGTAAAAGCTAAATTAGAGAAGCTCCTGAAAGCTGGATTCATCTAAGTTATTGATTATGTAGAGTGGATCTCTAATATTGTACCTATTTCTAAACCAGATGGTTCAATCAAAGTGTGCATAGACTTTAGAGATGTGAATAGAGCATGCCCTAAGGATGATTTTCCACTACCTAACATTGATATGATAGTGGACATGACTATGGGTTTTGAGATGTATTCCTTAATGGATGGTTTCTCTAGATATAACCAAATAAAAATTGCTCCAAAGGATCAAGAGAAAACTGCTTTCACATGTGCATGGGGTACATTCTGTTGGAATGTCATGCCATTTGGGCTTAAAAATGCTGGTGCTACATATCAAAGAGCAATGACATCTATTTTCCATGACATGATGCATCGAACTATGGAAGATTATGTTGATGATACTTTAGCAAAATCTATGATTAGAACTGAACATCTAAAGGACTTGAGCATGATCCTAGATAGAATGGAACAGTTTAGTCTCTGACTAAATCCTAAGAAGTGTGCTTTTGGTGTCACTTCTGGAAAGCTCTTAGCATACATAGTTTCAAAGAAGGGCATTGAGGTTGATCCAGCTAAAGTAAAGGCTATATTGGAAATGCAACCTCCAAAGAATATCAGTCAAATGAGGACGTTGCAAGGAAGAGTTCAATCTATCAAAAGATTTATATCATAGCTAGCGGACATATCACAACCTTTTACAAAAACATTACATAAAGGTGTGACCTTTGCATGGAATGAAGAATGTGAGAACAACTTTAACCATATCAAGAAGTATCTATCAAATCCGCCTATCTTGATGCCTCCTATTCATGGGAAGCCTTTGATCTTATATGTCTCTACTACAGATACATCACTGGGGGCATTGCTAGCACAACATGATGAGAACAAAAAGGAAAGAGCTATATACTATATCAGTAGGACATTGGTTGCATATCAAAAGAACTATTAAATGATTGAGAAAGCTTGTCTAGCTATGATCTTTGCATCACAGAAACTGAGACACTACATGTTAGCTCATACCACACATTTGGTAGCTAAAATTGATCCACTAAAGTACCTACTAAGCAAAGCTTCCCTCATGGGTAGATTAGCTAAATGGGTTATGCTCTTAAGTGAATTTGACATTGAATATGTGGAAAGAAAAGCTATCAAAGGACAGGTTATTGCTAATCAATTAGCAGATGCACCTCTGATTGATAATACACCAATGCAAATGGAATTTCTAGATTCCTCTATCATGACTCTTTCTTCTAGAGAATGGCAGTTATTCTTTGATGGCTCCTATACACAAAATGGATCAGGAGTAGGCATATTGTTCATAACTCCTCAAGGATACTCAATCCCAAAAGCATTCAGATTAAAATTCCCTTGCACAAACAATATTGCTGAATATGAAGCCCTTTTGAATGGTATGAAAATAGCAATTGAGTGGAGAGTAACAGAGCTACACATTCATGGAGACTCACAACTTGTTATCCATCAAGTCAATAATGTGTACCAAACTAAAGATGAAAATCTCATTCCTTATAAGAGAATGGTAGATTATCTAAAGAAGTATTTCCTATCTATCACATTTGAGAAAATTCCTAGAACAGAGAATAAGGTTGTCGAGGTAATGGCAACACTATCTACTTTATTACAACAGCCTGAACATGAGCTATGCTATGAGTTCTTGGTGGAAGCACTATCTTATCCTGCATATGATTCCCCCAAAACCCACATGATTTGCACTATTGTTGGTCATGATTCATCCAGATACAAAAACCTATTCTCCTATCTCCAAGAGCAAATTATTCCCGATACCTTCAACTGCCATGAGAAGAGATACCTTATCTGTAATGCCTCCCGATATGTCATCATTGGTTAGGATCTATACAAATGAGGTCTAGATGGTACACTACATAGATGTTTAGAATGGGAAGATTCTCAACGTGCATTAGAGGAAGTCCATGAAGGTATTTATGGGTCACACTCGAACGGTTTAACACTAGCTCAAAAAATTATTAGGGCTGGGTACTATTGGCCTAAAATGGAGAAAGAGGCTATCAAATTTGCTAAGAATTGTAAAAAATGCCAAGTGCATGGAAACTTAATTCATGCTCTAGGGAGAGATCTAATTCCCTTTACTACACAATGGCCTTTTCACCAATGGGCATTTGCTCTTATAGGAGCTATACATCCTCATTCTTCTAATGGACATACTCATATAATCACAGCTACAAATTATTTTACAAAATGGGTAGAAGCAGTCCCTTTGACACAAGCAATAGGAAAAAAAATATCTATGTTCATATTGAACTATATCATATGCAGATATGGGATACCTCATTCCATAATTATAGATAACGATGGACAATTCAAGAACAAAGACCTAGATGATCTATGTGCCAAATTCAAGATCACAAAACATTGGTCATCTATCTACTATCCTCAAGGGAATGGACAAGAAAAGGCTTCTAACAAGAATCTATTGAAAATCTTGCATCACACAGTTAATAAAATAGGAAGAGACTGGCATCTCATGATCAATCCAGCTCTCTGGGCCTATAGAACAAGTATTAGAACACCCACTGGGGCTATACCTTTCACTTTAGTTTATGGGTCTAAGGCAGTACTACCTATTGAGGTTGAAATCCCATCAATAAGAATCAGAATGCATGGTATACTAACTGATGATGACTACAGAGTGTCTAGGTTGCAAGAACTTGAACTACTAGATGAGTGCAGATAAGTAGCATATGATCATCTCTGAGTATATCAAAAGAGAATATCTAGAGGTTACAACAAGAAGGTCAGACACAGAGAATTTTAGGTTGGCGATCTAGTCTTGAGAGAGAATCGTAAAAATCAATCACATCGAGAATGCAAGGGGAAGTTTGAACCCAACTAGCTGGGTCCCTTTGTAATCACTGCTACTTTTGGCTCTGGTGCCTATCAACTCTCAATGACTGAAGGAGAACAGCTCCAAGAACTAATCAACATTCTCCATCTGAAGAAATTCTATGCTTAAGACATTTAGTGTATGCTAAAATGTCCTGAAAAAATCTTAAAAATCTGAAAAAGTCCTGAAAAAATGAACATCTTGGTGAAAACCTAGCAATAGGTGCCTTGATGATTCACAAAAAAAATAAAAAAATTACCAAAAATTGAAAAAATGAAAAATACAAAAAAAATGGAAAAAAGAAAAAGGTGCCTTGGTGAAAACTTGGAAACATGCGCCTTAGCATAGCAAAAATAGAATCTCTACCAAGATGGTGAAAACTGAGCAAATGGGTGCCACTTGTTTCAATACACTCCATCTATCAGCACAATCTTGGTCTTTCCCAGCTTTCAACCTTGCTTTAGTTTGTACATATCTCCTAGTTTGTTCATGCTTTCCTATTTTCAATAAGTCAATCTGTACACCAATCAGCTCAAGTGTCTATATCCTATCAATGTTAAAACTTGGGGGCAATCAATGTCATATCCGATGGTCTCCAATGTATCTTAGGCGTATCATATCCAGTCAGAGTCCTTTGAAGCTTCATTTGAGTAAGTTAGTCAGTCTCATCTCCAAAAAGGATTTTGCATCTACAACAATGCAATCAAACATCAAACATCAAACACAAACTGAAAACAATATGTGCTTCATGCTTTTATCTCCTTGTATGCTTACTGATTCGCATTGAGATTTTTGCATATTGTGTCTCTTTGAGCTCTTCGATGATGTCCTTTATAGGATTTAGAGAGTGATGACTAGGGGCATAATCTTTTCTTTGTCTTCTACTTGTATGTGAAAATCTAAAAACTTTGGAAATTCTGGATTGAAATGGTGTCCGACTGTAAGAGCCTCTATCTCAAATTAGATGGCCATGCATACCTTGACCATTGATACCCAGAAAATTCAAAGAAGTTTGATCTGACTATTGTCTTTTTGAGTGAGTTCTTTCTCCTACTATGAAATGCGATCTTACCTAAGGAGGTGAATGATAAAGCATCACTACGGGTAATTCACATTGGATTTAGAATGAACTCTGGACTGCTTGATGTGTTTGACATGCAAGGCGTATTCTGGTCATCACGACATTGATGTTTTGATGCTTATACAAATTGCAATATCAAAGTGGACATGATATTCAGGTCATCCTAGCATTTGTGCCTTGATGCTTATATCTAATCTGACATTCCGAAAACAAAATCAATATTCATATGTCCATGGTTTCATAATCAGTGGGTGTTGTATTGATTCTTGTGCATACAAATCAATATTCATATGTCTATGGCATCATAACTAGTGGGCATTGTATTGATTTATCTAGTTACCTAAAAATTCAATGATGAGAATGACCGACACATGATCAGTGAATAGGTCCTAGGTCTTAGGTTGCATTTCATACTGCATGTCTCTTTGCATTTTGCATGTTTGCATGATCTCACAGTGGCTAAATGAACTTCAATGCTTAAACAATTCTCCACTTGTCTCTTTAAATCTAACAAGAGTTGAATCTTACATGAAGGTTCCTCCAATGAAATAGTAAGTAGAATCATTTTTCGAGATCAAAATCAAAATTTGAGATCATTCATATTATTAACTACTTGCATAATCGACCTTCAATCATCACAGGAATCTAGAATTCAACTTAACCGATTATCTTACATCAAACTATCAAAATTTCAACTTGGTTAACCATGGTCAACTCATGGTTTCACCTAGTCAAACTTGGTCTTTTGGACCTCCAAACGATGCAAAATGTGTTCTCGAATGTGTATAACCACTTCTTAAATCAATTAACATGCTTCTAAACTATTCAATACTGACTTTTCTTGTCAAATTTCAATTTTTATCCTGAAGGGGGCATGGTATTGCACATCATTCAAAGTCTGTAATCTAAATCTGAAATCATATCTTTCCTTAGTAATCAAGACAACAACCACGTCTAGTTGTTGATTCATCAAAAAAAAGTCCTCATCACTTGGGGCATATCAGATTCATCGAGATCCATATCAATTTGATATTCTCCTAATCTTGTAAACTGTATCATTTTTTCATAACCATCAGTTCATTAGTGTTATTTCCTTGGTTCTTCAGTAACTGAAGGGTTTAGATGTGATACCTATGTGATTCTTCTAAGGACAATCGAGTCTGGAATCGATCACTCACTTCTTCACAATCATAAGGTTCAGAATCAGGTGTTTTGATGCTTTTGTTTCATTGGTTCATCATTGCTATAGTGAACATTATCTTTGGTCATTTAGGACCTAATATCATCATATCTTTTGAATCAGTTTCATATCTTCATCATACATAGACTATCTTTGAACCACCGTGCTTCGCACAGTAATTCAAAGAGGGGCAAAATGTAATACCCCAAAAATGGGCTATAGGTTCATTAACCTCCTACATCGACACATCGAATGAAATCGACATTGAAGTCCTAACCAAAGGCACATCTGAACATCATTGAATCCTAATTGATTATCTCAAATTCTGCATCAGGGAATATTCCTAGTAATATTCCTAATCATCTTAATTGTCTTTAATTTAATGATTATTTGGTGATAAATCAATTTATCCTAAAGTTTGATTAATTGAATAGTCTAAATATTTAATTAATTAGATTTAATTATGCCACTTAATTGTTTAATTGAGGTTAATTCTATTTATTCCTAAATTGTATTATTTAATTTTGACAATAAATCCAAAATCCTATGAATAATTGATTAAATTCTTATTTAATTAATTAAAGCAATTTGTCAATTTTTAATAATATTATTTTTTAATAAAAGTTTGAAAAATAATTGATTAAACCATAAATCGATTGTTTTATTTTTCAAAATCAGTTAAGTTGGAAATAAATCACTTTATTATTAAATTAATTCATAATTAAAACATGCACAATCACAAAAGCAGACAACTATCAATTATCAATTAAAGCTAAACTCTATTTTGAGTTGATCTATGCTTTTGCATGTTTTTTGTGAGTTAAATATCCTTTATTTAAAAATAACTCAAAAATCAACCTAAGTTATTTGAGTGATTTATGGCTTTCTTCCATGCATCCTCAAAGCCCTAGATTTCTATAAATTAAGGCTTCAGCTCATCTCAAATCATCTCATATTTTTGCATCCTCACGCTGTCAAATTGGAGACTAAAGAATCATCTTTGCGAATCCAAGCTATTGTGACATCATTCTTGTTTTTTAGTATTGCATATCATTTAGAATTCATCTTAGATCAATTCATTGCATATCAATTTCATCTTAGATTCTAGATTCATATCAGTTTTCATCATATCATTGCATAGAAAAAAAAAAAAAGATTAATTGCATTCATATTTCATATTAGTTTTGCATTCAAATCCTTCGTTTAGGTGTCATCACAATAATCTGAGAACATCATACTCACACCTATTAGAAGGCAGTAAATCGCCTGGTTAGTTTAACTTTCAATTCATTGCAGCTTTCATTTTTGCTAACCTCTAATGTTTTACTGAAGTGTTGTGTCTATAGATCAGGTACAAAATTCACACACACAACATCCATGCATGCACATGATACAATAGAGGAGGACAAAAAATTTATAATATAGTATCACTTCTATATCAGTGATTATTGTACTCATTAGTTAGAGTTTGTGTAATGATTCTTTATAGTTTTCTACAATAGTGTAAGGGAAATAGATATAAGATACAACCAACATATAATATGGTCAGACAATTACACCTCACAATTCAAGAATGCAAGGATGTTCTATTGGTTGAATAGGATGCATGTGAAAATTGGTGTGCAATATTTTTGGAATTTTACTAAGGAAGGGCATGATGGTGCAGGAGCATGTGTAAAAAGAGCTCTTGTTAGAGAGGAATTGAAGTAAAAAGGTGGTACAATGTTAATAGATACAAAAATAATTGTGTAATGGTGTAACTCTATGATGGGACCAGGTAATGAAAGTAAGTCTATCATTTGTAGATATTTTTGGTTAATGCATAAATCCAACTTTAAAAACTATCTATATTTTTGTACACTTATAGGGTCAAGTGACATGCATTCATTTAGAAATTCAAATGCAACATCAATAGCTATTTATACTAGATAGATTGCATGTTTTTCTCTTTGTGTATGAATTTTGTGTGGGAGGAATGTGAATGAATAGATTGGGTTGACCAATGGTCTTATAGACCTTTGCAACCCCTTGATACATATCAATTTCTGAAAGCACTACAACTAAACCAAATTGAAGCATCATTGGATTTTGACCATGTATCTAACCTAGTTGAACTAGGTAATTTCTAAATTTATTACTTAAGTAAAATCAAATTTAAACTCATTTTATTAAACTTTACGTTGATTTTTGAATTAACTTATCCTTCTATAAAATGCAGGTCATGTGTATGTAGTTATTATAGATGAGAACAATGAAGAAGGAACAAATTACTTTTTGTGTCATTGTATTGAGGCCAAAAATAATTGAAAACTACAATCCTTGATGGAGAGGGAATTGAGTACCCATTAGGATCTGTTGTTGTGATAGGGACATGGTTTAGAAGGTACCCTATCAAAAAATCTAACATGTAGTTTTTTTATGACTTTGAGACGTCTTGAACTCATTTTAAATTAAACTTTATGTTGATATTTGTATTAAATTATCCTTCTATAAAATGCAGGTACCCTATCAAAAATTCTAATGTGTGGTTGTTTGAGGTCTTTGAGATATATAGACATATTCTTCATTACTCTAACCTTGTTTTTGCAACAAATATTTAATTGATTAAGTATCATGGTAGACCTCTTAACAAGAATTTATGGAAAGTTCGTGAATTTGGCCATGAGACAATACTTGACACAATAAGGGTTAGATTTGATCCAAAAGGTTCACTTGATTGATTTTAGGTCATCTAGAAGAATGATTCTACAAAATGGTGGAATAATTTTGATAATCTTCTATATATTTTTTGTGAAACATTGTAACTTCTCTTTTTATATATATATAAATGGCCATGAGGTTCTCTATGTGCATATTTGGAGGAAAAATTTTGTATATATAAATGGTAATGAGTTGTTATGTACATATTTATATGGCAAATTTTGTATGTATAAATGGTAATTAGTTGTCATGCACATATTTAGATGACAAATTTTGTATATATAAGTGGTCATGGGGTTGTTTTACAAATATTGAGAGGCCAAATTTTATATATCCTAATGTGTACCATTTGATTATAAATACATATTAAATGAATTATGTATCCTACCATCCATAATCTAATAAAGTGCAAAAAAAGTTGTCTTCACGCCTCCATGTGGTAATTATGAATCTTTGAAGTCCTATTTCATGTTAATGCTCAAAATAAGGTCTTCAGATCATTTTGTGATGTTTTAAATTCAATGTAAGGTGTCATGATGGTTAAGGGGTTGAATAGGACAAAACTCTCAAATTTGTATTACAATTTAGAAATCCATTCATAGACATGAAAATTAGTGATATTTCCACTCCAAATTTGTCCTAAGGCAACTATCATGTACCTTCATATTTAGTTAGAAATTTAAGAAATACATCGGGCAGTTACATGAAATATGAATGTAACAAGAATGTAACCTCACATCCCACAACACAATTTAAACCCTTACATGCACAACACATTAAGTAATGTTCTCACAAGATAAACACTAACTAGGCAATCTAAGTCAACTACACATGTGTTTAGTTTTATAAACATTAGCTTAAATAAAACCACCAAGTGGTATTACATAAACCATTTGACTAATGTCATGAGCTTAAAAAACCATTTTTCACCTTGTTTAACTTTTGGTACCAAGTTTTCTCAATGTTATATATATTTCCAATGGCAAACCCATACTTAATATTTAACTCATTGTTATATTAAACACGTCAAGTTACCCCAATAATGTTATCAACATGTCATGTGCACATCCCTAGACCTCCTAAGTGAACCACAAATTAGATAATTTTTTATCATGGACAACACATCATTTCCTAACACCTAGTGGAAAAAAATGGTAAAATAACTAAATTCTATTGATCTCAAAGATCATGTGAATAGTGTAGACAACTAGAAATAGGAAATGAGTAGTGAAATTATAGTGTCAAAAAAGAATATCAAAGACATAAAATATAACCTTGAGCAATTAGTTAAGGTGATTTAATGCACTATCTAGAATATTATTAAGGGGATCAAAATTATTTCTCAGAAGCTAAAGGACCTTTGTCAAGAGAATTTGACCAAGAGAACAAAAATGAAGAAAAATGATCAAGTAACAAGAAACACTTTGATAAGGAGAAACACATAAAGAGGTATGAGATGAAAAATAACTCCACCTCAACTAGATTTATCCTACACCATGTGCTGAAATTAAATGCAAACTCTTATGTGTCTACATGAAAACCAATATGAAAATGCATTACCCTAAGTAAACTTAAGTAAAATATAATTAGTGAATATTTAATTACACCAACACCCCCCCTTAAGTGCAACTTAGGGGAATGCACTTAAGATCATAATGCTAGATGACAATGCAAGATGGGTCCCGACCACTAGGCCATGTTAGGTACCCATATACAATATGCAAGTGAAAAAGTAATGAAATATCTCATAAAGAGGAGAAGGAGGGCCAACCTCATGGGAAAAACCCTCCCCCAAAAAGAGAGATGAAAACAAACAAGATGTATGGATGGATGCACTAATCAATACCCCCCCACCCACCCCCCCCCACCCATTATTACATATATCATGAATATACAATCAAGAATCCCCATATAGGAGAGAAGAAGTGGAAGAGAGACCAATAGCTCCCCCTCAATGTAGAGTGTTCCAGTGGTAGATGCTCTAGGCTCGATATAGAAATTGATCCATGAGTATAGAACAATGTTCCTCCTCATAGGAAGAAACAAAATCAAAGGTGCATTAATGAAGCCTCTCCAATCTATAGGAAGAAACCACAAAATAAATGGAATCTCTAAAACCTTCTCAAGTGTCCCTATATCAATAGTGAAAGGTGCCTCCTCCAAATCATGTGTACTAGGCCACACTGCTGAAAAGACAAGTCAAGATCAATTGAGGATGAATGTAGAACATGTATCAAAGATTGAAGTATCTCATTCGAAGATAAAGTGTGTAGACACCTAAATTTTATTACATTATTTAGTAATTTTATTTAGTCTTCTCCTAAGGCATTTTATTAATTAAATATTAGTATTTGATTAGTTTATGTCATCCCCTAGTTAATTAATTTAATTAATTAACTATAGTCCAATTAATTATCTAAATGACAAACCCATAGTCTGATAATTAATTAAATCTCTATTCTTCTATTAAATTAAATGGATACGCCTATCTATTTAAATTAATTCATAAACCTCTTTTTCTTCCCACTTGGAATTAAATAAAATATTTAATTATAAAATTCATGCTAATCTTCCTTTATTAGCTAATAACTCATGCTTAGCTAATCTAACCTTCCACTCATTCTCTCTCCTCCCATCACATCCTCCTAATCCACCACTTAACCTCTAATCCAAAGCTAATCTCCCCTTAAACATGTGCATAATCATAATCCAAGGATTAAGAAATGCTAAGCCAACACAAGTCAACCCTCATGTCACATCACCACATCCTCCAAAGCTAAATCATAAAGTCTCTTACACATCTCTTACACACCTCTTACACACTTTTCCCCTCTGACACCTTCCAAAGTGGTCACATTCCTCAAGCATTTAGCCTCTCCTCTCATCCTCCCCCATTGTGACACTTGTCACAATGCTATGGATTTGAGAAAGCACAATCCATGTGCTCTCCCTTGGATGCATCTCAACCCTTCCTCAAGTTTTCATCTTGAAGGTCCATTCACATCCCATTTGCCTTTAAATTGAAGCCCCTTCTCCTTCATTTTCATCCACAATTTGAGAAAAATTATCATGCCATTTTGAAGAGCAAGAAGCACATTCATAGCCTTATTATGCCAAAATCTCCATCAAAGCTTGAACAATAGCATTGAGCACACATTCCATCCTTGGACAAATCTTCTACAACTTGGAGATTTCTTGGGTTTGAAGTTTGCATTCCTTTGGTTTTTGTCTTCATTTCGTAGGTCTTAGCATAAGTGTTTATCTAGTTTTCTTTGTTGAATGTTAGCTTGCTTTGCATTCCTTAACATTGCATTTTAGGTACTTACATTTTGGCACACCCGATGGGATCCACTTCAAGGGTCATTTCTTTTCATCTTTCTCATTTTTCTTTGCAAAACTAACTCAAATATTAAGGTTTTTTGTTGTTTGAGTGTGCTACAAGAGTCTTTTGGTTATTTTACAGGTTCAGGGCTGAAGAAGACATAGTTGCACCATCATTCCCGCCTTTGGATTTTACACAACATCAACATCTGAAAAATCCATAGTTTTGCAGGAATGCTAGTATGGACACGAGAATGCTACTATGGATGTGGGAACACTTGTACGAACTGCGGGAACACATTCCCACAATGAAACTTCTATTTTATTCATCTTTTCTTTCTCTTTGTCCTGACTTCACCAGTGATTTACTGTACCCATTTTGTGGGATCGCATTCCTACAACGTGAGAACATGATTGACCAGGCGGGATTACCTGTGTACCTTTTTGTAAGCCGTGAGGCACTTACTATTTTTTTAATTTTTCTGCCTTCATTCCCACAATGTGGAATCGCTTATTGACTCATGAGATTGTTGTTTGACTGCGGGAATGTGTCCGCATGTATTGACCTCTGTTTTCATTTATTATTCTATCATTTTGATTTTTATCTGACAATCCATGGGAATGCCTGTACGGCTTTTGTGGGAACACAGTTTTTCTATTGCAGGTTTGCAAGTTTTTGCGGGAATGCTCGTTAAATTTTTAAAAATAGAATTAACTCACTTTTGTTTGGTGCATTAAAAATAATAGTGTATGCCTCACACAACACTTTATCATTTTGATTTGGGTATAAAATAAACAAAGGTTAAAATTGAACAATGCAAACATCACACTTCATTTTGGTGTTTAAAATCAACAAAAACTCAATCTTGAATGCTTAAGGGATAATCAATAAATGCAATGCAAACATTTTGATTTGGTGCTTAAAAAGAAGAAATAAAGTCTTGAATGTTAAAGGGAGTAACACATTTCTTGTTTTGTGCAAAGCAATTTCTATTTCAAAGCATTGTCATTCACTTTTCAAAAAAGAACCTTGCATGCTAAACACGAGTGTTTGATGTTCTAGAATAGAAAACACTAGTCTAAAACTAGGTTCAATTTGGAATGAATACTTCTTGGCATGTTTGAAGGAGTATTTTTAAACACTTCCTTAGAGCTTTTCAGTTTTTGCACAAACCTTGTTAAAGTAAGTGATGTGGAAGCAATCCACTTGTATTTGTATCCTCTCCCCTTGCCTTCATGGATCTTCGGTGAAGAGAAAGATCAATTCTGATTGACAACACTTCTAGCAAGGCATGTCTAGAGAGAAACACTTCCTCTTTAGAGAATGACCTCAAACTGATAATTCCCTGATCGGTATACAAATAAGGTGTTGAGAAAACTCTCTCCTTATCCCCTCAAGGTTAGGCGATGCGTGTTGATGGTAGCCTGAGTTAGGTGAATATCCCTATGATTTTGGCATGGTCAACTAGACTCTTAAGTGAGTCACATGTGTACAAACTAATTGTGGGGACACCACAGACCTTACTAGAAGCCATTAATCAGAAGCCCACCCGATCTACTCCTGAAGATATCATAATCTTTTTGCAAGGACCAACCCAAGTGGTTTCTCAGGTCACTTGAAGATTACTCACCATATGTATTCCTCTTTTGGGATATCAAGTTGTGGGAAAAGGTTGTGATACTATCCTATCTTGTAGGTAGAAATTTCTTGTATGTTTTCGACATTATAGACCTAGTGAAAACATCTGTTTGAACATACACAAAATCTAGGTTACAAAAGTTCTTTGCCAAAGAGATCATCTGCCTATTCTCCCACAATATTGCTTTGTCTCTTATGGGACTGTTTGTCAACTATCCTAAAAGAGAAGTCAAGTTTTTTCAAAACCAAGCCAATGTATACTTACTGTAGTCACTTCCTAGCTTGATTTATTCTAGTGTTTAGAGAGAAAATATCTTTTTGACCTATGTCTGAGTTCGTGCAACACAAGAAATCTAAGTTACCAATACCCCATGTGTATCAAGAAAAGAAGGTTGTCGAAAGAAAGTTGAAAGATCACCAACCCCTAATCACTGTAATCTAAGAAGAAGAAAAGTACCAAGCTAGATTGGATAACATAGAATACAATGCATGGATCAAATAGTTTGCCTTTTGAATTTGATTTGACCATTGATTTGTCAAATTAGAAAGTGAATACTAGTAGGCACAATCTCCACCCTTCTCCAAAATTATGAAGTTGTCTCAGCATCCCTTGCATCTTAGATAGTCCCATCATCCTTTAGGTATCGTCATATAGCACCATCTCCTATCCAAATCCTAAGATCTGTTAGAAAGTAAAGATCCCCAAGATAACTAAGAGGGGGGGGGGGGGGGGTGAATCAGTTATCAAATAATTTATCCATTCAACAGCTTTAAGTAATATAATCAATGTACTGATCGACCGCAAAAAGATAATCATACACAATTGCACAATAACACAAGATATGTTAACTAGGGAACCTCTTGAAAAGAGTAAACCCTAGTGGGAATGATGCCCACAAAATGATGTACTAATATGAAAGTTCCTTGTTAGAGGATGGACCCTGTTAGGAGTCTTATGAAATACATTCAGTACATATAAATCCCTGTTAGGAGATTTTGAATCCTTGTTAAAAGATTCTAACCCGGTTAAGAGTTTATGGAAGACAGAAGGACCCACTGCCCAAATAGCTTCAAGGCAAGATCTCTGAACCCACTATCCAAAAGATCTTATAATTATTCAATAGAATAATATGAAATATATTACCTCCTTCACACTATGCCAAAACTACACTCTCTGCTACACAAGATCACAACTTCAGATCTCTGTACTCACAAGTCTTCCTTCATCACTGAATTAGCTCTTCATGCATATATTCGCATCACAATCTTCATAGTACACATTACAATAAGGAAAACATTCCTTCTTATATACCAAACTCAAATAATTACAAATGAGTTGGTCCTCAATTACAAAATAATAAATTCTACACGCTACACACAAAATTCACATAAAACTGTCAGCTTCCAATTACTGTAACTTTCTCCAAACATGTCCTCAAATTTTGTGCTATGAACCACATCATCATTAATGAGTCTCCAAAATCCCTTTAAATACACAAAATTAGATTCCATCCCAGCTAAGAGATATCCTCCGATTTTTGAACATCGCTACACAGAAACACTGTCTAAACACTGCTTTCACCAAAATGCTCATAACTCTTACAAATGAATGAATTTCTTTTTGCATTGTTAACCATAGGTTAATAACACACCAAAGAACATACCATCAACTACACAAAATCCAATCTACACAATAGAACATGTGCGCAAAACAAAACTATACGTACTTTCCTGCTAATATCCAGAATATCACTGTGTTGACATCAATGACAATCCAAGTCATGAATGCAACAACAATTGCTACAGAATGACTGCCAAAACACTTTTCATTCATTCCTAACAATCTCCCCCATTGGCATTGATGGCAACATAGATGAAAAACATCCAATGTTCCAAAAATCCAATACTGCAACATCACTGCAAAATATCAAATCAAATCTTGCTTCGTTTTCCTATTCAGCTCTCTCATACAATCCACAATGTTTTTCATGTATATCTCTCCCCCATTGACATTAATGATAGAAATTATATCACTAAGTCAACAACAACTTAATGTCAAAAGACACTTTTCAGAAAAATACAATAACAAGAGTCCTCATGACTCAGCTCATAAACTCCCCCATAGAGGAAGTTCCAACATCCAATCCAGAAGAAAGATAGGGCTCATATACCACTGGATGAATGCAATCAACTACATCAGTTCTCAAAAATAGGTTGGGGTATAAACCCAAGCATACCTCTTAGATACACAAATGTATCCTTAGGTAAAGGCTTTGTAAATATATCTACTATCTGTTCCTTTGTACTTATGTACTCCAATCTTCTTTTTCTGCAACTTTCTCTCTTACAACATGATACTTGATCTCAATATGTTTAGTCTTAGAATGTAAAATAGGATTTTTTGACATACTCACTATACTAGTGTTATCACAATGTATAACAATAGGCTCATCAAACTTTATTCCAATATCTTTCAACATCTGCTTCATCCAAATAATTTGATTACAATTATTTGCTACTGCAACATATTCTACTTCTGTTGTGCTTTGTGAAGTATAATCTTGCTTCTTACTTAGCCAATAGACCAATTTTCCTCCAAGAAAAAAGGCTCCACCACTGGTGCTTTTCTTGTCATCAATGTTGCCTCCCCAATCTCCATCAGTATAGGCACATAAGGTGAAATCATCAGAATTCTCATACCATAATCCATAATCCATTGTTCCTTTCAGATATCTCAGTATCCTCTTTACTGCTGCATAATGTGATTCTCTAGGTTCTACTTGAAATCTTGCTACAATCCCCACTGAATGTGCTATATCAGGTCTTGTATGTGTCAAGTACTACAATCCTCCAATCATAGATCTGTACTTTTTCTTCTCAACTGTTGGTGTCTCATCTTTGCTAGATAACTTATGTCAGGTTACCATAGGTGTTCCAATAGGTTTAGAATCTTCCATTCCAAATCTTTTCAATAAGTCATTCAAATACTTAGTCTGACTTACAAATATACCTTCCTTGCTTTGTGTTATCTGTAATCCCAAAAAGTATTTCATTTCTCCAATCATGCTCATCTCAAATTCAGTCTTCATTTCATTTGCAAATTTGTCACTAGCTTCATCTTCTCCTCCAAAGATAATATCATCAACAAATATAACTATAACCAACAAACCATTCTCAATTTCTTTTATGTATAATTTTCTATCTGTTGTTCCTTTTATAAATCCTAATTTCAATAAATACTTATCCAATCTTGCATACCAGGTTCTAGGTGCTTGTTTTAATCCATATAAAGCTTTCTTTAACTTACATACCATATCTCCTTCTTGTGTCAAAGGAAAACCTTTAGGCTGCTCAATGTAGACTTCTTCTTCCAATTCACCATTCAAAAATGCTGACTTCACATCCATCTGATACACTCTAAATTTCTTGTAAGTTGCATATGCTAGAAACATTCTCACTGCTTCAAGTATGGCCACAGGTACAAAATTTTCTTCATAGTCAATTCCTTCTTGTTGTGAATATCCTTTACATACCAATCTTGCTTTGTTTCTTATCACTTCTCCTTGTTCATTCATCTTATTTCTGAATACCCACTTTGTTCCAATCACATTCTTGTCTTCAGGTTTAGGGACCAATTCCCATGTCTTGTTTTTTTTAATCTGCTCTAGTTCTTCTTTCATAGCATTGATCCAATGTTCATCTTCACAAGCTTCATTAGTAGTCTTAGGTTCAATTTGAGAAATCAAACATAAATGTACCTTATTATGAGTCAAAACTCCTCTATCTAAACTTCCAATAACTTTCTCAACAGGGTGATGTCTTGAAGTATACCTGTTAGGTGTCATAGTTACTGATCTTGTTCCAATTGTAGATTCTTCTCTGCTTTCTTCTCTATTTTCTTCAGTATGACTTTCATTTAGAAAATCACTATTAGTTTCAAAAAATAATTCTGCATTTTCAATGTTAGGCTGAGGTTGTGCTTATCCATCAGATTCCTAATCAAGCATTCTTTCTTGAATTTTAAACTTCTCATCAACTTTTATATTTGCACTTTCAACAATAGTCTTAGTTCTTTTGTTATAACATCTATATGCTTTTCTTTTTAAAGAATATCCAAGAAATATTCCTTCATCACTTCTAGGATCAAACTTTCCTATATCATCATCTCTCTCTATATAACATTTACTTCCAAAAATTCTAAAATACTTAACTGAGGGTGTATGTCCAAACCATAATTCATAAGGTGTCTTGTTTGTATCTTCTCTAATTTGTACTCTTTTCATAGTGTATACTACTGTGTTCACTGCTTCTCTCCAAAAATTTTTAGCCAAATCATTTTCAAACAACATAGCTCTTGTTGCTTCAGTTATTGACCCGTTCCTTCTTTCTGCAATACCATTTTGTTCTAGTGTTCTAGGGGCTGAAAGTTGTCTCTTAATACCATTCATTTCACAAAAAGTGTTAAACTCTCTAGATGTAAATTCACCACCTCTATCAGATCTTAGACACTTAATCTTCATTCCAGATTCATTCTCAATTTTGCTTTTCATGATCTTAAATTTATCAAATGCTTCAGATTTTTCTTTCAAAAATGCAATCTACATCATTCTTGTAAAATCATCAACAAGAATCATAAAATACCTTTCACCATAGAATCCTCTAGTCCTAGTAGGACCACTCAAGTCTGTATGAACAATCTCCAACTTCTCTGCCGATGTGAACTTCTTATTGGGAAATGAACTCCTTTTCTACTTTGCCATCATACATTCTTTGCAAATCATGTTAGTAGGTTTCATAATTCTAGGTAAATCTCTTACCACAAGTGTAGTTCTCACCTTAACAATATTATCAAATTTTATATGACAAAACCTTTTATGCCATAACCAAATGTCATCAATCCTAGTTATCAAACATGTCATCTCAGTAGGATTCAACTGAAATACATTACCTCTGGTTCTGGATCCTTTTCCAATCAGATTTCCATCTTTATCTTTTATCACACAAGTTTTCTCAGAAAACCAAACTTGATAACCCTTATCAGCCAATTGTCCAACACTTAGTAGATTATGTCTTAGTCCATCAACAAAGTAAACATCATTAGTGTTAGTCTTTCCATCAAGAGTAATAGATCCTATACCCTTAATCAAACAAGGTGCATTGTTACCATCCCTAATAATTCCTCCATCATAATTATCTAACTTAACAAACTTTCTTTTATCTCCAGTCATATGATGTGAACAACCACTGTCTATAATCCAATCAGATTTCTTTTCAACTTGTGAAACTAATTCTTTTTCTTCCCTTTTATTAGATTCAAAACTTTCTTCTTTAATTGCTACAAATCCTATTTCCTCAAAGTTATCATTATCACTGTCACTTAAATGTTTTTCAATTCCTGCTTCAAAATCTTCATCATTTGCATAATAAAATTCTTTAGATCTCCTAGGTTTAAAGTTGCTTCTATACTTCTTAACTCTTTTAGGACATTTAGATGCAAAATGACCATATTCTTGACAAGTCCAACATTTAAAGATTTTCTTACCATATGGTTCTCTTTTTACAAGTAATGCAATACCTTCTTCAATCTTCTTATCTTCCTCAGATCTACTACTACTGGCATAATCTCCATTCACACTAGTACTTCTTGTAGGTCTAATGCTAAGAGCACTGAATGTTGTTTCCATTCTAGGTAGCTCTCCTGATAATCTCTAGTTCATCTCTGCTATTTCTAATCTTCCAAGAAGAGTCTCTCTTGAAAATTTTGATGTACAAGGTATCACTTGTTCAACCATTTGCGTTGTCTGCTTGAATATTGGTGTCAAAGTTCTCAAAATTTTCCATATCACTTCATTCTCTATCTTATCACCTCCACAAGACTTTATTCCTGTCACAATCTCAGACATCCTACCAATATAACTTCTAATAGATTCATCTTCCATCATTCTGATATCTTCAAATGCACAAATCCAATTATGTAATCTAGCCTTCTTTGCATGTTCATCACCTTCAAAAGTAGAATGTAAAGCTTTCCAAATTGCATGAGATGTTTTCAAACATCTTACCTGACTATATTCATTCTCCGGTAGTGCTAACAAAAGTGCTTCTCTTGCAAGTATGTTACACATGAATAGATCTAGTTCATCTTTAGTTCCTGCCTCTAGATTGTCTTCCTTAATGATAGTCTTCTCATTCTTTGTAATCAACCAATAACTTGGTCCTAAACACAATAGATGTGTCTTCATCTTTTCTTTCCAGCTGTCAAAATTTACTCCATCAAACTTAGGGCTTTCTTTTCTAAAATTCACCATGGATCTCCTTAAGTTGTTAAACTTTTCTTTCAAGGACCTGCTGCTCTGATACCAACTGTTAGAAAGTAAAGATCCCCAAGATAACTAAGAGGGGGGGGGGGGGGGTGAATCAGTTATTAGATAATTTATCCATTCAATAGCTTTAAATAATATAATCAATGTACTAATCAACCACAAAAAGATAATCATACACAATTGCACAATAACACAAGATATGTTAACTAGGGAACCTCTTGAAAAGAGTAAACCCCAGTGGGAATGATGCCCACAAAATGATGTACTAATATGAAAGTTCCTTTTTAGAGGATGGACCTTGTTAGGAGTCTTATGAAATACATTCAGTACATATAAATCCCTGTTAGGAGATTTTGAATCCCTGTTAAAAGATTCTAACCCGGTTAAGAGTTTATGGAAGACAGAAGGACCCATTGCCCAAATAGCTTCAAGGCAAGATCTCTGAACCCACTGTCCAAAAGATATTAGAATTATTCAATAGAATAATATGAAATATATTACCTCCTTCACACTGTGCCAAAACTACACTCTTTGCTACACAAGATCACAACTTTAGATCTTTGTACTCACAAGTCTTCCTTCATCACTGAATTAGCTCTTCATGCATATATTCACATCACAATCTTCATAGTACACATTACAATAAGGAAAAAATTCCTTCTTATATACCAAACTCAAATAATTACAAATGAGTCGGTTCTCAATTATAAAATAATAAATTCTACATGCTACACACATAATTCGCATAAAACTGTCGGCTTCAAGTTAATGTAACTTTCTCCAAACATGTCCTCAAAGTTTTCACTATGAACCACATCATCATTAATGAGTCTCCAACATCCCTTTAACTACACAAAATCAGATTCCATCCTAGCTAAGAGATATCCTCCGATTTATGAACATCGCTACACAGAAACACTGTCTAAACACTGCTTTCACCAAAATGCTCATAACTCTTACAAATGAATGAATTTATTTTTGCACTATTAACCATAGGTTAATAACACACCAAAGAAAATACCATAAAATTTTCAAAAGCCAATCTACAATACAACATGTGCACAAAACAAAACTGTACCTACTTTCCTGCTAATATCTAGAATATCACTGTGTTGACATCAATGACAATCCAAGTCATGAATGCAACAACAACTACTACAGAATGACTGCCAAAACACTTTGCATTCATTCCTAACAAGATCATCATCCATAATCCTCACCACATCCAAGGACTCATCCTAAGTTTCCCAAACCTCATCCTTAGAATCAAAATCTTAGCCACACCCATTTGACTAAATCTTGTCTAGGGTAGCTAGTACTTGCTTTTGTGAACCTCATCATCTTGATCCAAAGATTTTTTCACACTAGTAAGGATCCCATTTTCTAAACATCACAAGTCTATCCAAGGATGAAAATCCCATATATTTTGATCCCACATCAGGAAAGGTAGCTCATCACAATCCCTTAGAGAAACCCACCATCAAAAATCTTTCATCATCCATAATCCTCATGTAGGCTATCAGAAGCTTCATCTAGATCTAGAACCTTCATCCCAAGCATCCCTTTTGATACATTTACATTCTCTCCCACTTTAGGACCTTGCATTTTCATGCCTATTGTGACACGATCAAAGAAAAGGAAAGGAATGGATCCCAACCAAGCCACTAGTTTAGTGGACCCAAACGACCCTACGGGTATGATGGTAATGTATGATCCCCAACCTCCAAAGGTTCAAAATGTGTGGGAAGATCCCAATGAGATACCTACCACTAACTCCATGGAAGCTTTCATGTATCTTCTAGGACATGCATAAATGGTAAGCATGATCATTGCACAAAATCCTCTGGCTATCTTGGCAAACTATACCCAGGAGGGTGCTCCCATTCCACCATAGTTATGCCATTTTGATCTTACAAAACCCATTCATATCTCCACCAACATTGACCCCTTTGTCCTCCAACAAATCCATGACCCAACCCAGCAAATATCCCATATAGCGTCACCCATCCTGCATCTCTTACAACCTAGTACAACAATCCTCACAAGCACCATGCTTTCCATCATGGGTGTACCATCCCCACCTGTCTCCTCACAAATAGTCAATCAATCACAAGAATCCACCCCAAGAATCTACCCCAAGAATCTACCCAAGCACCACCACCTCTTGTTGCATCAACACCCCTTTTGCAAGGAACAACGCAAACCACCCCACCATCTACCCAGCCTGTTACACAATCTCAATCCATGCAAGTTCCTCCTCTCATGTTTTCTTCTAGCATGTAGGGCTGAAAAATCATCTTCATGACAAGAATTCCATCCATGATGTCCCAAACTCCTCTACCTACATCACAAAAACCCCCTTCCTCATCCACATTTGCAGCAACCCCCGCATCACAGATCACACTAGGGATTGGCACCACCTAGAGTCTTAACCAAGCACAAATGAATGCCATGGGTATACCTACACATGGCCAACTTTATCAAATAGCCCCTCATCAAAAAACCTTCCCCCAAGTAGCATAGCAACCACCTCCACCTCCTTCATTGTGTCTCTTTTAGAATTCACCAACTACTTATATATGCCATCAGTCACTCAGCAAAATGCTCCACCATAATCACAACAACTTAGCTCTAACCATCCCACTAACCCCTTCATACAACCACCCATAGTGAACACTCAAGAAACCACCCCTCCTCTTAGCAATGCGAGTATGCACCCCTCTTATGTTGGCCAAGTTCATCACTAGTCCCAGCAGCAACTGTTCTACCAACTCCGTCCACAACAACCATACTTCCTAGTGTCGTAGGCCAATCCTCTCATCCCATAGCAGCAAGCCATGTCATATCCTACCCAGCAGTAGGCCCCAACCTTGCATCAAAAATACATCACCCAAAAAGCTAGCTAGAATCCGTTTCAAATCACTTTTTGGCAAGATAATCCCCTTACCCAAGCTTGCCATATCCTCTACATACCCCCTCAAATTCACCTGCACCATCAGATCCATTCCTAATGGGATTACCCACTCCCACACCTATCAAATTAGAATGGGAAGAGATAAGGAATGCCCTCAAAGAATTCAAGGCTAGCACCGAGGGTAAAACTTTCAAGTTTGAAGAAGTATGTCTATATCTGTTCAACAGATCCATTACAGCACTACCCTTCCCCAAGCATTTTGAAACACCAAAGTTTGACAAGTATCAGGGGAAGGGAGATCTAGTTATCCATATTAAATAATTCTACATGGCATGCCAAGAGGTGGCATTCAATGACATATACCTCATGCATCTTTTTCCCAAGAGTTTGGGAGGTCCTTCCATCGAGTGGTCTTACAAGATACCATATGGGTCTATCTCCATGTTCTCATAACTTTCAAAAAAATTTGTGGCCTGGTACGCTCATAACATTGAGAATGAGCTCTCCTTGCTAGAATAGTGCAACACGAAGCAAAAGGGAGGTGAAACTTTGGCTTACTATCTACAAAGATGGCAAAATATCACCACGAGATTATCATACCAACCACCATAGAAGAACCTTACCAAGATAGTCATTGATAATTTGCACCCATAGTTATCCCATTTTATGAGAATGAACTGTATTAAGATTACCAAGATATCAAGGGGAAAGGAATGGACATCAAATGAGATCTTTTGGATGATGGTACCATTAAACATTACAAGGAGAGCTCCCAAGATAGACCTAACAATGATCGATCTCATTATTGGAACAAGAATGTGGTCACTAACGAAGCCACAGACACCAGGAACATCTAAGTGGTCATAGAAAGTCCCAATCCTCCTCCCAAAACATACCAATAGCCGGCACTTATCTATCAACAACAAGCACCCACCTACCAATAACCACCTTGTTAGCCACCTACTAATCAAGCCAACGCCATATCCATGGCTCAAGGAAAAAATAAGCCTCATGTTTAGAATGCTCCAAAGCCCACATTCACACCCCTTGGAGAACCCCTAGATGCTATTTTTTGTAAGATGGTGAGTGCCAACCTGGTTGTGTATCTGCAAATGTAGTCCTTTGATGAGTCAACACCCAAGCTGGCTTGGTATAAGGACAATGAGTACTGTAACTATCACTGTGTTAAGGGACACACAACCGTGAAGTGCATGAAACTAAAACACTATGTCTAGGACCTCATAGATAAAAAAGAGATCACAGTTGATGCCCCTTCCCAGACATCACCTAATACCAACTTGCAGATCTATCAAAATGTGTTTCCTAAACATAATGTAGGAAAGAACTCGATCAATGCTAACAATCCCACAAACCAAGGTAAGGGTAAACAAGGTGACCATGGCAATAGGAAATATTATACCACTACCTACATCAACTATAATAAATTCATTGGTTGTGTTTCCTAGGTCGAGCCCACTATGAATGTGATCCATGTTAGAGGTGTTGACAATCAATGTGTTGTTACTACCCACAGAGGCTAGATATCTATTGTTGGTGCTAATACCACGACCCTCCCCTGCACACAATACAACCTTCTAGAACACCTTGGGAACACACCCACACAAATCTCCATTCTTGACCTCCTGCGTACATCACCCTTCCATCAAGAAGTCCTCAATAAATCCCTCCAAGAAGCTTGTGTCCCCGTAGACATCAATGCCATTCAGTCCAAGAACCTTTTGGGGCACTTATCCACACCTTCCACTCTCTCCTTCCAACCATCTAACATTCCATCTATTGAACCAGATCACAATCTCCCACTCCACATCTCTATCATGATTAATGACTTCACCATAAAAAGGGTCATGATAGATAATGGTTAGGCCATCAATCTTTGTACATTAAAGTTTGTCTGATAGGTTTGTTTCACAAAAGTAGACATCACTCATGATGTGATCACTATCAAGGCTTACAATAACCTAGAGTGTACCTCTAAAGGTACCATTTTTCTACCCATTCAGATTGGTCCTATCATCCAAGATACCATATGCCACATTGTTGATCTTGACCTCCCCTACAACATCCTCCTGGGTCATCCATGGATCCACTCCATCCAAGAAGTTTCCTCCACCTATCATCAGTGCATCAAGTTCCCATTTCAAGGCACTAAAATCACCATCCATGTAGATCCCGAACCTTTCGCATACTTTTTTGTGATTGAGGCCTCATTTCCCCACTCCACTCATTGTCCCAGAATTGATATCGACACATGTATCACCAATTCTTCCTGATCCTACTACAATCTAGAAAAAATCCTTTCCTCCACCCTCTCCTCTATCAATATCAACAACAAGGGCTATGGAGAATATAGTCTTACTAATGCCTTTGCAATAGGGGCTCTCTGCCTGGACCCACACACACAAGGGTGACCCTATCATCAGACCAAGGCCCCTCAAGAAGGCCCCAAGATCAAGACCATGGGCTCATCTTCCTTCATCTCCAATGGAATTTTGAATGGCCAAGAGTTGGCACCTGATATCAATCAATGGTTGTACAAGGATCCCCCGCCTCCTGATACTAAGTTCGTCGGGTACTTCAAAGAAAAATATCTTGTACCGCACAAATGGGCCACTAAACAATGGGATTATCAAGGAGGTAGTCTAGGACCTAATGAGGCTAGAATGAAAGACCCCATGGAGGCCTCTAAGAATCCAAAAAATTAGGGCCATGGATTTGATCCCCCTTGCCTGCACATACAAGGACCTGATGTCATGACTAGGGGCACTAATTCACCCAAGGTAGCCCTTTTGAATATCCAAGATGAAATTGTGGAAGTCAAAAACATACCAAAAGAGGAAGAAAAATGATCCTATGATAATATCTTTGATGATGAAACCTTCCTGAGCAATTCTATCCTTTGCTAACTCACCATCAACCTTATTGATCTCCCCCTCATTCATCCCAACCTCATAGACCGAGACCAACCAAGTGTAGTACATATCGATGAGTTCCGAAGTGAGGAAGTGCTCCTAAGATTCATGCGCACCACAGATCAACAACCAGAATGGGGGCAAGAATCAACTGAAGTGTATTAGCTCAACCCAAAGGGATACTTTGGTGAAGAGGAAGTCTCTAGCCACAAAAATAAAAATCAAAAAGAAAATCAGGAATCCTCATGTGAAAACCCCTCTAGGGCACATCCTGATTCAAAAATAATAAAAATAAAGGGTGTATCTAATAGTGAAAACCTCTTTGAGGAACTAGAGGATGGAGACTTATCTCTTCCTCCCATCTAGGATTACCAATCAAAATAGTCATCTATGATCATCAAAGAAACTAGACCAATCAATTTGGCATAGAATAAATCCTGTGAATCACTTACATTGGGACATCCCTAAATGAAGCAGAAGAGTGAGCTCTCATAACTCTCCTCTAAGATTTGATCATCAATTTTGCATGGTCATATGTTCACATGCCTAAACTCAACCCAGATCTTTTTGTCCATCATTTGGTAGTAGATCTTGATGCTAATCCAGTCAAGCAAAAACTCAGGAGAATGTATCCAAAAGTGGCCTTGTTAGAAAAAGAAGAACTCAAAAAAATTCTCCAAGATAAGATCGTTAGAGCCATCGATTATTCAGATTGGATCTCCAACATGGTACCAGTTGTCAAGCCTTCAGGTGATATTAGAATCTATACTAACTTTAGAGATCTCAACAAGGCATGTCTGAAAGATGATTTCCCACTACCTAACATCAACATGATTGTAGACATCACTGCTGGTCATGAGATGCTATCACTCATAGGTGGTTTCTTAGGGTACAATAAAATCAGGATAGCCAAAGCAGATCATCACAAGATAGCATTCACCACTCCATGGGGTACATTTTGTTACAACATGATGCCATTTGAGCTTAAGAATGTGGGAGCTATGTACCAACGAGCAATGACCGTAATATTAGAGACCAATGTGCCTCTAAATTTGGTGGTAGATAAGTTTCAAAATATGGTAGGACACCTCATTGCTCCTCATTGCCTATCATTTTCTGAGAAAGATGATATGTCCTTAAATCACCCAAAGAATTTACCTTTGCACATAGAATTCCTTATTCATAAACATCAAGTGAAAAGAGTGCTTATTGATGGAGGAGCTAGTTTAAACATATGTACCCTAAACTTAGTCAAAGCCCTAGGATTTTTTGAGGAAGATATTGATTCAAAGAAAAAAATAATGATCAAATCTTACGATGATGAAGAATGAGCATCAAAAGGAGTCATAGTACTTCCCATAAGAGTTGGTCATATGCAAAAGGAAACAATTTTTCAAGTGCTAGATTTAAATTTGACCTACAATATCTTGTTAGGAAGGTTGTGGATCCATGAAATGTAGGTTGTTCCCTCTACTTACCACCAATGTTTAAAATTTCCTTATCTAGGGCAGGAAATAATGGTAAGTGGGGACTCAAACCCCTTCCAATATTGTAATAGCATCAAACTTATCAATGACTTTCTAGTCCCCCACAATACAGAGGGGTCTATACCTAATCAAATAGAGAAAGGGAAAAGTTCTAAAGACATCCCATTATTAAAGGGAAAAGAAAAGATAGAAAAGGAAGTTGTTATTGAAGACATACCAAAACTCACTAACTGATGGGGAGGTTAGGATAGACTAGCTAGTCTATGCCCTGATCCTCAACTAGGATCTTACTATTCTTCTGACACCTATGAAGGTCTATAGGATTCTATTCTTAGCAAAAGATCCCCTGACCTAGCCTAACCTGACCATCAAGTATTTCTTTGTCATCTTAAAACTTATCAAGCATTGCTTCCTAGCACCATCCCTTACATAGGCTTATAAGGGTCTTTTAGGATTTAGTTACCCTACCAAGCTCTAATAGGGAATTTGATGAGTTCCAAGGTGTTTTTGTGACATTTGAAACAACTTCAAGGCATTAGTAAGGTTGGGTCATCACCCAATCTCCTACTTCCTTACCAAAATAGGGCTACAAGGAAGTGCCCAATTAGGCCTCCCTCCGGCTTTCTAGGAATTTTCACCACTTCCTTGCACAAAATCAAATTTCTTGTTCAAAAGGAAATTCATTAAAAATGTCTAATCCTCAAATATTTTTGGGGTCTTCAGCCTCCATCTATCTATACAACTCTTCTTCCAAGAATGAGGGTTTTTAATGCTTTTGGAACCCCACAAGGTTACTGGTCTTCTCAACTTTCTTCACTACCTTTCCTAGATTCCTCAGGGTCTCTCCTTCACAAAATATTTCCTTCACACATGTCCCTTGACTCCCTCCAAAGGGCATGCTTTGAAACTCTTCCCACTATCTGCTAGAGCTCTTGCATTGCTGACCGCTCCTAACCAGGCATTGCCTTAGCTCACCTAGGGCACGGTCAAACAAATAGGTGCACTCATTCTCAAGGGCCTTGAATTTATATACATACAAGGTAGGGTCTATACTTTTATATTCCAAGGTTCCATGGTGTGCCCATGGTGGAAACAAAAGCTACAGCCCTACTTTTACATGTCTCTCCAAACTGGTAGAGAATAGGCTACAACAAGGAAATGAACCAAAATGTAAACTAGAACTTGAAAGAATTTAACCTAGCACACACACTTGAAGATCTAAATACATATAAACAATATCCCCTACAAAAATTTGCACAAACTTTCCTCTATTCACATGAAATCAGTCCATTAATAGTGACTGTTCCACACAATGCTTTGTTCAAACTGTTCTTTTCTATACAGAATCATACAAAGTGATCTCCAACCTCATATTAGGGTTTATTAGGTTTGTTATAGTCTTC
Source organism: Chamaecyparis obtusa (assembly GCA_027943335.1). Classification (NCBI taxonomy): domain Eukaryota; kingdom Viridiplantae; phylum Streptophyta; class Pinopsida; order Cupressales; family Cupressaceae; genus Chamaecyparis; species Chamaecyparis obtusa. Next base: position 2,809,324 of record BSBK01001555.1, on the reverse strand, counting down.
TTCTTAGGATGTGGGTCTGGTTAGCGATTTTTAGCCACTTAGCAAAGCTAGGTAATATAAAAAGAAAATTTGTTTAGCAACTTTTGAAACGTTGTTAGCAACTTTTGAGCAACTTTTTGTTGCTCAAGCAACTTTTGCTCTCATGCTTTAAAAGACTATTTATAGGTCCTACCAAGGCATACATGTGCTCAAACCTTAACCAAACACCTAGCCTAAGACTTCTAACCTCATAGAAAATCAATGATCTTAGGATGACAACATCCCCTGAATCATTGTGCTATTTACAAGAAAAGACCAACTGAACTTCTAGGACCTAGCCTAGGCCTAGACACTCACACATTGAGCCAAGCTCTTATTATAATTACAAGATTCACTTAATAAGTTCAACAAAATAAAAACAAGATGGTGGGGGCCCTTGGAAGGGTTCTCCTACACCATACTCCCCCTCAGCACAAGCTAAGGCACTTTGGGGTCTAGAAGAGTTAGATCAACTCCAAATTTTTTGAACTGTCCTTCCTCAATCTAGGTGGTTTCACATTCAGGCTGATCCATCCACTTGATCAGATGCTCCATGTAGACTTGATTTCTAGTTGTCTTCTTCACTCTAGATTCTAAGATCTTCTCTACTTTGGCCATCTTCTTCTTGGGCATGGCATTGGTGTCTATGTCTTGCAGCACCTTAGGTGGAGCCATACCTTACTGTTGGATGTCTCCCTTGAACATAACTAGGTTTGTAACATTAAACACTAGTGAGATGGCTAAATTAGATGGCAAGTCTACTTTGTAGGCATTCTCTCCATATTTAGCTAAAATCTGACATGGGCCTACTCTCCTCATTTGTAGCTTGGTGGGCATGCCCTTTTGCATCCTTGCTTTGTTAAGATGGACCATGACATAGTCCCCAATCTGAAACTATACTTCTTTCCTCTTTTCATCCACTTTAGCTTTGAGTTTATGAGTGGACTCCATGATGGTCTTCTTAAATTTCTCTTGAACCTCCTTGATGGTTTGAGTGAAATCTTCAACTTGTCCACTCTTCAACTCCATAAAACCTAAATCCCTCAACTCACACACTCCTCTAGGGTGTCTTCCATATACAATCTCAAAAGGACTTCTTCCTGTGGTCCTTTTTACACTGTCATTGTAAGCATATTCAGCTTGAGATATAACAAGATCCCAAGTCTACCCATACTCCTTTGTCAAACACCTTAGCAAGTTTCCAAGCACCCTATTTATGACTTCAATTTGGCCATCAGTTTGAGGATGGTATGCTAAAATGAAAGAGAGATTAGTTCCCAACCTTTTCCATAAGGTCTGCCCAAAATGACCTATGAACTTTCTATCTCTATCAAACATAATACTCAGAGGGAGTCCATGAATCCTAACTATCTCTTTGAAGAAGAGATGTGCTACATAGCTTGCATCATGAGTAGTTCTACATGGAATGAAATGACTCATTTTAGAGAACCTGTCTACTACAACATAGATGCTATCCATACCTGATTTAGTTTTAGGGAGTCCAACCATAAGGTCTATGGTCACACACTCCCAAGGCCTATTTGGAAGTGGCAAAGGTTGATAGAGTCCAGCATTGCTTGAACCTCCTTTAGCTCTTTGACATACTCCACATTGCTCCACATATCTTCTCACATCCCTTGCTAGCTTAGGCCAAAAATAGTATCTTTGCACTAATTCCAATGTCTTATTTATGCCAAAATGTCCACTTAGACTACCATTATGCTTCTCTTGAATCAGATTTACCCTCATGGATCCTCTAGGTACACATAGCTGATTACCTTTAAACAACAATCCATTTTGAAGGGTATAATCTGCAAACTCACAATGAAAATGGTTCTCAAACTCTTGGTACACCTTGTAGGCTTGTGAGAAGTCTTCATCCTCCTCATATAAGTCTTTGAAACCTGCTATTCCAATGCTTTGTAGTTGTACTTCTTGGATAGTCAAAAGCTTTCTACTTAAGGCATCTGCTACCTTGTTGAGCTGCCCTTTCTTGTGTTTAATTGTGAAGGTAAAGGATTGGAGATACCCCATCCACTTCAAATGCCTATTACTAAGCTTCTCTTGAGTGTTTATATAGCTTAAAGCTTGATTATCAGTAAATACAACAAATTATTTTGGCAAGAGGTAATGCCTCCACTTCTTGAGAGATTGTACCAGTGCATACAACTCCAAGTCATAAGCTAAATAATTCTTTTTTTCCTCATTGAGTTTTTCACTAAAGAATGCCATAGGCCTTCCTTCTTGACTCAATACACCCCCTACTACTACACCACTTGCATCACATTCAATGGTGAACAATTTGTCAAAAGTAGGTAAGAGTAAGATAGGTTTGGTAGCTACCTCTTGCTTCAATGTTTAAAATGCTTTATCAGCTAGCTCAGTCCACTTGAACTTGGTTTTCAATCCTCCCTTGATGGTGTCTAATATTTATGCACAAATCCCACTAAAGTTTCTCACAAACTTTCTATAAAATTGGGCTAACCCTTGAAAACTTCTAACTTTAGTCCCTATTTTTGGGGCAGGCCAATTCAAGATTGCCTCCACCTTGCTTGGGTCCATTTTCAGAGTACCCTTGGACACCACAAATCCCAAATAACCCAGCTCTTGCTGCATGAACTCACACTTTTCTAGGTTGATAGCTAATTGCTCCTCATGTAGCTTCTTCATAACCAACCTCAAGTGTACAAGATGTTCTACCTTGGTTTTTCTATAGATGAGTATATCATCTAGATACACCACTACAAATCTACCTATGAAATCCTTCAAGACCTCATTCATCAACCTCATGAAGGTGCTTGGGGAATTGGTAAGCCCAAATGGCCTCACAAGCCATTCATACAATCCATCTATGGTTTTAAAAGTGGTCTTCCACTCAACACCCTCCTTGATTCTGATTTGGTGATAACCACTCTTTAGATCCAACTTAGTGAAGTACATAGTGCCACCTAAGCAATCCATCAAATCTTCTATTCTTGGAATTGGGAACCTATACCTGATAGTGATCCTATTGATAGCCCTTTAATCTTTGCAAATTCTCCATTTTCCTCCTTTCTTGGATGCCAAGACCACTGGGACTACACATGGACTAATACTCTTCTTAATCAGTCCTTGATCTAATAGGTCTTGTACTTGTCTTGCCACTTCCTTATTTTGATTAGGTGTAAGTTTGTAAGCTTCTTTGTTAGGTAGAGATGCACTAGGTACAAAGTCTATTTGATGACTTATGGCCCTTCTTGGAGGTAGTGTTGCAGGGATTCCATCACTCACAATGTCTTTGAATTCTTTTAACATTTGTTGCACTTCTAATGGTGTTTCTCCCTGCAACTTCTTGTCATCCTCCTTTGGTTTCACCATGATAACACATCCTATTGTCTCCTCATCATGTAGTGCATGTAGGAACTCCTTACCACTGCTAAGCAACACACTAGGTGTTTTGGAAGTACCTTCTTCATTCTCTATTATGGACTGAATCTTGAATGTTCTTCCATCTTTCTTGAAAAAAATGAAGTTTTCTTCTCCATCATAGATCACCTTCCTATCAAATTGCTAGGGTCTTCCCAATAAGAGATGCATGCATCCATGGGTAGGACATCACAAAGCACTTTGTCCTTATAGCCTCCAATTGAAAACTCCACCCATGTCTACTCATTTACTAGCACACTCTACTCTTGATTCAACCAAATCACCTTGTAGGGGTTTGCATGGGGAACCTTTGTGAGTTTGAGCTTCTTGGCTGCTTCCTCTACTATGATGTTATTAGTGGACCCTGAATCCACTATACCTATGCAAAATTTTCCTTGTATCTTGTATCTAACTCTAAAAAGAGCTCTCCTCTACTTGGGTTCACCTTCATTAGGTTGCCTTATGAGTACTCTCCTGAACATCAAGTTCTCCCCCATCTCTAACTCTAGTTTTCTAACCTCATTCGTACATGAGCTATTGTTGTCTTCTTGGGTATAGGCTACACTCTTTTCATTGCTTGATGGCTTGTCAAGACACCTATAGGTAGGGTGCCCAAGCTGTCCACATTGATAGCATTTCATTGTGGCAAAGTAGGAGCTACTTCTTCCTACTCCTCTTCCTCTGTTTCCTTGAGAACCTCTTCCTCTACCAAAATATCCTCTTGTATTGATTTCTAAACTTTTTTCCAAAAGTCTTCTCTCCCCTTGACTTCTTGAGTCACCACCTCTTCCACTAGAACCTCCTCTTTGACCCCCTCTAGAGTCTCTACCTCTTCCCCTATTCTTTGAATTGGATTCTTGCTTCCTTCTTTGTTTATCTTCAATCTTTTGTGCCATATGCTGACATCCAAGTACTATGGTGGGAGTGAAAAAACTCATCACCTCTTCTATGCTCCATTTCAGACCACTTAGGTACCTTGGCACCTTGATACTTTCTTCTTCTTTGATCTTGGATCTTAAGCTCAACTTGTAAAACTCTTTAGTGTAGGTGGCTACATCCATCTCCTTCTATCTGAGGTTCAATCTCCTCCTATGCTACTAGATCTCATAATCAGTAGGTAGGTATGCTTTTTTCACTTTGTTGACCATTGCTTTCCAATTGGAGATTGGGTTCTTTCCCTCTTTCTCCCTTTCATCTTGCAAGTAGTTCCACAAGGTTAAAGCTTGACCCCTCAACCTAGACTTGGCCACTTTGACCTTCTATGCCTCTAAGATCTCTTCACATTTGAAGTGATTCTTCATGCCTTCAATCCATTGCATCACAAGCTCTGTATCCATCCTACTTGTAAGTAATGGGACACCTTCAAGTGTCTTGCCAGTGATAGCCTTCAAAGCTTTAAGAAATTGCTCATCTTGGGTTGGAGGATCAGGTGTAGGCACACCATCATCAATGGTCTTCTCTTTCCCTTTGGCATCCTACTCGTCCATCCTATCTTTCACCTCATCTGCCTTTTCTTGGACATCATCCAAGAGTTGCTCCATTTGCATCAATCTTTCCTACAGGAGTCTATTAGCTTCCTCCTGATCTTCCACCTTCTTAGCAAGCTCTGCATTAGTCACAATTTTCTTCTTGTGTGATGATCCAACTGACTCTTCTCAAGGTTGAAACATCCACTTTCCACTTCCCAAGCCTTAAGAGGCTCTAATACCAATGTGATGGGGAGGTTAGGATAGACTAGCTAGTCTATGCCCTGATCCTCAACTAGGATCTTACTGTTCTTCAGAAACCTATGAAGGTCTATAGGATTCTCTTCTCAGAAAAAGATCCCCTAGCCTATCCTAACCTAACCATCAAGTATTGCTTTGTCATCTTACAACTTATCAAGCATTGCTTCCTAGCACCATCCCTTACATAGGCTTATAAGAGTCTTTTACGGTTCGGTTACCCTACCAAGCTCTGATAGTGAATTTGATGAGTTCCAAGGTGTTTTTGGGACATTTTAAACAACTTCAAGGCATTAGTAAGGTTGGTTCATCACCTGATCTCCTACTTCCTTCACAAAATAGGGCTATAAGGAAGTGCCCAATTAGGCCTCCATCCAACTTTCTAGGACTTTCCACCACTTCCTTGCATAGAATCAAATTTCCTTATCAAAAGGAACTTCATTAAAAATGTCTAACCCTCAAATATTTTCGGGGTCTTGGGCTTCCATTTGTCCATACAACTCTTCTTCCAAGAATGAGGGTTTTTAGTGCTTTTGGAACCCCACAGGGTTACTGGTCTTCTTGACTTTCTTCACTACCTTTCCTAGATTCCTTAGGGTCTCTCCTTCACAAAATATTTCCTTCACACATGTCCCTTGACTCCCTCCAAAGGGCATGCTTTGAAACTCTTCCCACTATCTACTAGAGCTCTTGCACTGTTGACTGCTCCTAACTGGACATTGCCTTAGATCACCTAGGGTATGGTCAAACAAATAGGTGCACTCATTCTCCAGGGCCCTGCATTTATATACATACAAGGTAGGGTATGTACTTTTATATTCCAAGGTTCCATGGTGTGCCCATGGTGGAAACAAAAGCTATAGCCCTACTTTCACATGTCTCTCCAAACTGGTAGAGAATAGGCTACAATAAGGAAATGAACCAAAATGTAAACTAAAACTTGAAATAATTTAACCTAGCACACACACATGAAGATCTAAATACATATAAACAATATCCCCTACAAAGATTCACACAAACTTTCCTCTATTCAAATGAAATCAGTCCATTAACAGTGACTGTTCCACACAATGCTTTGTTTAGACTATTCTTTTCCATATAGAATCATACAAAGTGATCTCCAACCTCATATTAGGGTTTATCAAGTCCTTTATAGTCTTCTTCTTGGGGTGTGGGTCTAGTTAGGGCTTTTTAGCCACTTACCAAATCTAGGTAATATAAAAAGGAAAGTTGTTTAGCAACTTTTGAAAAGTTGCTAGCAACTTTTGAGCAACTTTTTATTGCTCAAGAAACTTTTACTCTCATGCTTCAAAAGACTATTTATAGGTCCTACCAAGGCACACATGTGCTCAGACCTTAACCAAATGCCTACCCTAAGACTTCTAACCTCATAGCAAATCAATGATCTCAGGATGACAACATTCCCTGAATCATTGTGCTATTTACAAGAAAAGACCAACTGAACTAATAGGACCTAGCCTAGGCCTAGACACTCACACACTGAGCCAAGCTCTTATTATAATTACAAGCTTCACTTAAGAAGTTCAACACAACAAAAACAATATGGTGGGAGCCCTTAGAAGGGTGATCCTGCACCACTAACCTAGCTACATCGACTAAGGGAAAAGAGAAGGTTAGTGAGGATAATATTATTGAAAAACTAAAAGAAGATCTAACTAAATCTGTCCATGTATACACCAAGGAGGCTCACTATCAGAAAATGGACCAAATGATGAATAAATTTGATGAGCAATGAAAAATCAATAAAAAAGGAGTAGGCGAATACTCCTTATCAATGATGGACTTACCCTTATCACCAAAGTCCTATGGAAGACCCTCAAATATACCACATAAATATAATGATTATTTTGTGAGGGAAAGTACATCATCCTCCATGGATGAAGAAGACAACAAGATCCTAAATTGGTTGTACAAAGATGAAGAGTCAAGTTCTTAAGAAAAATGTATCCAAAACATAAATATTTCCACACATTAGTATGGGAAGGGCTTTCAAATAATGCAAAAGATGGGATAGAAAGGCCAAGGACCTTTAGGAGCAAGAAATGAAGGGCTCATAGAACCTATTGAAATGACATGGTGGGATAGCAAGATGAAGACCAATGTAGGGTACTTAGAAGAAGGGTATACTAAAAAGACTATCCCAAACACTATGATCAAATGTTTCAATTAGAGTCTCATAGTGATGAAGATTCTAATGATTGGGAATGGAACACATTATCTGATGATTTGTGACATGATAAGGGTATTGATGTTGTTCATAGCTATACTACTTCTAGCAAAGGAAATGCATCTATTCCACCACCAAATTAGAATCAAGCATCTAGTTCAAACCAAGTGATCATGGATGATACTCCAAGCATAGAAATAGAGATAAATCAATGGGTAGGTGAACCCTACATACCTTCATGGAGACCTACTATGGAGGAATCAAACATTAGGTCTAATCCATGAGACTTTTATCCAATGGAAACCTTAGAGGAGTCTAGTGAGGAAGATTTTGATCCTACTTCTGTAGAACATTTAGAAGAGGCACATGTCATAGACTTGAATGATATAATGTATGAACCATCAAATGAGGTCTTATCTCTAAATCCCATCGAACCAAGCCCAAGCATTGATCCTTGACTCTCATATACCTAGAATTAATTGAATGGGATTCCTTTGAACCAACCATCCTTCCAACCTTTTTGAATGACAATGTGGTGTCTCAATATCTCAATGTGGTTGAACCTTCTTCTACTATGGAATATCAAGAGGAAATGATAAAGGGGAGTATCCAAACTTTGAATCCACCTAAAAACAAAAAAAAAAGGAAAAAAGGAAAAAAGGAAAAGAATCTATTGTTGAAAACCACATTGTGGCAACATTAAATAAAAATAAATAAAAATAAAGGATGTTTCCAAAGGTGAAAACCCAATTGAGGAACCTAAGGAAGGAAGTTCGGATTCTTTACTTGAACATTATGAAGAGAGATCCCCAATTTTGATCAAACCTATAGAAAAGATAAACATTGGGTCAGAAACTGAGCCAAAGATCATACACCTAGCAACATCCTTATCTAATGAAGAGAGAAAAGAATTCATAAAAATTTTCAAGGAAAAGAAAGTCAATTTTTCTTGGTCATATGATGATATACCAGGATTGGATCCAAATTTGATTATACATCATTTGAATATGAAAGAAGGAGTCAAACTAGTCAAACAGAAGTTAAGAAAGATGCATCCACATATAGCCTTTCTAGTAAAAGTGGAGTTGGAGAAATTGCTAAAAGTGGGATTTATCAGAGCCATTGATTATGCATAGTGGATTTAAAATATAGTACTAGTTTCCAAAGTAGATAAGTCCATTAGGATTTGCACAAATTTTAGAGATCTAAATTTGGCGTGTCCTAAAGATGACTTTCCTCTTCCAAGCATAGACACCATTGTAGAGTTAACAGCGGGACATTCCATGTTTTCACTTATGCATGGATTTAGTGGCTATAACCAAATCAATATAGCACTTGAAGACCAAGATAAAATATCATTTACATGCACGTGGGTGACATTCTACTGGAATGTTATGCCCTTTGGTCTAAAGAATGCCGGGGCAACATATCAAAGGGCCATGACCACAATATTTCATGATATGATGCATAAGTTCATGGAAGATTATGTAGATGACATAATAGGAAAATATGATTCAAGAGAGGAGCATCTACCAATTCTAGAGAAATTTTTTGACAGATTAGAGAAATTCAAAGTAAGGCTCAATCCAAAAAAGTATGCATTTGGAGTCCAATCAGGAAAATTGCTAGGTTACATTGTATCAGTGAAAGGGATAGAGGTGGATCCTACTAAAGTCAAGGCCATTATGGAGATGGAAGCACCTAAAAACATTATCCAAATGAGGTCACTACAAGGAAGAATTCAATCCATCAGGAGATTTATATTCCAACTAGCAGAAAAATGTCATAACTTCACCCAACTTCTGCATAAAGATACAGTTTTCAAATGGGATGAGAAGTGTGAAGAAGATTTCAACATGTTGAAGAAATACCTCATGAATCCTCCAATTTTGATGCCACCTATCAAAGGCAAACCTTTAATCCTATATATTTCAGCAATAGAGAATTCATTGGGGGCACTTTTGGCACAAGAAGATGAAATAGGCAAAGAAAAGGCAATATACTACATAAGTAGAACTTTGGTCAAATACAAGTTGAATTATACCTTCATCAAAAGGGCATGTTTGGCTGTGGTTTTTGCTTCCCAAAAATTACACCATTATATGCTAGCTCATAATATAACACTCATTGCAAAGATTGATCCTTTGAAGTATCTACTTAGTAAAACAACATTAAATGGAAGGCTAGCCAAATGGGTCATGGTGTTGAGTGAATTTGACACTGAATATGTAGACCGCAAATCTATCAAAGGAAAAGTCATTTCTGACTAGTTAGCAGAAGCACCACTACAAGATGATCATCTCATTCAAGTAGAATTCTTGGATTTTGAGATTGTGAATGTTGAGGCAAAGACATGGAAATTATATTTTGATGGTTCATTCACTCAACATGGATCAGGAGTAGGCATACTCTTAATTACTCCTCAAGGATCTACAATTCCAAAGTCATATAAATTGTTATTTCCATGCACCAATAACATAGCAGAATATGAAGCCTTGGTTATTGGAATCAAGTTGGCATTAGAGTGGAAGGTGATAGAACTAAAGGTTTATGGAGACTCACAATTAGTCATTAATCAAATTAATGAGGAATATCAGATGAAAGATGACAAGTTGCTACCTTATTAAAACATGGTGCAAAATTTTAAGAAGTACTTCATTCTTATTACATTTGAGCAAGTGCCAAGAGAAAAGAACAAAGCAGAAAATGTAATGGCAACTTTGGCATCACTTCTATAAATGCCTGATCAAAGTGCCAGATATGAATTCCTGGTAGAAGAAATGGAACAACCCACATTTGACCCTACCCATCCTTATACCATTTGCTTGCCAACTACACATGAACCACCTTTGTATGGACCTATTTACACATACTTAAAAGATCAAATCCTACCCATAGACCAAACCAGGAATCAAAAGAAAAGTTTCATCTATCAAGCATGTCATTATACCCCAATTTCTGAAACATTGTATCGTAAGAGTCTAGACGGAATGCTCCTTAGATGTTTAGAGGGAGAGGAATCGAATGTAGCCTTGTTAGAAATCCATAAGGGAATCTATGGGTCACATTGGAATGGATTAACCCTAGATAAGAAACTTCTTAGGATAGGATATTTTTGGCCGACGATGGAGAAAGATGCTTGTAATTTTGCTAAAACTTGTAGAAAGTGTCAATTCCATGGAAACTTGATACATGTACCTGCACAAGAGCTTCATCTGATGACAACACCTTGGTCATTCTATCAATGGGGTCTAGATCTAATAGGAATGATTTATCCATCCTCAAATGGGCATAAATTCATCATCATGACAACAGAGTACTTTACCAAGTGGGTGGAAGCTATACCCTTATCAACTGCAATAGGAAAGTATATATCCTTGTTTATCCTAAACCACATCATTTGTAGATATGGCCTACCTCATTCCATCATAATGGATAATGCAAAGCACTTAAAAAACAAATACTTAAAGGAATTATGCACAAAATTCCACATGATTCACCATTCTTCATCAATCTATTATCCCCAAGGTAATGGACAAGCAGAAGCAACAAATAAAAACATCTTGAAGATATTGAAGAGAATGGTGGACAATTCAAGCAGAGATTGGCACATAAAAATAAACCTGATCTTATGGGCTTATAGAACAAGCATAAGAACGCCAATAGGAGCTACACCCTTCTCCTTAGTCTTTGGAATAGAATAATTTTTTCCTTTGGAGGTAGAACTTCCATCCTTAAGAATATATCTACATGATTTGATAAGTGAGGAAGATTATAGAGTTGCTAGGTTACATGAACTAGAACTGCTAGATGAGAAATAACAACAAGCATTTGATCACTTAAAAGTTTATCAAAACCGAATGTCAAGGACTTATAATAAGCATATCAAGTCAAGAACATTTCAAATAGGAGACTTAGTTTTGTGAGAGAATCCCAAGAATCAAGCAGAAAGGGAGAAGAAAGGAAAATAGGAGGCAAAGTGGTTAGGACCATTTGTGATCACTACAGATTTTGGGACCGACACCTACAAATTGGCAGATTGTGATGGAGAAGAGCTACAAGAACCTATCAATATCATACATCTAAAGAGGTTCTATACATGAAGTAGATGAAAGAGTATAAAGCATATCATAAAATCAGATGGAAAGCATCATATTTATTGTACATAGTCAAAAGAGATCTTGAAAATACCAAAAATATTTGAAAATCAGAAAAGCACAAACAAATAAAAAATGCCGAGAAGATAAAAAAAAGTGGAAAATTGAGCATGAAGAAATACCAAAAATATTCATATATGATCCTCAAAAAGATGTTGTCTTGGTGAAAACCTAGCAAATAGGCACCTTGATGATATGAAAAAAGATTGAAAAAAAAATAAAAATACAAAAAAAATCAAAAAAAGAGAAAAAGTATCTTGGTGAAAACCTAGCAAATAGGCACCTTGGTAGCAAAAAAGAAAAGTGAAAAAGCTTTAAAAATAGAAAAAAAAAGCAAGATCCATTCAATCGATAAAAACCTAGTAAACAAGTGCCATTGAAAGTCCAAGTCAGTCACATGCCTAGAAGGTCACATTGTAAATATTGCATTTGCTAGCATTTGCATATATTGCATGATAAAACCCCACAATTGCATTTGCAAGTACCTAAAGATTTTGGTCACCTAATCTGTAAATTGTCTTAAGTCCCACAAGCATAATAATATTAAACTGAGGACAATCTACTCGAAAGGAGGAAGGATTCATCAAAGCAAAATTCAATCATGGAATCAATTCATGAAAAATGAAAGTGGAACACTTAATCAAATCTACATTCTAATCCAATTTGAACCAAACGCAAAATTTGATCCAAGATCTTACATGACCTTATATTTATTAGGATTAAAAGTATGAAATGGATGGAACTACACTTGAAATATGGATTTGAAAAACATCAAATTTTTTTTCTAAAGTGTTTACTTGATTGATGAAATCATGTCTTTCTAGAAAATCGATGAAAGTTTTTAAACTAGACAAGCTATGATGAAAGGATGATATTTTTGTTGATTTTTGAGTGATTGTCTTAAAATTAAAGTTTTAAATCATGTATTATTTGTCTAAGGATCTGATCATCAAAGAATCATCGAGGACTTGTACATAGAATAAAACTAAGATTTCAGCTTGTTTACGCAAAAGGATACCTTGGATATTTTGATCTTCAATATCATAATACCAAAATCCACTTGCAACATAGAATTTGACAAAAATTAGTATTTGCACTCTCATGATTGGCTTTAATTAGTGATAGTCGTATTGAAAAGAGATGGGAAAGCAAAGAATCAGGTGCAAAAGTTTTCATATCATCATAGTTGAACTAGTGATGGTTGTACTAAAACAAGATTTCAAAACTGCTCAATGATGATTATAAGCTCCAAATTTTTGAATAATGATAGTTAGTTGCATACATCTTAGATTAAATGAATTTAATATGTTTTTCCTTTCTTAGCTTAATTTGCAAGAGGGAAAGAGAAAGGGGTGTAGTCAAATCAAAAATCAAAAGCATCATCAAAAACAACTATAAGTGATCAAGTGAGTTGGAAACCAAAAACAAATAAAAAACAAAGTGCACTCCATTAGTTTACTTGCATTGATTAAGTTCATTTATAAGCATTGTTTAGAGTTGCATTAAGTCATCTTCATTAAACCTTGCATTCATTTAAATGTGTCCAACATTTGAATCCTTAAGTTCATTGCATTAGATTGTATACATCATTAAAATACATTAAAATTACATTCATTGCATTAAGTGGCATTCATTTTAAAATTCATCTCATTTAGGGTGCATTCTTTTACATCAATCCATTAAATACATTGCATTAGTTAAACATTCATTGCATCTATTAAGATCATTCATCATTAAAGGCATATCATTTAGTGAAACATGGCATTATCCATTAAAGTTCATTAAAGGACATTCATGATAGTATCATTTATCCATATTGCATATAAAATTTAGAATCATTAATCATTAAGTATCTATAATCATTGCATTATTATATAAATCCATCACATTTGCATATCAAAAGAAATACATTCATTATCCATTACATTCCATTATACATCATTCATTATCCATTTAACACATCCTATATATCATTAATCATTAATCATTAAATCATTGTATTCATCCATCTATTCTATGTCATACATAAGACAATCATTTAAGCATCAATAGAGCATATGCACTCATTTCAAAAATTGCATTTTGAAAAGCATAAAAGAAAGCATATAGGAGATAGAATCATCTAGATTTGCATATCATGCTAAAAACCTGGAAAAGAGATCCAACACATCATGACATCATATATAGTAAAATCTATCAAAATAAGAATCATAGTCTATGGTACCATCATCATAAAATGAGTAGAATATCAAAGTCCATCAAATGATCATAAAATCAATATCTGAACATCAATGTATATCAAAGTATCAGCATAAGCAACATCAATAGATCAAAAAAGATAAAATAAAGAGTCCAATGTATCGATAATAAAAACAAAGAAATGAGATCATGTATATCAAATGGAATCATCAAAAATATCTCAACTGGACGAACCACCAGCACCATTGGTACTATTAGGACAAGGAGCACTATCTGGAGGTTGACTCAAACTAGGTTGTGATCCTTGCTGACTCATCATAGCCATAAAAGCCTGCATCATAGAACTCAACTATCTCATCTCCTATCTAATCTTAGAGACATCAGACTATAAATCATGAACCTCTGGTGCAATCACACTAGGAGCTTGTGCTGTAGAAGACTATGGTGGAGGCATGGAAGAAGAAGGCATAGAAGAAGAAGACATGGAAGAAGAAGGATCTGACAAATATGGAACAAAGATAAAAGAATATGGATGCAATGATGAAGATGGCATCGACGTAGAAATAGAAGAAGAAGTAGAAATAGGTCCCTGAGAATGTGGAGCCTATGGAAAAACTAGAGGAATAGCCAGCTAAACAAGAGGACCCTGTGCCTCATCAAGTAAAACTTATGCAATCTCTACATCAACCACCCATTGATGCCTAACTCTAGGTCTATCTATTGGATCCATGGTGAACTGATGGAGTACTCTATCCACATGATGACCCCTCACCTGATCATTAGCCCTAGGAGGGATAGGAGCAACAACAATCATTGGAATATGGACCCTACCTACTCTAGCTCCTTGATGACCACATCATCCAAGCCGTTCCCTAATCCTATTGTTGAGCATCATTTTTACATGAAGACAATATCTAGGAATTTACAGGAGAGAATTCCCCTCTTGGAAGACTGATGGAATCAATCTCAAGCTTCCTTTTGACTGGGTCTCAACTGCTTGGATAGCTTAATGGAAGACAAATATCAATCTATTAACAAGGAGGCCTTTGTTGGTTCGTCTCTTAAAGGAAAGTTGCAAAACAAAATTTAGAATTCCACAATATCTCTTTTTGGATTTTTTGATTTTAAAATGAAACAACGTAATTTGATTTAATCTACTAAAATAAATTGCAAGGAGGGTTAGGAAAGATAAGGTAACAAGAGATTTGAATGAAATTGTCAGAAAGAAACCTAATGGACATATGCTAGCACCACACCACCATGTGAATTAAATAACCAAGAAGATGAAGAAACCCACAAAATAGAGATCAGATCATATCACAATCTTTAGCTAAATGGATGCAATCATCAATGGAATTGAACAAACAAAGACGTAGAATAATCCAAAACTCATCAGATCATGAAGACACCATAGATGTGCACACATGTGAGACAAGTTAATCTTCAAGAACCAACAAATAATCTTCTCAAGAATTCATCACAACATAGCAATGTAACATCAGAAAACACCGAACTAATAGATTGTAGACTTAAAACCATTAAACAACCAATTGGCTCTTTGAAATAAATGAATGAGAAAATCACACATTCATAAACTTTTCATAGATTGCAGAAAAATCACACCATGAATGAAGCACCAACTATATGTATTGTATTAATGATCAAATCAACCCTCATTACATCATTTTATTACAATTTATAGAGTCATGCTCTTATTTTTGTAGCTAGGATTTGGCTACAACTAAAACTTGAAAGTAAACCTAAACTAGAGATTGCATTAAGGAAACTAACTCTAAAACTTAGCTAAAATATTCTAGCATGGAATTAAACCTCGTGTATTACAAATCTTTTAATAAACTATGCATTAAAAAACTCAAAATGGATTTGGAACTTGTGCATGCTACTTGATAATCTTCATGTTTTTTCCCTTGATCCTTGGCTACTGCTTCTCCATGTGGACCCAACTGGAAGAGATCCCAAAATCATGCAGGAACGATTCCATAAAAGTAGCCTAGTTGACTAGAAAATCAACTCTGAGATAACTGGAGTTGAACTTCGAATGCGTCAAAAAACATGCAAATCCTAATAGTTGGTCCAAAAAAACCAAGTTCCAAAAATGACTAAGTGTCATGTCCCCTTTTCCCAAGTTTCAGACTTCAGACTTGTCAGTGGCCGAAAGTTCTCTAGGGTCGAAAGGCCAAGCAACAGGCTCTTCAAAATGTCTCAAAACCACTTCTCCTCTAGCTTTTGGACTTTTGAACTTTTCAGAGGCTGAAAATCTCATATGGTTGAAATGCTGAAAATAGGGTCTTCAAAAAATGTGTCAAAACCACTTTTCCTCTAAATTTCAGACTTTGGACTTGTCGGTGGCTAAAAATTTAGGAGGTCCAAAAAAATAGGAGGCCCTAAATTTTAGGAGAAGTGGTTTTGACACATTTTTTAAAGACCATATTTTTGACATTTTGACCATATGAGATTTTTGACCTTCGAAAAGTCCAAAAGTGGGATCAGAAGTGGTTTTGAGACATTTTGAAGAGCTTGTTTTTTAGCCTTTCGGCCCTAGAGAACTTTTGGCCACTGACAAGTTCGAAGTCTGAAACTTGGGAAAAGGGGACATGACACTTAGTCATTTTTGGAACTTGGTTTTTTGGGACCAACTGTTGGGATTTGCATGTTTTTTTACGCGTCTGAAGTTCAACTCTAGTTATCTCAGAGTTGATTTTCCAGTCAACTGGGCTGCTTTTATGGAATCATTCCTGCATGATTTTGGGATCTCTTCTAGTTGGGTCCACGCGGAGAAGCAATAGCCAAGGATCAAGGGAAGAAACATGAAGATTATCAAGTAGCATTCACAAGTTCCAGATCCTTTTTGAGTTGTTTAATGCATAGTTTATTAAAAGCTTTATAATGCACGAGGTTTAATTTCATGCTAGGATAGTTCAACTAAGTTTTAGAGTTAGTTTCCTTAATGCAATCTCTAGTTTAGGTTTACTTTCAAGTTTTAGTTGCAGCCAAACCCTAGCTACAAAAATAAGAGCATGACTCTATAAATTGTAATAAAATGATTTAATAAGGGTCGATTTGGTCATTAATACAATACATACAGTTGGTGCTTCATTCATGGTGTGATTTTTCTACTATCTATGCAAAGTTTATGAATGTGTGATTTGCTCATTCAATTATTTCAAAGAGCCTTGTTTAATGGTTTTAAGTCTATGATCTATTAGTTTGGTGTTTGTTGGTGTTACATTGTTGTGTTGTGAAAAATTCCTGAGAATATTATTCTTTGGTGCTTGAAGATTAACTTGTCTCACATGTGCACACATCTCTGGTGGCTTCATGATCTGATGAATTTTGGCTCATTCTACGTCTACGTCTGCATTTGTTCAATTATATTGATGATTGCATCCATTTAGCTAAAGATTGTGATATGATCTGATCTTTGTTTTGTGGGTTTCTTCATCTTCTTGGTTATTTAATTCATATGGTGGTGTGGTGCTAGCATATGTCCATTAGGTTTCTTTCCGGCAATTTCATTCAAATCTCTTGTTACCTTATCTTTCCTAACCCTCCTTGCAATTTATTTTAGTAGATTCAATCAGATTGCATTGTTTCATTTTAAAATCAGAAAATCCAAAAAGAGATATTGTGGAATTCTAAAGTTTGTTTTACAGCTTTCCTTTAAGAGATGAACCAGCAAAGGCCTCCTTGTTAATAGATTCATATTTGTCTTCAATTGAGCTATCCAAGTGGTTGAGACCCAGCTAGAAGGAAGCTTGAGATTGATTCCATCAGTCTTCCAAGAGGGGAATTTTCTCTCATAAATTCCTAGTTGTTGTCTTCATGTAAAAATGATGCTCAATAGAAGTGGCGCTAGGAGGGCCTAAACCAAAAGGTTTTCAAGTTTTACACTAAACAAGTTGGATGTTTGGAAAATATAGCTTTAATGGATAGTTTGTTGTGTATACTGGGAGGTCTCTGTGAGATTCCTCTGCATGCATATAATAGGCTTCCTTTTTTCCTCCCCTGATACTGGACGGAATGCTACAAATCATGTAAGGATTTGCAAGGATCTAATGCTTTTTCTCAAAATTGAACATGAATATGTTGTTTGCAATCTATTTGTCAAGACATTTCAATGTGTAGCACTTCAATGATATGAAAGACTCTCATCCAATTCTATTTACTCATGGATTGAATTAAAGGATTTATTCTTAATTCAATTTGATCCCAATGTGAGTTCACAAGATTCACTATTTTATTTTGCTGATGTACGAAGGACACCTCAAGAGTCCATTGCCCAATTTAATCATCGATTTATTCTCATGTATCAAAGGGTTCAAGATTCAAAAAGGATGGTGCATGATTCAATGTTAAAAGAGCATTATTTAAAGTGTTTGGATGTCTCATTTGCAAGTATGATAAGATCTTTTGGTGACGTTACTACCTTGCATGATACATTCAACAAGGCTCTTTTCTTGGCATGATGTGGATGTGATGTTACAAATGGTACAAATGGTCCTGATGGAAGTTTCAATATGAAATTGATTGAATTTTGCCAATCATTACAGCTCTATGTCAACTAGGTGAATACATCAAATCAGCCACAATCATCTCATTCAACCAATTACAACATGTCTAATATCCAAATGATGCAATCAACCAATCAAAAGAATTAGATCAATCACTTTCAAGATCATATTTGGGGTCAAAATTCCCATGATACAATCTTGGACACAAGTATTTTACCACCCAATGATGCTCCTATAGAGGTCTTGTCATATTCTTACTATACTTCATTTCTCAATCCATCAAAACATGGTGATACTTCAAATGGAAAGCTTGATGGTCAGTTATATGAGCATGATAAGTTGTGCAGTAATGAAAGTGAAATGATCCTAAATGCTGATTGTAATTTAGAATACAAGTTACCAAAAGATTTTTCGATAAAAATTAGTCATGGGATAACAAGAAATGATGAACAAAACCAGGAGGATGAGAGATATTCAATGCTGCTTTAGAATTATTGTCATGAAAGAGAAACAAGTACAAAATATTTTTCATCTTCATAGGGTAATTTTGATGACACTTTTGATGTTAAAAAAGATTCACAAGACAAAGACATGAATGGCCATTGTTGGGTAGATATTCCACTTGAACAAAGTAGACTGAATGATAAGTTACAAGAATTGGATATTCCTATGTCATCAAATTTTTCATGGATGGAAGGATGTAGGGTACACCTCATGAATCAACATTGTGAGATGGATTGCCCTATTTTTCTTGGAAAGATGGAATTCTATTTGAAAGGAAAGATGACTATTGAAGAGGTATTAATTCCTATAGCAGATCATTGGAATATTCAATCAAGGGAAGAAGAAGAGGAACATGATCAAATTCATGAGACTTTACAAGATATGGATTTGCCTAATGAGAAAGATAAACTGATTGACATCCAAGAAAATGAGGGTGATAAAATTCTCAATGATGAGGAGAGTTAAATCATAAATACATTCATAGACATCTTCATGAAAGATGAAAGTGGAAAGGTCTCTACTTGTGAAACCATAAGTGATGATGCTCTACTCTTTTTGAATGCTAATCATGATGGAGCCCAAATAAAGGAGATACAAGAAGTTCAAGAGGATGATTAAAAGGAAGATGATGAAGATGAAAAATTGTGCCTTTAGGTAGATGAATATCAGCATTTACAAAACAAAAAACAAGATAACTCTTAGTTTTTGTCATTAGGGGAGGTAGACAAGGTTCTTGATTTGGTATCATGTTTGAGTAAAGAGATGTCCATTTATGGGTATTCCATGCATATATCAAACCTTGTAGTAGCCAATTCATGTAGGATTCATCCTTTTGAGATACATTCAGAGCTAAGTTGTCTTGAATTCTTGTTAGCTTAGGAGATCGCCTTAGAAGGTAAGTACAACTTTGAACATGTCTCTTTGAGGCATGAGTGAGAAAATAATTTGAATGCTGATTCTAAAAATTCTTGCAATTTTGAAGACATGCTTATGAGTGAAATTCTTAGTCCTAATGAGGTCAAATGTGATGATTTATTATTTACGACTAATGATAATTATAACAAGGATCACAATCTGGATGATTTGCCTTTTGAACCTTGTTGTAATGAGAAGTATAATACATCACAGATGAATATGTTTTCTAATGGTGTGCATAAAATTGAGTAGGATGGATTAGTGTACCATGAGATAAGACCTCCAAAAGAAGAAATCTCATTGAGTGAGTATGTGCCCATGGTTGGGAACTCACTAAATCAGGTTGTATCTATCCATTATCCCTTTCTTTTTGATGATTTTCAGTTTGAGTATGATAAAGGTGAAAAAACTTGTTTGTGGATTAATCATGATTATGGAGAGTTGCCACAACTTTTGATTTTACGTGATTTGTACCCAGAATTTGAACAAAAATTATCTAAATTTTATTTTTCTAAGTACAAAGATGAGTTTGCATTCCTTAGAACTGTGCAGGGTGGGTTGTTACTATTGCATGGAAAGAAAAATTAGTTAATAAGCAACTCATATGCTTTTTGTTCTAAGTTTTTTGTATATAATTTAAATTTAGTTGTAATTAGGTAGGTGTTAGTTAGTTTCCCTTATGTTTTAGTGTTTAGTTTAGTTTTGTTAGTGTGTCAGTCTCGTTCCTTGTTGCTTGAGTGTTTTTTCTTTTTGGTTTGTCAGTTTGGGGAAAAGAGAATTTTTGTCGGGGCTATTCCTGGCAAGTCCATCCCAAGTGGTCTTTGATAGGAGGCAGAGGTATTTCTTAGCCAAAATTTTTAAAGGAATTTGTCTTGCAAGAAATTGTATACATGGATCATGAATGGTGATACCTTTCACTAGCAATCAAGTTGATATTCAAAGTCAATCATCCTAAACACATTACACACTTTAAACATGATACTATGGTTGTTGGTTTCTTGGGTAAGTATTGTGTGATGTGATGTGATCACCTTCATGAAATTAAGATCAAGTAGTAACAATTTAAGCTAAATACAAAGGAAATTTACTCTAAAATGCAACTACAATCTATAACATCTCATGGATCTCTAGAAAGAAGTGGTAAGTGAGCTCTCAGCTATAAATCCTCACTAGTGACACCTCTAAAATGAGAAGAATACTGCTACAATGCTTCTAAATGCTTAATCTAAGAGAGATTCATGTTTAATCTAGCTCCATTTTGATAACAAGGCAATGATAAAATGATAAACTCTAAATGCTCCAATGCCCTAATGACTTCCAAGAATGCTCAATTTGCCTATAGTAACAATGCTTTGTCCACAAATGGGGGAACAATTTACAATTTGTGAGTGATTTATGTCCCTTTTTTAAGTGATCCATGTGAACTTGTTTTCTCAATTTTCATTGGTTGATCACTTTGTTGAGGGAAAATAGAATTTATTAATTCAATTAAGTAATTAAATTTAGCCATGGAAGGGTAATGGGTTCAATTTGATTTACGATTTAAACAAATATATAATTAATTAATTAAAATCAATTATATAATGTTTTTGCCCCTTTTAAGCTTTGATTTAATCATTTAACATCATCCTTATTTAATTCTTTTATTTTAACTAATTTTTCTCAACTTCATTTAATTATGTCCCCTTTTTAATGCATTTTGATGATTTTGAGCCATTTGATTGATTTTTGCACTTTAAAGCCTTTGTCCAATTTTACGTGTCTAGAAATGCCCCTCTTTGAATTGATGTACGAAGAACATTGATTCAAAGATTCATGTCCATCCTGATTGCTGATATGACTGATATGATTGATTGTTGCCTCTGATGATGAAACAAAAATTTTGATGCCCCATTGATCCCATGATGTTTGATTATGACCTCGATTCCAATACCCTTATGCCCCCTCAGAAATTAAAACATATTAATTGCCTAACTTGAAAAAGATTTTTTTATGAATAATGCTGAAATATGTTTTCATTTCTGAAACCCTTGATGATATGTCATACTAATTTGAAGAAATGCCCCGATTGAATGAGTTGATATAGCTCCCTAGTCATTTTGACCTCTACAATTAGGTTAAAAACCCTTTTAAAATAGGATAGTAAACCTTGTTTTACTATTCATTTGCACTTTCTACCTTGGTGATTTTGCTCTGATCCTCTGACTTATTTTGAGATGGTTGTCCTGATTCATGAGCACAAATTTGAGAGATGCCAAAGATATGCGAGGCCACCTGACTCTGGACCTTCGGTGAGTCATGCCAAACCTCATCTTGTCCTTATGATGCATTTAATGAGCATTTATTACATTTCCAAATTTCAAAATTGCCTCTAAAGAATAAAATGTCGCCTAGGATAGATTCAATGTCACTTTGACCTTTTTACTGTCACCTCTGCACCTTTTATTCTCGCTTCCGCTAGGTTTCATTACCACTTAGGAAATTTCCACTCTCACCTAGGCATGGAAGAAATCATGCCTAGCGCAGGGCAAATTTCTTAGTTTCTCACAAACTGTCACTTCTGCGAACCCTAACAGTTTAACTGTCATTTAGGCCAATATTGACTATCACCTTGGTTGTTTCAGTGTCGCTTGACAAGTAAAATGTTCCCTAACACCATAGAAATATCACCTAGCAAGATTTGGTAGTCGCCTGCAATGAAATGTTGCTTGGTAAAAGAAAACTCTCACCTGATGAATTTTGAGAAAAATTCTAGGAAAAATTGATTAGGCTTGATGCCAAATTTGATAATGTGTGATGACTGATCAAAATGATGAGATGAAGTTCGTTGCTTCCCAATAAAACACTTAGGTTAGGATATTAAGATACAAATACCATGAAATATGATTGGTCAATCCACTTAGGATAGTTACTAATAGGACAAATCAATCAGTGTGAAAACTGATATGACTTTGATACTACTTAGTTTGTTCTCAGGACACAGAGACACGAACAAATGATACTAGGTGTGATGACTTGATTGTCGATTGACTTGAAATGATTCCTTGATAAGACATACTGATATGCTTCCTTCTTGCTTTGCTGACAGGCACACTACCCTACCTTATACATCCAATCAGTAGCATCATGGGTGATTGACTGAGGTCAAACACTCATAGTTGCTGAGTTTCGAGTTATAGAGCGATGCAGTTTGAGCTTCCTACTTGATCTTCCATGGTTCCAGCTGAACCATGGATTACTTACTACAGTGGTAGAGTGATGGCACTCTGACCATAATACCTTTCACCTACCATATGGAGAGATGATGATCACGCCTGAGGACATGTATTGGTTGCTGAGGATTCTGTGTAGAGGCAAGTTGGTGTACTATCATTCCATGTACGATGCCACTATCTCCTGATGAGTGTTCAGAGACAACACCATAGGAGATGGAGATACTATTACTTGGCCACAGTTTGCATCATTTTTGAGATTACCAGCTATTCTAGGTTCTCTGATTGGTAGTGTGCTCCTTCCGGACCGATGGGGTCAAGGGTTCTCTATGGGATGGGGTAGGATACTAGATGATTTACTTGGATATCCTTGATGGTTTGATTGGGGATCCTGCATCCTGGCACAGTTATACCATGATTTTCATGAGGTGGTGTATCGGGTGAGTGCTTCATTATCTGCTAGTGTTATTGTGCTATAGTTGTGGATATGGGAGCATCTTCCCATTACTTAGCCCATTTCAGACCGGAGTCATCCTCATGGACATCCATATGTTTTTCTATACATAGGCATGGTGATACAACATCATTTGGGTCACCTAGATTACTAGAGATGACAGATTGATGATCTTGATCAGGTGACATGGCATCCTTACCTTAGTTGTGATGGATGGAGAGAGGATGTGGATGAGCTACCTTTCATGTTTGCACCTCACTGGATGATCGGTCGTATGACTACTACTATTCAGCACTTCTACTTTGGCTGAGTTTTGAGACAGTACGGTAGGATACAGGTGATGCCTTAGGGAAATGTCTTATATGCTTGGGTACAGGTAGAGATATCTATGTGGGGTCCATGCATCAATTATTAGATTGCAGGGATGACTATGTGTCACTAGGATTTACTATCAGGGATAGTAGATGCAGGCATGTCTCATGAGTACACTGATTGGTGGGGTCAAAATAGGTTTCCATGATTTACCGATCCATCAGAGCCTATTCCTGGATGGTGAGATGGTGCTAGACCTATCAGAGGATGAGGATGCAAAGATCCTCTATCTTCAAGAGGTAGAGATCAAGCCAAAGATAGACAGGGTGGGGATAGGGACAGGCAAGTTGATGTCGCACCTCCTAGAGCAGTGGTGAGATAGGATAGAGCTCATAGACATTAGAGAGCTCATAGATATGCTTGATTGGATGTAGTGAGATAGGTACCAGGTGCATTGGATCCCTTGATGTAGTTACAGAGGGTTGCACTGGCCCAGCAAGATGATGGTCAATAGGGTGATGGTGGTGCTCATCATGATCAGGCACAGCTGGGTGATGGAGCTCCATAGCCACAAGATCATGGGGTTCCATAGATTCCTCCACAGCCACAGGATCAGTGACAAGGTGTACCAGATGATCGCATTGATAGATTGTCCCAGTAGATAGATACCATGGGGACATAGATGTCTACAGTGGTGGGTCAGTTAGATCAAGTTGCCTCGTTGTTGTAGCAATTTGTATCTACCATGGTCGATCAGAGATGGGATGGAGTGAGCACTTCTTAGGCTCCTCCTCTGCCACCAAATAGTAGAGGTCCAGGGGATACATGATCATGATGTATTGGTTTGACAGATTCATCCACCAGTGATGTCCTCTATACTCTTTGATTCACAAGATATGAGTAGATAGTTGATGTAATCCTTTTCAGGAGATTGTATCTGGATGCTTTGATGTACTTGAGCTCTTTGATGATATATGATATACTCTTGGTTCTCTGAGATGAGTTGTTTATGAGATTATCTATTTATGCACCTATATGATGGTTTATGCATTTCTCTTTCATTACATGCTATGGATGCAGTTATCTTATGGTATGATATAGATATGCAATGATGCATGGATTTTTATGAGATAGTTTCCTATTTTTCCCATGTATGGATGAAAATGTTAATGCAATGCATGTTCCTATGTTTTTTATTTTGTTTCAGCTTTTTGAATGTATGCAATACTAACCCTATTTATATGAATGTATGAAGTATGACTATTTTTCCTTCTTTTTCTCTAATATATGTGTAATGAATAATGATTGATGCTATGCATGAATGAAAAAGATAATCCCACATGTGTTATTTGAAATCAATGAGTATATCAAATGGTAGATTCAATCCTTCCTTCTCTTGAACATTATGATGACCTCAAATTTAAAATTGATGTGTCCCCCTTCTCCCTTGGAAATTTTTACCATAAACAAATGCAATTTAATCTAACATGCAGAATGCCATTAATCTAACATGCAATTAACATGACAATGCAACCTAGGTGTCACCAGCTTATAGAAAATAAATGCCTTGAGGATAAATTTTCATCATTGAGCATTTTTGGGACTGGAAAGCTAGTACAACCATCACTGACCACATCATGATGATATGAATACCGCTTTTATTATCATTGTTGGTAACCTCATTTTGAACTAGGTACAACCCTCACTAGTTGGATGACCAAACTATGGGAGTCTGAATATCGGTGTCAATGGATTCAATGTTGCAAGTGGATTTTTGGTATTAAGATATAGAAGATTTAAATAGCCAAGGGATCCTTTTGCATAAACAAACAAAGGTTAATCCTCCCCCTTATGAGATAGTCCTCAATGGTTCTTGAATGACCATGTCTTTAGATGGACTCTCATAAGTTGATGGATTTTCCTCAAAATAGTCACTCAAAGGCAAGAAAATATCACATCTTCATCATGACCAATCTAGTCGAAACATCATCAATGAGATAAAAGAAGTGATAAAAAAAACAAGGTCCTAACCAATTGTATCAAAAGAAAGCCTTGAGTGTTTTGCAATGTTTCATGATTTTCAAAAAAAGATTTTCAAGCATTATGATCGTTAAAGTGTTTGTCAATTTTCAATCCTGAATAAGTAAGTCAATGAAGGTTCAAGGATCAAGTTGTAGGATCAAATACTTGGGTGGTAAACAATGATATCCATCAAAGGTTCATGAAAATCATACTCTCTCTGGCAATTCTGATAAAATTTCTCTCTGCCATGACTGATTGTAGCACTTGTTGAATCCATTTGGTACCATAATTCCAATCCTTTCCTACTCCTAAGTGATAAATGCAATCATGAGACACCCTAGGGAACAAGGAAATGCATCAATGCAACTGACAACTTTATTATGACTATGTACAAATGATGGATGCAATGAAGGTATACAAATGAGATGGTGGAAATGCAATATGTACAAATGCAACCTAAGAAAGACCAACTTAAGGGAACCAAAGGCACTTGTTTACCAAGTTTTCACCTTTAGGATGGATCAAGCTTCTTTTTTTTCTATTTTTGCAAGCTTTTTCTTTTTTTTTTTGCTACCAAGGTGCCTATTTACTAGGTTTTCACCAGGGCACTTTCTTCTTTTTCAATTTTTTTTAATAATTTTTATAATTTATTTTTTATCATCAAGGTGCCTATTTACTAGGTTTTCACCAAGACAACATTTTTTGAATCGTATCTGAATGTTTTTCCTTTCTTCAAGCTCAATTTTCCACTATTTTTTATCTTTTGTGTTTTTCCACTATTTTTTTATTTTTCAAGATCTCTTTTGAACTATGTACAATAAATAGGATGCTCTTTCAACTAATACTCTTTATACTCTTTATGTGTAGAACCTTTTGAGATGAATACTATTGATAGGTTCTTGAAGTTCTTCTCCTTCACAATCTGATAATTTATAAGTTCTCATGCCAAATGAAGAGACTATGATGAATGGGCCAAGCCAATTAGCTTCCCATTTGCCTTTCTTTTCTCTTTCAACCTGATTTTTTGGATTCTCTCGCAATACTAAGTCTCCTACCTGAAAGACTCTTGGCTTGATATGTTTATTATAGTTCTTCAAGATCCTATTTTGATACACTTTCAAGTGATCATAAGCTTGTGTTTGATGCTCTTCAAGTAACTCCAATTGTTGAAGCCTAGCTACTCTATAATCTTCATCTATGATCAATCCATGTAATGACACTCTTAGAGATGGTATCTCAACTTCTAATGGCAAAACTGCTTTAGCCCCATAGACTAGGCAGAATGGTGTAGCTCTTGTAGGTGTTCTTATGCTGGTTCTATATGCCCATAATGCTGGATTGATTTGCATATGCCAATAATGCTGGATTGATTTGCATATGCCAATCCCTTCCTAATTTGTTAACAGATCTCTTCAAGATTTTCAAGATGTTCTTATTCATGGTTTCAGCTTGCCCATTCCCTTGAGGGTAATAGATTGATGAAGAGTGATGAGTGATATGAAATGTAGCACAAAGTTCATCAACATCCTTGTTTTTAAACTATTTTCCATTATCTATTATGATGGCATATGGAATACCATATCGACAAATGATATGATTCAAGATAAACAGGGAAATTTGTTTACCCATTGCCATTATCAAAGGAACCGCTTCAACCCACTTTGTGAAATATTCTGTTGCGGTTATGATATGTTTGTGTCCATTTGAAGAAGGTGGATGAATGACACCAATTAGATCAAACCCCCATTGGTAGAAAGGCCATGGGGTAACAAATGGGTGTAACTCTTATTCTAGGGCATGTATCATATTACCATGATATTGACATTTGCTGCATATCTTCACAAAATGACAAGCATCTTTTTCTAATGTCTTCCAAAAGTACCCTAAACGAAGGATTTTCTTAGCTAGATTTAGACCGCTTGAGTGTGACCTACAAATGCCTTCATGGACCTCATGTAGAGCTAACTTAGACTCTTCTTCCTCTAAACACCTAGGTAACATCCCATCAAGACCCTTATGATACAATGTTTCTGAAAGGATTAGGTAACGGGCAGCTTGGCGTATGAAATTACATTTTTGGGTGCGAGTTTGGTCTAAGGGTAACACTTGGTCTTTGAGATAAGTGTAGATAGGTCCATACCAAGGAGAGTCATGTCCATGTAAGAGGGAAACAATTTGGGTTTTGGGAAGGTCAAATGCCAGTTTCACCAACTCTTCCACCAAGAATTCATACTTCTCATTTTGATCTAGTTTTTGTAATAAGGAAGCCAAGGTAGCCATGGCATCAGCTGCTCTATTTTTCTCTCTAGGAATCTGTTCAAAGGTGATTAATGCAAAGTATTTCTTCCATCCATCAATCATAGTCTTATAAGGCATCAATTTTTCATCTTTGGTGTGATATTCATTATTGACTTGATTGATGATGAGTTGGGAATCTCCATAAATTTGTAACTCCTTGATATTCCATTCCAAAGCCATTTTGATGCCTATGACTAGTGCCTCATACTTCGCTATATTATTAGTGCATGGAAATAAGAGCTTGTAGGACTTAGGAATAGTGTAGCCTTATGGAGTAACCAATAGTATGCCAGCCTCGAAACCTCCTTGAGTATAGGATCCATCAAAGTATAACTTCCACATTTTTGCCTCTATGTTGATAATGGCAGAATCTGGAAATTACACTTGAATAGTTTGTGTAGAAGTCATGGGACTGTCAGCTAAGTGATCTGCTATCACTTGTCCTTTGATTGCCTTTCTATTGACATATTCAATGTTGAATTCACTCAATATCATCACCCACTTAGCTATTCTACCTATTAAGGTTTTTTTACTTAACAAATACTTGAGAGGGTCTATCTTGGCAATCAACTTGACCTTATGCATCAACATGTAATGTCTCAACTTTTGAGATGCAAACACTACTGCTAGACAAGATCTTTCCATAAATGTGTAATTAAGCTCATATTTTATCAATGTTCTACTCAAATAGTAGATAGCTCTTTCCTTTCCTTGTTCATCCTCTTGCACAAAAAGTACTCCTAGGGACCTTTCTGTAGCTGATATGTATAGAAGTAATGCTTTTCCCTTGATAAGTCGCATGAGAATAGGAAGATTTATCAAATAGGTCTTCAATAATGTAAAAGCTAACTTAAATGATGCATTATAAAGTCAGGATCTAAGCCGGGCATGTCAGCATATGACCATGCAAAGTTTATTTGTTGCTCTTTGAAAATTTTTATGAAGTCCTCTCTTTCCATAGGTGTGAGTGATGCTGCCAAGTGTATGAACTTTGGATCCACTTCTGTGCCAATGTTAACTTTTTTCGTTGGCTCTATGAGTATAGGTGACCTTTCCTCTTCATGTTTGGGCAAAGTATCCAATCTCTCTTCCTTTGATGCCACAATTGGGTTTTCACCAAAGGAAATGTCTTTTATCTTTATTTTTTTTGGTTCTAATGCTGCCACATAATAGTTTTCAACACTAGAACTTTTCTTTTTCTTATTTTTTTTCATTTTTTTCTTTTGACTAAGAGATTGGACCCCTGCTATTCTCATCATGTCCATATCAAATTCATTGGTGAAAGAGGGTTCAACCACATTAAGGTAGTGATTCATTGCTTGGTCATTGGGAAAGTAAAGTAGGTCATTTGGTTTGGTTTGGTCCCAATCAATGAGGTATGAATTTATCAAAAGTAAGGGTTCATTGGGTAAAATGTCATCAATAGGCATTATGGACATGACTTCATTTGAGGGTTCATACATTGTATCATTTAGATCTATGACATGTGCTTCCTCAAGGTGATCCATGGAAGAAGGGTCAAAATCCCCTTCACTTGAGTCCTCGTCGACTTCTATGGGAAACAACATGGGAATATTCACAAGCAGGCTAAAACTAACGTTTGAATCTCCCTCCTCCAAAGGCATCCAAAATGTATTTATCCAAGGTAGACTTATATATGCTTGTCCTATATTACTATCTTGTATATTAGGCTCTCCATTGATTTGAATCTCTTGCTTTGGGATCTTTACATATGTGTGTATTGTGACCACTTCCTTGTCTTGACATGATTCATCTGATAAAGTATCCCACTCATAATCCTGGGAGTCATCACTATCTCCCTCAGATTCTAAAGCATTTACTTAAGGATAGAAGTCTTGCATTGGGCTGGAGCCTTCACCTTTGTATTGATAGCCTACTCTGGATTTTTCTTATGTTTCCCTCCAAATAGGTTCAATAGGTTCTACCAATCCTCTATTTCTTTGGCCTAAGGGTCCTCTTCCCTTGTATCCCATCTTCTGCATTATATCAAAGCCTTTCGCATATTGCTCGGTTTGTATCTTTACATGCTGAATTCTTTCCATGGGAGTGTTGGAGGTATCTTCCTCATCATGGTAAAGCCATTGAAGGACTTCATCTTCTTCCTTATCCCATGTTGCTTTGTTATCTTCCCTTACAAAATAGGAATTATACGTATGTGGAAGATGTTCTTTTGATGGTTTACCATGTGATTTTAGAGATGTGGGCATGCCAAATAGAGAAATAGAATATTACCCTATTCCTTTTGAACTAATCTTGCATTATTTTTCAAATTTATTCATCATTTCACTCATGTGTTGGTAACAATCTTCCTTGGCTTTTTCCTTTTCTTCTTTGGTAGGTTTATAGATCACCGTCTCTAATTTAGGTGCTAGATATGAACTTTCCATTGCATTTGGACCCTTGTAGCTCACTTTTTCCTTTCCCTTAGTTGATGTTGCTGAGCTAGCTTGAGGAGGGTTTTGAATAACATCTAATGTTAGTTCTTTCATTTTAACATCTTCAATTGTGGTTCTTTGAATGATTCCCTCCCGATTATGTGGAATGTATAACTCATGAGGAGGTTTGAGTGCATTTCAATATTGGAATGGATTAGAGTCTCCTCCAACCGTGATTTCTTCACCCATGTACATAAATTTTATGCATTGGTGGTACGTGGATGGGATTGCTTGCATCTCATGGATCCATGGTCTCCCCAACAAAATATTATAAGTTAATTTCATGTCTAGCACTTGGTAATTGGTGTCCTTCTTGATAGGTCCCACTTGTATGGGTAATACAATCATGCCTTTAGAGGCCCTTTTAGCTTCATCATAAGCCTTGATGGTGATCTTTTTTGTAGGGTCAATGCAAGACTCGAATAACCCTAAGGATTTAACAAGACTTAATGTACAAATGTTAAGGCCCACTCCTCCATCAATGAGGGCTCTTTTGACTCTATGTCTTTCTATTAAGACCTTTATATGCAATGGTAGATTTTGAGGATGGGTTATAGACATGTCATCTTGATTGGAAAATGAAAGACAATGAGGTGCTACAAGATGACCTACCATGTTTTGGAACTTCCCTTCTTCTAAGTTAGTAGGAACATGTGTCTCTACTAGAGATTTTTCCAAAATCTCCTTATGGTTTGGTGACAACTTCAATAACTTAAGATAGAGATTTGTGCTAGATTATGTTGCAATTGATCAACCAAACTATAAGGCCTTGCTGCTATAGAAGGTTGTTTCACCACAATGTTGGATTGGAGGATGTTAGTGCTTTGAGGAGCTATCCCTTGTAGGGTCATTCTAGAATTTTGCCCTCTTGTAATGACATTTGATGCTTCCTTTTGAGGTTGTTCATTGACTATTATAGCATTAACAATATGATCATAAGGTGGCACAAAGTTGAGATTATTGGTGCTTTGCTTCTTGCTATTTGATGACTCACCCTTATCATGTTTGTAAAAAGGTTGTTTGAATACTATATGATCTTCATTGTTTGGAGGTCTGTCAATGGTGATCATTCCATTATCAATTAAATCTTGCACTACATTCTTTAGTTGCAGACATCCATTTGTTGTGTGTCCTCAAATTTTGTGATACTCACAATGGCTATCGACACTCCACCAACTAGGCTTATTATTTGGCTCGTAAGGCTAAATTATGGGTAAAGTAATGACATTATTAGCCATGAGAGTCTTTAATGCCTTTTCAAGGGGTTCACCCAAGGGTGTGAAGTTCTTTTGAGGAGTTGGCCTCAAATATTTATCAAATTTAGTACACCTTGAATTATCTCCTTGATTTCCATTATTGGTGTGGTTGTTGTTGGATGGTGCATTGGAACTCTGATTGGTATTATTCACTTGATTAGGTGTCCTTGTAAGAGAAAATGGGACCACCTTCAAGTCACTAGATTCTACTACTCCATTAGTCACAACCCCCTTATTGTTGTTCTTATAGCAACTATTACTATTGAACCAATTATTCTTCTGATTATTGCCATTGTTGCCATTGTTTCCACTATTGGAGTTGTTCTTATTATCTTTGTACAGTTTGAGTTATCCACTTTTGACAAGCACTTCCTCTGTGGTTACTCTATTTTCAATTAGATCTTGGAAGGTCTTTGGACATTGCATTTGTAAGTGGTAGTTTAACTCATTACTCAAATTGTTTATGAAGATATCCATCTTCTCTTTTTCAGGCACACTTCTAGGATATCTTGCAAAAACTGTCCTCCACCTTTGTAGAAAAGTGAGGAATGCCTCTCCATCTTTTTATTTTGTGTTGCATAATGTTATCATCGTGACCTCATGTTTAATGTTATATGAGTAATGGGTCACGAATTTCAAAGCTAACTCTTTGAAGGTCTTAATGCCAAAGGGTAACTTAGAAAACCACTCCATAGCCATGCCTCCTAAGCTTCATGGGAATAATCTCATTAAATATGTTGTATCATGCATGAAATCTAAGTTCAATGCACAAAAATCCCATAAGTGATCTTGGGGATCTGTCATTCCTTCATACTTGTCATACTTAGGAAACACAACATTGATTGGAAATGGCACCATAACCAAGCTTTTATCAAATGGGAATGGACACAATGCTTCTATAGAGAAAGGCTTGGGAGCCCCGCTTTTCTTGATATTGTCCAATTGCATTTGAAACATCTTGAATTTCTTGTTCATGATGTCTAAGGTACTCTCCTCAACTTCTGGTGCTTTAAGTTGGTTGACATCATAGTCACAGGGAAGCTTGAGACCTTTTTGTACTAAGTCCATGAAATGTTTTTCTCTATCTCTATCCATTGCCTTTTCCATGAGCTTTCTAAAATAAGGACATTGGATAGCCTCTCTAAATTTTTCATCTATGGCATCTTCTACCATTGGTTCAGTGTTAGTTTGAGTGTGAGTTTGGTCAACTCCTTGAGCATTTTGATCTACTCCTCCATTGTTGGTATTGCCTTGGTTATTAATATTGCTCTGGTTATTCATGTCAGTGCCTCCACTATTGGAATTACCTTGGTTGATGAGATCAATACCACTATTATCCTTACCACCCAAACTACCATAATACATCATGTTGTCTTCCCCTTCTTGTTCAAGTGACTTTTGTGGTACTCTAGGAGTAGTTTCATCTCCAGGATAAGGGAGCTCTTGTCCCAAATAGGTCCCGTCAGCTTGCAAGGTTTTCTTAATATAATATGATCTGGTGAATGCAGGCATGAACCTTGGATACAAGTCAAGACTACTTGGGGTCTAATCCTTTGCAAAATTTTGATAGATATGTGAAACAAGATTTTTGACCAGACTGTAAGTTGAATCAGTGAAAACTCAAAAAAGGGTACTCAAATTGATATTCAAAATTTTTTTATTCTTCCTGGAAGTACTCTTTGTTTGCCCTTTTTTTTTTTTCTGGGCGTGACTAAACCAAGCATAGGCATGTCTGAAACCTTCGTAGGCATATATTGGTTTGTTGATAGGAGGCACTCTGTAAATGTACAGGCGGCACTTTGCTTGTTGTTAAGTGGGTTTCCAGTATTTACAGGCGAGTTTGAAGTCCTTATAGGTGGGACTTTTTTGTGTCCATGCATGTTTAAACCAGTCATAGGCGTGACTGAATCTCTGATAGGTGTCTTTAAAATGTGCCCAAGTGATACTTATCTGACCAGGGTATAAAATTTTGAATTTTTAAAAGTTTTGATTAGATATTTTTGGTAAATTCTTGTTTTGAAAATTAGGAACAAACGCAACACACACATAAATGTCTCTAAACAACAATCTAATGTGTATATTCTCAAATTTTTTCATGGGCATAACATAAGAATAGATTCCAAACAGCCTACCTAGAGTCAAATTGGCTTGTAAACATGGCTCTACAAGGCGGCCTTTCTAATTTACTTGGGATTTAATCAGTATTCCATTCAAATGAATTAAAATCTCTCATCCCCTAAGTATGTAAAGGGGCTTCCCCCAT
The DNA here is from genome assembly GCA_027943335.1 of Chamaecyparis obtusa. Lineage (NCBI taxonomy): Eukaryota > Viridiplantae > Streptophyta > Pinopsida > Cupressales > Cupressaceae > Chamaecyparis > Chamaecyparis obtusa. The sequence continues at coordinate 2,775,409 of BSBK01001555.1, read as the reverse complement.
GCACCGAGGCATGATTTTACGTAATCCGTAAGGACTGCTACAGGAAGTTCGAGAAGATTAAAATCCCTTTGTCATGCACCCCATTAAGGATGCATTCATTTCATTTTATAGTGGGTCAGATTCTCACGGCAAAAGAAAGTGTATCCCACTTTGGGCTATCCCTCTCACTAGCCTTGCTAAGGCAAATTTGGGAGGCGAGCCCACTAAATCTCTAACATGTTCATTTTGCAAGTAAGGAAAATTGGAATTTAAGTAAAGTTTTTGGGAGTTTGTTTCACCAAGAAGGTGAAGAGCATATCCCTAACTTTCCTTTTGATTCCCAAACACTTCAAACACTTAGTTCTTTTTCAACCTCTTGACAAGGAGGTTCTTAGAATTGAAATGTGTGGTTCAATTTCCTTTCTATTTAAAAGCTAGATTTAAAATGGCAATGCCACAAGTTAAGGGGATGCAAACTTGTTTAAGTGAAATACCTCTCCTTGTAGCTAGCAAAGGCTAGGGGCATTTTTGAGTTATTGATTTTCATTTTTCACTCACCTTGGCAATTGCTCCAGCTCCCTCCTCCAACAAGTTAGTCCAACACAACCAATTCACAATGAGGGGAAACCAAACTTGCATGTAATCAATCAAAAGATTTAAATGAAAGAAACTTTAAGCTCAAGGTTCATAAATCCAATTTAGAGACACAAATTTTTTCTTGTAAGCTTCAATCACAGCTAAATACTTCTCATATACCTTGACATCCTCATCTAGTGTGGATTCAAGGACAGCCTTTGTATGCACTTGATTCTCCTTCTTTATTTTCTTTGTCAATGCTTCTCCCTCCTTATTGAACCTGTTTTCTAGCTTTTTCACTCTCGGATATCTGCTCATTTACTGATTAACAACAAACACAAATAGTTAGATTTTCAAATTTATCCAATTAAAGACTAGAACAGAAAATAAACCATAGGCGACATCGTCGAGCTAATAAGCATGAACAAATTACTCACAGGCGTGACTTTAGTGATTAGCCACGACACTTCTCAGTGACACAGGTGACATCAATAATTACATAGGCAGTAACTATTTCTGTGCTAAGCGTGAAAAAACTTTAAATCTGTGGAAAATAACCAAAACAAAGCGACATGTAATGAATTCAAAGTGATAAAGAACTTATCGAAAGCGCAACTTTGAACTTTAAATGCAATATAAAGTCATTTTTCCAAGCAATAAAAAACTCAGCCAAAGCGTGAATTTAAACTTTAAATGCTATGTAAAGTAATCCTTAAAGCGACAGTAAATAATAGATAAGCAATACTTCATGTCATGGAGGCGTGACTTTATCTCGTAAAGGCTGAACGCTTTGATATTGTAGACATGAGTTTCTAGCTAGCAGGCATGAAAACAAACAGCCGAAGTGACACCGAAATACTTCCAGGCATGATTAAATCTCCCGTAGGCGTGACTTTAGCAAATTCCTACAAAAAAACACATGGAAACAACACAAAAACACCTGCAAAGATGATTTAAATCAAAAATTTGTTAGAATTTGAGGCTCAAGCCCCATGGTGGGTGCCATTTGTGTGATGTGATGTGATCACCTTCATGAAATTAAGATCAAGTAGCAACAATTTAAGCTAAATACAAAGTAAATTTACTCTAAAATGCAACTACAATCTATTACATCTCATGGATCTCTAGAAAGAAGTGGTAAGTGAGCTCTCAACTACAAATCCTCACTAGTGACACTTCTAAAATGAGAAGAATGTTGCTACAATGCTTCTAAATGCTTAATCTAAGAGAGATTCATGCTTAATCCAGCTCCATTTTGATAACAATGCAATGATAAAATGATAAAATGATAAACTCTAAATGCTCAAATGCTCCAATTGCTCTTAGAATGCTCAATTTGCCTATAGTAACAATGCTTTGCAAATGACTTCCAAGATGAAAATGCTCTCCAAAATGCCTCATATTTATATTAATTTCCCAAGGGTAGGGGGTAGAGTGAATTGATCATGGTTAGCTCATGGTTGAGTCAAAAACTTTTCTTTGTCCACAAATGGGGGAACAATTTACAATTTGTGAGTGATTCATGTCCCTTTTTTAAGTGATTCATGTGAACTTGTTTTCTCAATTTTCATTGGTTGATCACTTTGTTGAGGGAAAATAGAATTTATTAATTCAATTAAGTAATTAAATTTAGCCATGGAAGGGTAATGGGTTCAATTTGATTTATGATTTAAACAACTATATAATTAATTAATTAAAATCAATTATATAATGTTTTTGCCCCTTTTAAGCTTTGATTTAATCATTTAACATCATCCTTATTTAATTCTTTTATTTTAACTGATTTTGCTCAACTTCATTTAATTATGTCCCCTTTTTAATGCATTTTGATGATTTTGAGCCATTTGATTAATTTTTGCAATTTAAAGCCTTTGTCCAATTTTACATGTCTACAAGTATTATTTGGAGTTGATTGGAGCCTATTGTTATGGGTGACCTCAGATCTTAGAACCCTTCTCCGTATACATCTTGACTTGAAGAGACAAAATCAAAAGGAGGAACGCATAAAGAAAGGTCAACAGAGAAAAGAAAAGTTCAAATGCTTGGGTGGCATAGCCTAATCATTGCTTGAATTTATAGAAAGAAAAAAGAAAGAGAAAAGGAGAAATTAGAAATGCAAGCACTAAGGTAGCATAGCCTAAGCACTATCTTAGTGTACCAAAAGGTTCTAAAATGAAGATAATTGAAGAAGTGACAATATTCAAAGCACAATAGCTCAAGAAAAGTCACCTTCCATGGAAATGATGTTGACTCTAAAAGAGCCCTCCAAATAATAAAATAATCATATATCTTGTCAGAAGATAGAGAAGGGTGACTCTAGCAACCTCTACTGGGGCTATGAATGCTTGACTGGCACTAGAGAAAGGTTAGAATGAGATTGTGGAAGTTTATGACAGTAAGAAAATATTAGCTCAAAGTGTTTCTCATCCAAGAAATCTTCATCCAAGTGTTGAAGGAATGAACACACAAATGTACTCACTAGATAAAACAACCAAGGACTTCAATTTTTAAAAGTTGGTGAAAGAATATTTTCATAAATGGTGCTTGTGTTCAGTTTATTACAAGATAATTTCTAGAGGAAGTTTGCTGCTAAAGAAATGCCTTGGTCATTTCTCCTTTTGTCGAGGCTATTTGTTGCGGTTCCACAACACACGCTGTTGGAAACAAATGTCTGAAGGAAATTGCTACTCAAATTATGTATTGTCTTTGATGTCACACTATGTCATAATCTGCAACATTCAGTACCTATCGAGCTCAGTCAGTCTGCCAGGTAGTAATATTAGTGCTTACTGAGTTCACTTGGTTATCAAAGAAAATTCAGTGTTTACCAAGTTCAGTCGGTCGTCAAAGAAAATTTAGTGTTTACCGAGTTCAGTTGGTCGTCAAGAAAATTTAGTGTTTACCAAGTTCAGTCAGTTATCGAAGAAAAGTTAGCATCTACTGAGTTCAGTCAGTTTTCAAAGAAAAAGGATTATCAGTGTTTACCGAGTTCCCTTGATCTCTGAAAGATTGTAGAAAGTTATGGTCACCGAGCACTGTCGGCCCTTGAAGGAATTTTGCAAATAAAGTTTTCTTAATTCAGCCGACTATTATACTAAGTATTGTCGATTTGACAAATCTAAAATCATATAAATAAAAGGTCAAATGCGAAAGATGAAGAATGAGAAAAAAAGAGAGCAGAAGATATATAGAAGAGAGACAGGAAAGGTGTGTGCGAATTTGTGAAGGATGATCAGATATCCTTGAGGAGCAGCAAAGATATATTCGATCAGGAAGGATCACACTTATGCAGAACAGAGATCTGTAATCAGCAAGGCGGTTGCATTATTATACAGGTCATTTTCATTGTTACCTTCTTATCATTGTAATAGTGAATTCTAAATCTCTTAACCGAGTTGGTTTAACAGCCATATTGTAAATCCTCTAACAAGGTGACAATTCCATTGAATTGTTCTCAAGACCTCTTACTAGGCCACTCCTAGCAGGGTGATTAAATTCTCTAACAAGGTCACACCTAACAGTGTGTTTTGTAACCTTTTACCAGGTTGGCTTCTAACTGGGCATCACTTCAGAAAAGTGAAAATTAGTATCTAGATACATTGGTGGTTTTTCCCATATTGGGTTTCCACGTTAAATCTTGTGTCTCTTGTGTTCTTAATTGCTATCTTAATCATATACAAGTGCTGATGAATATCTAAAGATAATTTTGCTAATACTTTCTGCATCTTCAAAGTTACTGCAATCTATTTACCGAGTGTTAAACAGATAATATTCATTAAGATATCCTAAGGGATCTGGAAAGAAATAATTGTTAAGTGTTTTATGGCTGACTGATTCACCCCCCCCCCCCCCCCCCCTCTCAGTCACTTCATCCATATTCCATCACACACCCCATTTTGGCCACTTAGCCAAATGGGACCCCCTTTTTTTTCTTGCTTTTAGTTTCTTTGAGGGACCCTTATGGTTGATTTGATTAGGCACCCAGTGAGTCAGATTATGGTCCCGTGTGCTCCCGATAGTTGGATGTCAATTGAGCCAACTTTTGGTTTTTTCCCTCTTCTTTTCTTTTCCTTTTTTTGGTGTCTTTTCTTTTTGTGTGTTTCTTTGAGTTAGGTTTTTCCTTTCCTATAGACTTAGTTGCTCTAGTTTAATTTCATGTTTTCAATAAAGATTATTGACAAGGCATCCTTTGTGGTTGTAGAACTAAGAATCTCAATGTGGCATGTTTTGAACCGACAAGTTAAGAGGAATTCTTCAATGGGGTTGAATTGCATCTATATGAAGATTTTATAAGGTGACAACAAAAACAGTTGGATGTTATGAAGTCACCTAAGGTTCAAAAGTTCAAGATTTGGAGGTTCAGAGTTTGGAGTTCAAAAGTTCAAAGATCAGAGGTTTGAAGTGTGAAGGTCCAAAGTTCAAAGTCTAATGTTCAAAAGGTTTAGAGTTCAGAGGTTGAGTTTGGAGTTCAAGTTTTTTGTAGTTTTGGAGGTCGAAAAGATTAAAATGCCGAAATTCCTCACAACTCTAAAATGCTGAAAAATTTTGTGGACATAGCCATTTTTCCAAAAAAATCCAAAAAATTGTGGACTTCAAAAATTTTCGGAGGAAAAATTTGTGGACTTGGAAAATTTTGTGTTCGTATTTTTTTGGCCTTTTGGCCTTCCTATTTTTTCGGCCTCCGAAAAGTCCAAAATTCTCAAAATTTAGAGCCTCCTAAATTTTTGGGCCTCCTAGATTTTCGGCCTTCAAAATTCCAAAAATTTTGGGCCTCCTATTTTTTTGGGCCTCCTAAATTTTTGGCCTCCGAAATTCTAAAAATTTTGGGCCTCCTATTTTTTTGGGCCTCTGAAAAGTCCAAAAGTTCAAAAGTTCGAGGAGAAGTGGTTTTGAGACATTTTGAAGAGCCTGCTTTTTGGCCTTTCGACCCTAGAGAACTTTCAGCCACTGACAAGTCTGAAGTCTGAAACTTGGGAAAAGGGGACATGACACTTAGTCATTTTTAGAACTTGTTTTTTTCAGAGCAACTGTCAGGATTTGCATATTTTTTTACGTGTCCGAAGTTCAACTCCAATTATCTCAAAGTTGATTTTTCAGTCAACTAGGTTGCTTTTATGGAATCACTCCTACATGATTTTGGGATCTCTTCCTGTTGGGTCCACGTTGAGAAGCAGTAGCCAAGGATCAAGGGCAGAAACATGAAGATTATCAAGTAGCATGCACAAGTTCTAGATCCGTTTTGAGTTGTTTAATGCATAGTTTATTAAAAGCTTTGTAATGCACGAGGTTTAATTATGTGCTAGGATAGTTCAGCTAAGTTTTAGAGTTAGTTTCCTTAATGCAATCTCTAGTTTAGGTTTACTTTCAAGTTTTAGTTGCAGCCAAACCGTAGCTATGAAAATAAGAGCATGACTCTATAAATAGTAATAAAATGATGTAATGAGGGTTGATTTGTTCATTAATACAATACATACAGTTGGTGCTTCATTCATGGTGTGAGTTTTCTACTATCTATGTGAAGTTTATGAATGTGTGATTTTCTCATTCATTTATTTCAAAGAGCCAATTGGTTGTTTAATAGTTTTAAGTCTACAATCTATTAGTTTAGTGTTTGATGGTGTTACATTGTTGTGTTGTGATGAATTCCTGAGAAGATTATTCTTTGGTGCTTGAAGATTAAATTATCTCACATGTGCACACATCTGTGGTGGCTTCATGATCTGATGAGTTTTAGCTTATTCTATGTCTGTGTTTGTTCAATTCCGTTGATGATTGCACCCATTTAGCTAAAGATTGTGATATGATTTGATCTCTATTTTGTGGGTTTCTTCAACTTCTTAGTTATTTAATTTGCATGGTGGTTTGGTACTGTGTGTGTGAAAATTGTACCTGATCTGTAAACACAACACTTTAGTAAAACATTAGAGGTTAGCTATAATCAAATCATGCAAAATTAAAATCTAATCTAACCAAGTGATTTACTACCTTCTAGTAGGTGCGAGATTAATGTTCTCAGATTGTTATCGAGATCAGTGACCTAGACGACACCTAAACGAAGGATTTGAATGCAATTGATCTAGATATGAATTGAATACAATTAATCTATATTTTTTTGATTTTCTATGCAATAATAATGAAAAATTGATATGAATCTATGCTAATATGGAAATTGATATGCTAAAATGATCTAACAATGATATGAAAAAAAATCTAAATGAATGTAAAATAAATAAACAAATTGATCTCACAATAGCCTTGATTCGCAATAAGCTTTGATTCTCCCAATTCCAATTCTCCACCGTGATTGTGCAAAAATATGAGATGCTTGGATGCAAATTTGAGAGATGAATTATGAAGAGCTGAGCCTTGTTTTTATAGAAATCCAAGGCTTTGGAGGTTGTGAAAGAAATCCATAAATCACTCAAATAACTCAGGTTGATTTTTGAGTTATTTTTAAATAAAGGATAATTAACTCATAAAAATATGCAAAAGCTAAGTTTTAACTCAAAATAGAGTTTAGCTTTAATTGATAATTGATAGTTGTCTGCTTTTATGATTGTGCATGTTTTATTTATGAATTAATTTAATAATAAAGTGATTTATTTCCAACTTAACTGCTTTTAAAAATAAAATAATTGATTTATGGGTTAATCAATTATTTAATCAAACTTTTATTAAAAACTATATTATTAAATAATGACAACTTGCTTTAATTAATTAAATAAGAATTTAATCAATTATTCATAAGATTTTGGATTTATTGTCAAAATTTAAATAATATAATTAATAATAGATAAAATTAAATTTAATTAAACAATTAAGTGGCAAGATATTAAATTTAATTAATTAAATATGAAAAATATTCAATTAATCAAATTTTAGGATAAATATGATTTATTGCCAAATAATCATAAAATTAAAGATAATTATGATGATTAGGAATATTACTAGAAATATTCCCTGATGCAGAATTTAAGATAATCAATTATGGTTCGATGATGTTTAGATGTGCCTTAGATTAGGACTTTGATGTCAATTTCATTCGAATTGAAGATATAGGAGGTTAATGAAACTATAGCCCATTTTTGGGGTATTACATTTTGCCCATCTTTGAATTACTGTGTGAAGCGTAGTGGTTCAAAGATAGTATGTGTTTGATAAAGATATGAAACTGATGTTTGAAATTGAGACAGAAGCTGATTGATATTGATTTGATATGGAGATAATAGGTCCTGTATGACCAAAGATAATGTTTACTATAACAGCAAATGAACCTATGATTGCGAAAAAGTGTCAAAATGCTTGATTCCAAACCTTAGGATTGCAAAGAAGTGAGTGACCCATTCTAGACTCGATTGTCTTAGCAGAACTAGCAGGTATCACATGCAAACCCTTCAGTCATCGAAGAACCAAGGAAAGAACACTATGATTTGATGGTAGCAAAAACTGATATAGTTTACAAGATTAGGAGAATAATAGATTGATATGGATCTTGATGAATCTAATATGCCCCAAGTGATGATAGATTTGCCCCGAGCGATGAGGAATTTTGATGAAACAGTAACTAGACGTGATTGTTTGTCTTGATCACTGATGAAAGATATTGATAGACTTCATCGATAGAATTTTAATTTATAGACTTTAAATTGATGTGCAATACCATGCCCCCTTCGGGATTAAAATTGAAATCTGACAAGAAAAGTCAGCGTTGAGAGCTTAGAAGCATGTTGATTGATGGGAAAAGTGGTTATACACGTTCAAGAGCACATTCTGCATTGTTTAGAGGTCCTAGAGACCAAGGTTGACTAGGTTTGACCATGGTTGACCAAGTTGAAATTTTGATAGTTTGATGTTAGATAATCAGTTAAGTTGAATACTAGATCTCTATGATGATTGAAGGTCGATTATGCAAGTAGTAGACGGTCCTGGGCCCAAAATTTTAAATCGTGATTTTGACATATTAAACAATCTCAGATTTGAATTTTGATCTCGAAAAAGAATTCTACTTGCTGCTTCGTTGGAGGAACCTTTGTGTGAGATTTGGCTCTTGTTATATTTGAAGATGTGATTGAAGAATTATTTAAGCATTGAAGTGCGTCCAACCATTTGTCAGATCATGCAACATGCAAAATGCAAAGAGATATGCAAAATGAAATGCAACCTAAGACTTAGGACCTAGTCACTGATCATATGTCGATTTGTTATCATCATTGAATTTTTAGGTAATCAGATAAATCAATACAATGCCCACTAGCTAAAAAAAACCATAGACATATGAATATTGATTTGTATGCACAAGAATCAATACAACCCCCACTGGTCAAACAACCATGGACATATGGATATTGATTTTATTTTTGGAATGTCGGATTAGATATAAGTACCAAGGCATAAATGCCAAGATGACCTGAATATCATGTCCCTTTTGATATAGCAATTTGTACAAGCATCAAAACATAAACGTCATGATGACCTGAATACGCCTTGCATTGCAAACACATCAAACAGTCAAGAGATCATTCTAAATCCAATGTGAACTACTCGTAGTGACCCTTTATCATTCACATCCTTAGGCAAGATTGTGTTTCACAATAGGAGAAAGAACTTACTCAAAAAGACAATAGTTAGATCAAACTTCCTTGAATTTTTTGGGTATCAATGGTCGAGGTACGCATGGCCATCCAATTCGAGATAGAGGCTCTTATAGTCGGACACCATTTCAATCTGAAATTTCCAAAGTTGTTAGATTTTCACATATAGGCAGAAGACAAAGAAAAGATTATGCCCCCAGTCATCACCCTCTAAAACCTATAAAGGACATCATCGAAGAGCTCAAAGGGACACAATATGCAAAAATCTCAATGTGAATCAGTAAGCATACAACGAGATAAAAGCATGTAAACAGCATAGATTATTTTCAATTGAGTTTTGATGTTTGATTGCATTGTTGTAGATGCAAAATCCTTTCTGGAGACAAAACTGATTGACTGACTCACATGAAGCTTCAAAGGACTTTGACTAGATATGATCCGTCTAAGATACATGGGAGACCATAGGATATGACATTGATTGCCCCCAAGTGTTAAACATTGATAGAATACAGACGCTTGAGCTGGTTGGTGTACAGACCAACTTATTGAAAATTGGAAATGTTGAAACAAACTAGGAGATATGTACAAACTAAAACAAGACTGAAAGGTAGGAAAGATCAAGATTGCACTGATAGATGGAGCATTTGGAACAAGTGGCACCCGTTTGCCAAGTTTTCACCATCTTGGCAAAGATTCTATTTTTGCTACCAAGGCGCCTGTTTTCAGGTTTTCACCAAGGCACTTTTTCTCTTTTTTCATTTTTTTGTACTTTTCATTTTTCAATTTTTTTGAATTTTTGATATTTTTCAATTTTTAAAGATTTTTTCAGGACATTTTACCATAGATTGAATGCCTTAGGCGTAGAATTTCTTCAAATGGAGAATGTTGATTGGTTCTCAGAGCTGTTCTCCTTTAGTCATTGAGAGTTGATAGGCACCAGAGCCAAAAGTAGCAGTGATTACAAAGGGACCCAGCCAATTGGGTTTGAACTTCCCCTTACGTTCTCGATGGGATTGATTTTTAGGATTCTCTCTCAGGACTAGATCACCAACCTGAAATTCTCTGTGTCTGACTTTCTTGTTGTAGCCTCTAGAAATTCTCTTTTGATATACTCTGAGATGATCATACGCTACTTGTCTGCACTCATCTAGTAGTTCCAGTTCTTGTAACCTAGACACTCTATAGTCATCATCAGTTACTAGACCATGCATTCTGATTCTTAGTGATGGGATTTCAACCTCAATAGGTAGTACCACCTCAAACCCATAAACTAAAGTGAAAGTTGTAGCCCCAGTAGGTGTTCTGATACTTGATTTGTAGGCCCAGAGAGCTCGATTCATCATGAGATGCTTGTTCTAATACTTGTGCTGGTACTTGTTCTGATACTGGTTCTGATACTAGCTTTGATACTTGTTCTGATACTAGTTCTGATACTGGTTCTGATACTTGTTCTAATACTAGTTCTGACACTTGGTATACTTGATAGCATCTTTTTCCATTGCAAACTCCCAAGCAAAATCATATTGTGCAGTCCCAATGTCTAGCAATGTGGAGAATAAGAGGGATTGCCAAGCTGGTGGATGAGATGGAAGATGAGAGAATGAAGGAGAATGAAGGGAAGAAATCCTCAAAGGTAAAACTCCTCAAGAATACCCAAGCTAGGGAAAAATTATCATGTAAAAGAACTTTTGGACAAGCAATGAAAGGCCAGTATAAGATAAGTCACAAAAGCGTAATGCCAAAGAAGGACAGGATGTAGTCCAAAGGAGTAGACATGTCAAGAGGCTTCATAGCACTGTGTTTTACTCTTTCTTTTCTTTTTTTTTTAGATCAAGACCAAAGGGGAAAAAGATAGAAATAGGTAAAAATGAATGGAGGAAAATGAATATGAAGGCTAAACAGGAATGGAATGAAAGCAAGATCGTCGTAAGATAGCTCATAAGATAGCCAAATGTTCATGTATAGATCAACATTGTCAAGATTAAAGAGAGAAGATGAAATGGATGAATTATGTAGAAGAACTATGCATGATGCTTGATTGCCAAGTTTTCATCACGGTACTTATCCAAAGTGCCACAAGGGAGTGGTTTTCACCATAGGATGAATTTATTTCTCTTTACTTTTGCTACCAAGGCACCTGTTTCTAGGTTTTCACCAAAGCACATTTTCAATTTTATTTTATTTTTCATTTTTTATTTTTTTTTGGAAGAAGACAAGCTTTTTAGATAATGCTCCTTGAAAGGATAAACCACGATATGCCAAGGATTCAAAATGATATGCTCAAAGATGCTGATAGGGAAAGGAAGATGGAAGATAAAATGAAGGATAAAGTTTTATGTAAAGCGAGTGAGGTTGGAAGATAGGAGGAATAGGCAAATGAGGAAAAAGGATAGAAGGTAGAAAGATAATGCATGGATGGATTGTAAAAGGGTAGGTGGAAAGGAAGGAAAGATCAACATCAACACATACCTTGAAAGGTGGTGAGAGGATGGAAGAATCATGAATGAAGGAATACGTGAAGGAATATGGTGAATGGATAGCAGAGGTTGTGGTTTAGGCGCATGGAATGGAGGAATGCTTTTGGAAGAAGATGAAGTGGAAATCTTTGGAAGCTTGAATGTCAACTTCACTTGTTGCTCAACACCAGACTCTTTCAAGAGAGACTTTGGAATCCATATATCATAGGCTTTTTATTTCCTTTCGATGATCTAGAGAGAATATCTTCAATGATGGATTTTAGAACCCATACTTGTCTTGTAGTTTTCTTCTTAGATATCTCTTTTGACTTTATGTTTCCATGTCTATTAGAGGAGACATGGTGATCTTTTTTTGATGGATTCTTGTATTGCTTCTTTTTCTTGTATTGAACATTCAAGTTATTTCCAAAGGACTTGGGACTTGTGGAAGAGGGAGGACATGACTGGTTTAGATGGGTGGATGGATGAAAAGGATTCAAGGGTATGCATCTATGTTGATCTTGAAGAAAGATAGGAGATGGAGGTATGTAAGGACCCAAGATGGATGGTGAATTAAGAAAGTTAGGAGGGGAAAGTGAAGGGACATAAGGACCCAAGATGGAAGGTAGACGTGAAGCCTTTAGTAGTGGTGGAAGAGGTCCAAGGATGGAAGTGGAAGATGCAAAAGGATAATCAATAAGTTCATCAGCATCTATATGACAACCAAGGATATCAACATCTTTAGAGTGAGCATTAGAATTTTTAATAGAATTGTGGACATCTTGAATATGAGCACCTTCTTTGATAGGATTGTTCAAAGCTTGCAAAGACTTAGGAAGAGTAGAAAGTGGAAGTGAACATGGAGTGGTAGAATAAGAAGATGGAAGACTTTGATCTTGACAAGGATCTTTGGATAGCATAAGCACATAATTTTTCTTTTGATTTTCAATAGGCTTAACTTTGGAAGTAACAACACCATTTTTACCAACCTTAATGGAAGTATCATCTTTGGAAAGCGCAAGTCTAGTAAGGTCATTTTGATTGTCAATAAGCTCAATAGTGTAAGTAGTAGCTTGATCTTGCTTAGGAGAAGACTTAAGACATGGTGGAATGCATGAAAAAGGGTGTGCAGGATCAAAAGAACCCTGAGGTGGATAAGAGACATCATGAAAAGGATTGGATGACATGGAGGGTTCTTGATCTTGATCTTTCTTTATGTTCTTTTCTTCATCATTTTTTGAGTCCTCTTGACATGGAGCCACTTCTAAGGATACGAAAGCATGTTGGGATTGTATGGAAGACTTTGGAAGAGATGGTGGAGGACTAGCTGAGGTAGGAATTATAGCATATGAAGGCTTAGGCTCTTTAGGTTTATCATTATTGAAAGTATTTGCAGCCAAGTGAAGGTTAACTTGAGTTTCTTTAAGAGGTAGCCCTAGAGGATAACTATAGGGAACCGCATGAAAAGTATCAGGGCTTGTCTCGGATGAAGGTTCTGTGAAAGATTTGAAAGACTCGAAAGCTTTAGAAAATGTACGGGTATTGGAGGAAGTAGGGGATGGAAGGGGACCATCACTAGACAAAGGTTGAGCATTAACATGATCTTGCTTGAGAGTGTAATCTTTATTTTCAGCCTGAGAGTTCTTAGAGGAGAGATCCTTATAGTATTGACGTTTCAAGCTAGCACGATGCATTTTATAGTCCTCAGCAATAGTAGGTGGATCATAATCAAGGTATTGTTCACAAAAAACATCAAAGTCTTTTTCAAAATCAGAATCATATGGATCACCATCACGATCTATCCAATGTGATGGCCCATTTGTAGTAAGCAGGAATGAACAACGAGGAGGATTCTTAGGAACAGAGGTGTCATAGGTATCATTACATTGTCTAGCATCATAGTCATCATAGTCTCCAAAGATAGATGTGTCACTCTCCATGGAAGAGGTATCATAAGGGTTATCACATTGCTCAAATTCTTTCCGAGGGCATGGTGACATGTACAAGTCTTTATCAAATGGAAAAGGGCATAGAGCTTCCATAGAGAACTCTTTAGGTTCCTTTTCTTTCTCAAGTTTGTTAAGTTCAACTTGCATAGCTTGTAGCTGCTTCATCATAGCAGTGATTAGAGCTTCTTCCTCTTGTGTACTGATTCTTTGAGACATGTGTACTGATTCTCAATGGCTACTGCTCTGTTCTTGACACAGTGATTTGTTCGATAGATTCTGGAAATACACTGAAAAAGCTAAATATCTGGCAATTCTAACAATTTTCTGACAATTTTTCAAAAAATTTCAAACGACACTCTGTAGACTCGTACGACAGTGGGTATGCTATGAAACGACAGTTGAAAATCTCATACGACAATTGCAAGATTTTGACTTTGAGAATTTGTTGGCATGGAAACTCGTATGACACTGGGTACTCAATCATACGACAGATGGGTTGTAATGAAATGACACTTGGAAAAACTCGTATGACTTTTGACTTCTTGAAATGACTTTTGACTCCAGAAAAGGATTTTACTTCCAATTTTGCAAATTTTGAGTTTTCAGATTTGAATTGTTTGCAAATTTCAATGTCCAGATTTTAGGATTGTAACAGGTTTGTCCATTTTCAATAACCAGATAGATAAACAAGCATGCAAAATAGCAAGCAAGTGATTTCAAGCATGTCTGAAAATAATAAACAAGGGAAAAAGCAACCTTGCGCATGAACAATCAAGTGACTTATTCATTCTAATCTTCAAAAGCGCTAATTGTGTATGTTCCAAAATGTTTTTCAATAACGCACATATACCCTATAAAATGAAACTTTGGCCTCACTAGGGTTTTTAGTAATGGTTTGACTTTGCAATTTTTATGATTCAAAGGGGTGAAATCCAATCCCGACGCACCAAGGTTTTGACACAGTCTGAGAACTTAATCTTCAGGAGCTGCTAGGGAGATCTGACAACCCAACAATGAACCATACCCATGGAGATTTCTTCCACAAGGACATTTATATAGCGACTGTCACTACCATGGTGAAAATGGCTATGACCACTTGAGGTTCCATCAACATAGTTTTCCCTATGAAGGGATTGTCTGCTATGGTTAACCCTCTCTAAAGATGACTCACAATAGTATACCACAAGGGGACTTGGCTCCAGATCGAAGGTTTTTGACACCTTTTCACTTTTAACCCAAACAAAGCAAGCAGATTAATCTGACACGCTAAGACAAAGTTTTGCTTCACCAAGGTCTATGATGCCAACCCCCCATGATCTATCAACCTCTCTGGGGAGAGAATGTATCAATCAATAAGAGAAGGCGCACTAACCAATTTTTATTCACCAAAGCTCGTGATGTCAACCCCACGTGATCTATCAACCTCTCTTGGGAGAGAATGTATCGATCAATAAGAGAAGACACACTAACCAAGTTGAATGTGAAATGCACTTAGTATCCTCCTTACCTACAAGGATTCTGTCGTCAAGAAATATTTTGCTAGGAATCCAATCTCTCAAGAATCACAAATAGTGTTCATAGGGCTTAATTACTATGTGAGCACAGATATATTCCCGAAAGCAAATCTACCAAAAGTACCCAAAAATTAGAAAGAGGAACACTTAACACTTAAATTGAATATGAGATGAGTCCACAAAGTGGAACACTTAGCACCTCATGCAAGCTGAAAATGAGTCCCCAACTTAGAAAACAAGTGAGTTCCTAAAAGCACAAAAGGGTTGCCAAGTGGAACACTTAATGCTTCTGTCCTATTGACCCCTCCCTTTTATGGCGTTGAGATTGCAACCACGGGGTGGAAATGAGGGGCCGGTAGATTAGTGAGTCCAATAACCCAAGATAGCAATCAAGATCAATCACAAGTATCTAAGACTACTTAATGAATCCTTAAGGGGTCACAACCTAGTATCAATTATGCAAGTGTGTAAAACAAAAGCATGAAAAGAATCACCCAAGCTAGACACACGAGAGATTTATTTTAAGTCCCAAATCAAAATGTCATTAGATGAAGGAGAATACCTAGGATCCTTGCAATGTGTTTAGTAGATTTTACCTGATTTTTAACAATTTTTGTTGAGCTTTACCATGCAAGCAAGCTACGAACTCTCCAACAAGCCAACAAGAAAACAAGATATGCAAGGTATATTCAACTTATGAAAACCCTAGGGTTAGATCTAAAAATCAATTGTTAAGAGCAATAATAACTAGAAATTAATCCAAATGACAACTCATATCATACATTGAATCATATGAAAAATAAGTGCATACCCATCACAAAATTTTAATTTTTTTGCACTGCATTTGACCTAGTCAACAAGATCTAATTTTTTTGACATGATTTTGTTCACAAAAATATAAATTTATAATAGAGACCCCTACTAAAAAATAGAGAGCTTTCCAAAAATGCAAAAATTTTAGAAAAATCTCTTCATTTGTGCCCTAGAGACCTATTTTATCAAAATAGACCAATTTTTATAAATTGACTATTTGAGCTATTATATCATGTCCAAATTTAAAACACAAAGAATGGACCCCCTATATAATTTAAAGATCTTTCCGAAAATATAAAAATTTCAAAAAAATATGCTAATTTGCGTTAGATATTAATTTTTTCTATAATTTCAAGAAAAAATTATTAAAAATTCAAAATATCTCAGAAAATTCTAAATTTTTTACTGTAGCTTTCCTAATATGTCATAAATTTGAAAAAAAAAATTCAGACCAAAGCTCCAAGCCGTTTGGGAGATAAAATTAAATCTTTGAAACTTTAGGGTTTTAGCTCCCAAAAAAAATCAAAACCAGCATGCAAAGGTGGGTTGCCCCACGGTGGGTGCCAGAAATGTGTGTGTGAAAATTGAACCTAATCTGTAAACACAATACTTTAGTAAAACATTAAAGGGTTGGCTATAATCAAATCATGCAAAATTAAAATCTAATCTAACCAAGCGATTTACTGCCTTTTAGTAGGTGTGAGATTAATGTTCTCAGATTGTTATCGAGATCAGTGACCTAGATGACACCTAAATGAAAGATTTGAATGCAATTGATCTAGATATGAATTGAATGCAATTAATCTATATTTTTTTGATTTTCTATGCAATAATAATGAAAAACTGATATGAATCTATGCTAATATGGAAATTGATATGCTAAAATGATCTAACAATGATATGAAAAAGAATCTAAATGAATGTAAAACAAACAAAAAAATTGATCTCACATTAGCCTTGATTCGCAATAAGCTTTGATTCTCCCAATTCCAACTCTCTAGCATGATTGTGCAAAAATATGAGATGCTTGGATGCAAATTTGAGAGATGAATTATGAAGAGTTGAGCCTTGTTTTTATAGAAATCCAAGGCTTTGGAGGTTGTGAAAGAAATCCATAAATCACTCAAATAACTCAGGTTGATTTTGAGTTATTTTTAAATAAAGGATAATTAACTCACAAAAATATGCAAAAGCTAAGTTTTAACTCAAAATAGAGTTTAGCTTTAATTGATAATTGATAGTTGTCTGCTTTTATGATTGTGCATGTTTTATTTATGAATTAATTTAATAATAAAGTGATTTATTTCTAACTTAACTGCTTTTAAAAATAAAACAATTGATTTATGGGTTAATCAATTATTTAATCAAACTTTTATTAAAAACTATATTATTAAATAATGACAACTTGCTTTAATTAATTAAATAAGAATTTAATCAATTATTGATAAAATTTTGGATTTATTGTCAAAATTTAAATAATATAATTAATAATAGATAAAATTAAATTTAATTAAACAATTAAATGGCAAGATATTGAATCTAATTAATTAAATATGAAAAATATTCAATTAATCAAATTTTAGGATAAATATGATTTATTGCCAAATAATCATAAAATTAAAGATAATTATGATGATTAGGAATATTCCCTGATGCAGAATTTAAGATAATCAATTATGATTCGATGATGTTTAGATGTGCCTTAAATTAGGACTTTGATGTCGATTTCATTCAAATTGAAGATGTAAGAGGTTAATGAACCTATAGCCCATTTTTGGGGTATTACAAGTACTAGCATATGTCAATTAGGTTTCTTTCTAGAAATTTCATTCAAATCTCTTGTTACCTTATCTTTCCTAACCCTCCTTGCAATTTATTTTAGTAGATTCAATCAGATTACGTTGTTTCATTTTAAAATAAAAAAATCCAAAAAGAGATATTGTGGAATTCTAAAGTTTTTTTTGCAACTTTCCTTTAAGAGACGAGCCAACAAAGGCCTCCTTATTAACAGATTCATATTTTTATTTCGTTGACCTATCCAAGTAGTTGAGACCCAGCTAGAAGGAACCTTGAGATTGATTCCATCAATCTTCCAAGAGGGGAATTTTCTCCTATAGATTCTTAGCCATTGTCTTTGTGTAAAAATGACACTCAACACCTACCACCACCATCTCCACCATCATCATCTTTTCCATCTCCTGTAACACTGTCATCTCCATCTGATAGCTCATCAATGGTTGGAACTCTCTCCGCAGGATCAGTGAATCTAGGGAAAGGGTACCGATGCAACCAAGAAGCATACTCATTAGTGATACTAGCATCCATGATGTGTGGTCTCATAGACCAAGGATGATACCCAAGATCTTGAATCTCTCACACAGTTGTCCCGTAATCCACACAGGGACCCCAAAATGATCTCTCTACCTACACTCGAGCATACATAGCTACTCCTTGTGGCATATCATGTGTGCACCCATACTGACATAGAACTCTTCGGAAGCAAAACCTCTCAATAATATATGTGGAATGCTCAATCTTCCATCGAGGGTAAAACATGTAAGGTAGCTTAGAATAATCCTCAGTCCAAGCCTCGCAACCAATATATGGCCTCCACACAACAGTATCCATGTCATCAATGACATGACATCAGTAGTCAAGCTTACCCATATAGGTTTGGATGACAATACCCTCATACATCCAAGAAAATAGCCAACCTGCATGGAAATCTCATGTTGTAATAGGACATGACACTAGGATATGCTCCCAGGTCCAAAGCTGAAGAAGGACAGTTCATGCAGTAAGTGTAGAGGAATGTCTGTAAACCACTATGTGTAACTCATGGTATAGCTAAGCCAAGACACAGGAACCCCAATCAAAGCGATGGGGATGTGTCATCAAATCTTCAAGGATAGGACCACAACCAATAACAAATCCATGTCTACATCTATGAGGAAGCAAGAATTCACCAATCAAGGTGCCCAAAATAGCTGGTAATATAGGAAATGAAAGGAACTGTGCCCACTGGATGTGAGCATAACCAATAGTAGGATCACCAAAAACCCATTAACATGTAGATCCATCATAGAGGGAATTTTAATACACTTTCTCACCATGATTAGGTAAGTGGAGGATACAATATACATCCTCAGGGGTAATGGTCATCTCCCCCAGTGGTAAGTGGAAAGTATTATAGTCTGAGTGCCAATGCTTAGCCATAGCAGTAATGAGACCCTAATTCACTCAAAATCAAGGAAGATACAAAAGGAAAGATAAGCCACAAAGACTAATATGATGATGATCCACTGCACTCGGATTTGGAATCATGCTCCACAATAATGGATAAGCACCGCGAATACCTAACGACTGAAGAACAGCCTGCAAAAAGCAAGTCCAAATCACATCAGAATTGAAATCAATTATTATTTGGATCATTCTAAGCCAATCAAAAATTTAAAAATATCAAACCACAATCAATTTTCCTGAGTCTATTTAGAGAGGACAAAAAATTTATCATCACCCATCATCTAAATCTAGATTGATGATCAAATATTCAAACTATAACTGACTCATACTGACATCTTACAACTCACTGTAAAATCAAGTTTGTTACCTTAACCTATCATCTAATCAACAACGTCGAGTAAATTGCAAAGTGGACTTTGGTAATTAAAAATCATTTCTGACAAGGTGAAAGCACTATTTCAGGCTTTAAAAGGGCTTAAACGCAAAAGTGTTGTTTAAATGTTTAAAAGTGCTACTTAATGGATTAAAAGCACAACTTGGGGAAAAAGTACTAAAATAATTTGAAAGCGCTTTTCAAAATATTGTAAGTGCTATTTTAATTGGCAAAAGAGAAATCAATGATAAACGCACTATTTGACAAGGCAAAAGTTGGTTAGGGCCTAAAACTGGCATGTAAATGCACAGTTTCAGAATGTAGAAGCGTTGTTTAAAGTCACAAAAGCATAACTTGGAGGGTAAAAGTGCTATTTAAAGATGTAAAAGCGCTACTTGAAAATAAAAAAGAAAAAAAAGAGGTTTTTATCTTGATAAATTCAGATTTTTTGGAATTAAATGCATAAAATGACAAAATGAAGAAGTTTTTATCTTGATAAATCGGGATCGACATTGTCAAATGTCAAAAGGAGGTCAGAGCTCAAAATTCAAGAGTAAAAGTGAAAATGAATAGTGAAAAGGAGATTTTACCCCTTTATATAGGCCCTTTTGACCTAAAAAGGGTATCATTGACCCAAAAAGGAAACCTTTCACCATAATTGCCCCATGGACCTGAATTTTTCATCTAATCAGCCAAAGTAGGGGCATTTGTCATTAAAAAGACATAAAAAAATATTAGAAGTGAAATCAAAATTCATTATAAATTGACTTAAATCAATGCAAATTGACCTAAATCATCAAAATTTTCAATCATCTATCAAATTTCATTTCATTTCCAAGGGGGCATACCATCAGATAATAATCAGCATCAGCAGCAACATCATCGAAATAAGAGAATGACCATCAAATCAAAGTGAAAGATTTTATCAAAAAAAAATTCATAAATCAATCGAATGGGGCATCACATCGAAATCAATCATCAAATCAGGTATCATATCAGAATCTTTCATTGAATCAAGCATCATATCAAGGATCAATCATCAGAATTGCATCAAGAGTATTAAATCAATCAAAATCTACATCAATCTCATATCAAATATCAAGAATCGACCATCGAATAACATCAAATGAACATCGGAGATCAACCATTGACAGAACCAAGACCTATCATCAGCAAAATCAGAGTATTCTTTGAATTAACATGCTCTGCACATCAACTCAAAGAGGGGCATTTGTAATCACGTGAAAATGGACAAAGACAATTAAGTAATAAATCAAAGAAAATCAAAGAAAATCAAGGAAAATCAAAGACACGATCAAAGCAATTGAATCAAATCAAATATTTAGCCAATCAAAATTAAAAGCAATTCTTCATTCAAGATTAAATCAAAATCAAGAGCATTTTAATCAAGTTAAATCAAATCAATGTGCAATTAATTATATTAATTGTATAGTTTGAAATTAAATAAATTGAACCCATTCAAGGGGTACATGGCTAAATAAATGAATTAAAATCAATTAATAAATCCTAATTTCTCTCAACAACCTAAAAGGGGAGGAAATTCAATCAACCAATAGGATTTAAAGAAATGCATTCACATGGATCAAGCCAAATTCAATCTCAATCACTCAAAGTGAAAGAGCATCTTGTCCACTCATCTTGTCTTCTTGTCCCAATCTTTGAGGACACAATATTTACATCTCAAGCTTAATCATGATAAACTATACTACACCCCCTACCATTACCAAATCCTATATAAGAAAGAAAAATCACTCATAAAACGATCCACAAATCTGAGAATTGCATAGAACCTCTTGAGAATTATAGCTAGAAAGGCAATTTTAGAAGTTAATTTTGACCATTTCTATTTGGAATTGATTAATTAGCTTAGCTTTATCACTCACTTCTCATTCTAGGACTGTCATTAATGGAAGCTTGCTGAGAGCTTCACCATTAACATTCTTAGTTAGAGAGCCATATGATGCTTAATTGTGCTTTATTTGCTAAATAGAGTTACTAATTATGGTTATTTATTTTTTATTTGATTGATTATATGATACTAATTCTATGAAGGTACATTTCCTTGTACACAGTGATATAGTCTTGGATTGTGTGAAAATCCTTAGGATCCAATTTCATGATATCTTCATCAAGTTCAAAACCCCTAACTTTTTCAACTTTAGCATACAAACTAGAAAACTTATCCCAAGCTTCCTTGGTTTTTTTACAATTTTCAATATGGAAGATAAGATCATCATGTACATACTTCCTCAAAGTGCCAACATCAATTTTATTGTTATGAATCCATTCTTTTAAATCATTAGGATCACATGGTGCATCCATGGTTTCATCAATATAGACAATTAAATTTTGTCCATCATTTTACTCCATGCTCTAACTTTCCATGTAACATAATTATGTGGAGTTAAAACTAGAAATATAGGAGATCCCATGATAAAAAATGAAAAAGACACAAGAGAAAGAGAAGCACAATAAATCAAGACACCCCCGAAAAAATAAAAAATAAAAAATAAATTTTGAATAAGCAGGAATCAAGAAATGTTGCATTTGATCAAATGTTGGAAATGGTCAAATCATGGATTTGATAATCTAGTTTTTCATTTCTGGATTATAGTTTGGACCATTTGGTTGACCCGGAATATGAGCAAGAAGATGTATTTCCTTTGTTTGGTTCCATTTTTTAAACTGGAATTGGAATTTGACTATGATTTTTATTTTTATTTTTTGAATTGTTTTAATATTTTTTAATATAATAATTTATTTTTATTAATTTATTTTTTATTTTATTTAATTTTATATAGAAAATTATAAATATATATATTTTTAAATGTTAAAATTTTTCATTTTTTAAAATAAGGTTAATATTTAATTTTGTTTAATTTATATTGAAAATCATAACGAAGTCATAAACAACAAAAAAGTTCACGAGTTTATCAAAATATGTCCACCATATCTACTTGAAATTCTAAAACACTTCATGTATCTACAATAGCCCTCTGTTAACCACATTTATGCATATGGTCCCAAAAAAGTAGTGCACAAACTACACAAAGAAGGCATCGCAGAAACATGATTTTTTCTTTCACTATTAAAGCAATGTTGGTGGCACTAGCTGCCTCTCGAGCCTTGCACAAGTTGCACCCATTTTCTACATCAGGGATGGATGTAGATGGGGTAGATTTAAATGTGGTTTCATCGACCCACTGAAAGTATTGACATCCACTATTTCCCTACAATACCAAATCTACATTAGTTCTTCCTAAAATTATTACTTGACATTTTATTTTTAAACACAAAATATAATTACATATCCATACCTTTTTCCTATTTGGGCAGGCCCAAATTTGATGCCTAGAATTACTTGTTGTGTGTGACGTCTTCAACATGCATGGGCCAACACCACATTGACACATAGGCACATTGACCGAAGTCATCGATGCTATATCGACAAATATTGCATTGTCACAAATATTGCATTGTCATTATTTTGCTCATTCATACTAATTATAATTGCAATAAAAAGAAACATACTAATGTAGACTTGCATATTTTTTTGGCTAAGTCGAAGTCTTTGGTTTAAATCACTGAACACTCAAAACAAAATGACAAACCAAAGACAACCATGCAATAAAAAGAAATTACTAAGGAAGCAAAGAACTAATTATAATTACAATAAAAGGCCACATTCTAATGTAGACAAAATCTCAAATTAGATTGCAACATGAGAATGTTCAACAAGCCTGCTACTTTTATTTTCATTTTAGAAACTCCACATAATCAAATCTACTCTAACAATCCATGGTTGATTAAAGAGACTTTCTATGCTATACTGAAAGGATCTAATAAGATATCTATACTCGTACATAGAAGATGGGGAAGAACAAAATCCAACAATGAAATGGTGGTGTGAAGACACACCGTGCAAAGTTCCCATAATAAATGTAATACACCAAGGAGTAACATCATAAATATGTGTAGTCATCAGAAATATGGATTGTAAGTTGAAATCATGAACAACATATGTGTACTCTCAGAACTATCCATTTTGAATTCTTTGTGAACACATGTATATAAGATGCCAACCAAAAAAGTAGGTGTTGGAGTGATGTACAAAATTTGTACAAGCTGGAGTACTATTTTCAAAAACTACTCCAGCTTGTAGTTTTTGTGAATTGCTACAACAACAAACCATGTTTTCTAATCTCACCAAAAATGAACCATGATAACAAACAAACATACATTAAATCTGCAATGAAATGTTATACAATCCTTCTCCATGTCAAAGATTATTCTAGATTAAAGGAAAAGAAACCTTATGATCATGTTTCCATAGCATGAAAATTTTACCAATGAAACTAACACGAGACATAAATTTTCTAAACATTCTTGCCAAGTGGATTTAACCAATAAAAACAATCCCCATATTAACAGTCTCATCAATCAATGCCTGTGATGTAATATTAGCCACAAAAAGGGATGGACGAACCTTCAAAAAGTGCAAAGGAGGACATTTAACATAATAAATAATAGCTATATTCAAATTATCATTGTTTTTTAGATTTTGTATTGTATGTTTTTCATCAACATCTCACTCTGATTTCTAGAATGTGATCTAAAACATAGTCTAAATCAAAATCAACAACAATAACTAGATAATTAGATTTTGTATTGTATGTTTTTCATCAACATCTCACTTTGATTTCTAGAATGTGATCTAAAACATAGTCTAAATCAAAATCAACAAGAATAACTACTAAATGAGATTTTCATTCAAATACACTTCATAAAATTTTAGAAACTCCACATAATCAAATCTACTCTAACAATCCATAATTGATTAAAGAGACTTTCTATGCTATACTGAAAGGATCTAAATAAGACATCTATACTAGTACATAGAAGATGGGGAAGAATGAAATCCAACAACAAAATGGTGGTGTGAAGACACACCATGGAAAGTTCCCATAATAAATGTAATACACCAAGGAGTAACATCAGAAATATGTGTAGTCATCAGAAATATGGATTGTAAGTTGAAATCATGAACAACATATGTGTACTCTCAGAACTATCCATTTTGAATTAGATGCCAACCAAAAAAGTAAGTGTTGGAACAATGTACAAAATTTGTACAAGCTGGGGTACTATTTTCAAAAACTACTCTAGCTTGTAGCTTTTATGAATTGCTACAACAACAAACCGTGTTTTCTATTCTCACCATAAATAAACCATGATAACAAACAAACATACATTAAATCTATAATGAAATATTATACAATCCTTCTCCATGTCAAAGATGATTCTAGATTAAAGGAAAAGAAACCTTATGATCATGTTTCCACAACATCAAAATTTTACCGATGAAACTGGCATGAGAGATAACTTTTCTAAACATGCTTGCCAGTTGGATTTAACCAATAAAAACAATCGCCATATTAACAGTCTCATCAATCAATGTCTGTGATGTAATATCTATTGGGGCTCAAAAATGCTAGACCATTTTGAGGCCAACTGACAGGCACACACAAGTGCCTCTGCAATTCTGACTCGATTGAGCCAAGGCTAGTTGGCCTAAATCCACAAGTACTCTTAAACTGCATAAATGCACGCACAGACAAAAGCAGTTCCTTCCAAAGGGGTGAACAATCCTTGGAAGAAAATAACCTAATCTCCTAATAACTGAATAGTGTGAAATCTAAACTAAAGCCTAAAACCTAATTGAATGCTTTGTAAAGAGAGATTATCAATTTAATATGTAAACTGTAGAAAGAACCAAATAACAATTACAAATGAAATGAGATTAGTGCCTAATGCAAAATTGGGAATATAGTCAAATACTTTCAATCATACGTATAGTTAGAGATGATTTTAAGGGAACTCACTCCTATAAAGTGAGACCATCATCCGACAGGCTTCTGTTGAATCACAAATTCAAAATAATTTATACAATTAATCCTATCGATTTTAACCCAAATTAAAAGGCCAAAAGGAACAACAACAGGTTCACAGGCCATGCAATTGCTATTTGAATTATACAAATTAACTATGAATCATAAAAATCAAGGAAAACAATACAGTAGGACACCCTGGTGCATAGAGTATCTGAAAAAATAACTAAAAATGAAAAACTATACAACCTCAAAAGGCATAAACAACTTATCTAACATTAGCACTTGAAAGATTGAAAATTAGGTCTAAATCTGTAGTTCAGGAGATTTTTCCTAATTGTGTCATGATGTCCCAATTAATTAAAAATGTTTGAATATAAATATAATATTCAATGGTTCTCTATGAAAAGACATGCCCTTTCACATGACCTAATCCCGACAACTAACCCTATAAATCCAAATTAAACCATAATAATGGTTTTTAGGGAAATATTTCCCATACAATAAATTTGATTTGTTATGATCTTAGGTGCCTATGCATAATAATCCAATGTTTAATTCCTGCACAAAAACACCCGACATTAGATAGTCCTTTAATAAAACCTAAAATCAAAATCATTACATTCATAATATATTAGGCTTTCATAAAGACCACTATTATTTATTTATTAATTAATAATATATCAAAAATAAAACATAATAAAATTATGATATAACTCCCATAAATATATTTGATAAATAAAATAATAATCATAAGCCACCCAATTTATTAATATAAATGAGTTATATTTATCAAAACATAAGATAACACCTAAAATATTTAATAGAAATATGACATTATAATTTTAAATTCAAAATTTTATTTGCATAACATATTAACCCTAACATATTCATTTTAAATTACCTTTTGAACAAACATAAAACAATATAAAAATACATAATAGAAACACTCCTAAATCATTAAGGTAAAAGATTTATAATTCACCCTAAAAGAGGGGCACTTACCCTAAATTCACAATATTATTTAAATAACTTCACATAGGGTAAGTATAAATTTAATAACAACCCTAACGTTATAAATACTTTTAATGTAAAAATAAATCAAAATCTCACAACTACTTAGTAAAATGCACTTAATTAGTATTTCCTAAAATGAAAAAAAAAAACTACAAATAAATCATATGGTAATATATATTCACATAACCCCCTTTTAGCCTACAAGTTAAAATTTTAAAATTAAAAATTACAATGAGACAAAATTACATGATTACAATTAGGTCTATGAAAACTAAAGATCAATATCAAAAAATATTTCCAAACCCTAAAACATAGTAATCTTTACCAACATTATTTACCTTATCACATTTTCACTTTAGGGTTTTTAGGAGTAAATTATAAATTAAAATTAAAAACAATCATATTAGTAACCACAATAATCCCATGAAATATAAAGCCTCTTTGGAACATATATATTAAAGAAAAACACTATATTTATTTTCCTAGTAATTTATTTCTAAATTATTAAAAGGAAAAATAATTTGTAATTAATACCTTTATTTGCACCCACATTCTCAAGGAATAACATAGGTCAATCGCTAAGGGTAGAGTCAGGTAGTTAGGTAGGAAAAAAGGATGGGTTGAGAGGTCGAGTGTTCAACTCCCTCTCCCCATTCTTTATTTCAAAAATTGAGAAAATAAATAATACATAGGAAAATAATATTTCATTATTTAATTGAAAAGTAATTAAGGAAAGAATTACTCCCTATGTAAGAAATTGTGTTGACTTTTCACCTAACTAACAATCTAATACATGGAAATAGAATAATGACAAACATATATGCCTTTTTATTCATTTTAATTTTTTAACATAGAGAAATAATATAAAACTAAAATTTAAGATCATACTTCCCTAATGTTTCATTTATTTAAAACCTAAAATTTTCAGTATCAACAATATCAACCACCAAAAAGGATGGAAATATAGAGAGACATATAGAGGAAGAAGAAATGAGATAGAGTACAAATGATCAGCCCTTTGTTGAAATACAAGATGTGTTAAAAGGAATTGGGGACTCTGATGACAACAGTCCCCACACCATTATGCATATACCTTCAAATAAGGAAATGGAAGTACATCAAGTTGCTGCTACCAAGGAGATCCCTAAGGATATGATTACCAAGGAAGAAATGGGTACCATCAAGAATGTATGGGTAGGAAAAATGAAATAATGGGAAGAACTTGCCAAGAAAGAAGATTGTTTTAATCTTGGAAGACACAAAAAAAGAACAAAAGAACACAAACAAAGACTGAATTCTTTCATTCATTCAAGTATTGCTTCAGAGTCTTGACAAATGGAATACCTTTTTTAACAAACCTCTATATTAAATCATTTCAAACTGGTATCGTAAGGCAGAGCTAGACAGGTTGTCAGATCAAGAATCAGGGAATACATTTTGAGGGTTTACCATAACACATCACATGACAATCTATCCAACCTCAAGAATGTTAAGCATGAAAAATTCTTTGAGAATGAAATCTCATGTGTTGATTATTATTGTCTTGATCACAAGAGTCTTCTTAGCGACCTCTCACTCTTTCAACATAACAACAGGAGACATAAAACTTAGCAGTCCAAATAAGAACATCAATGGAGTTGCTTTGTCTCAAAATAATTTAGTACCATTTTCTTCTGAGTATAGAGGGGTGATGGTGAAACTACCTTCATCATTGAAGAAGGACAAGAAAAAGAAGAAGTCACATGGTGTAAAACCCCAAAATTGGCACCTTATAATTCCAATCAATTTTGGTGCATTTTCTTCAATTTCACATCATCAAATTCCTAGTTTACTAGGCATTTTCTCTCTCCTACCTGACTTCACTTGAATTGATGTCAAATGCAAAAACCCTAAATTGCATTAATCTAATACTAAATTAATTCCTAAGTCTTTGACTCTATTAGCTAAATTATCATAAAAGGAATTAATAATTACTTGGTTATTTGAATGGATTATCATATTTGCATTTAAAAATTCAAATATTCAAAGAGCCACCCATGTGGCAATAATTAATTTCTTTAATTAAGTAATTCCTCAATATTTGTCTCTTTCTCCTCCATTGGAAATGAAGAGTCCATTGTTTTGAATCAAGAAACTCTTCGTTCCTCTTCCAAGCCTATCTATATTATGAACCTCATTCTTCATTCGAAGAGAGAGCAATTTGAGAGCACATAAACTATTGCAAAATTCTGTCTCAACTATTTGCATATTTTCAAAGCTTATTGCATAATTAGATTACTTCTCATTTTAGTTTAATTGCACTTTGATAGTAGATTAATTTGCTTATTTTCTATTAGCTTAATTTACATCTTTATTTCAAGTTCTTTAGATTAAAATTTGCATTTCATATTTACTTCCAAGCTCTTAGACTAAAATCTGCACTCCATTCTAGATTACAAATTGCATCTTCATTCTAGACTAATTTCATTTACTTATCATTCTAGCTTTCAAATCCTACATATTAACTTAGTCTTATGGTTGTTGGCTCTCCAATTTGAGAGTAATTAAACACCCCAATTAATTAGGAGGCAACAGGTCGATTCACCATGAATTTTCAAATTGAGTAATCCATACTCATCTTCGTAATTTGATTGTGTGAGTAATGACTATGTTGTGTGTGTAGTTGGATTAGAGGTCCACATTCAACCGCATACATTTCTGGCACCCACCGTGGGTGCTCTCCTAGCTCAAGAAGATCAAAACAACAAAGAGAGAGCTATTTATTATGTTAGCAGAACATTGGTTTCCTATTAAATGAATTACTCTACCATTGAAAAGGCTTGTCTGGTAGTAGTGTTTGCTACACAAAAATTGTGACACTATATGCTTGCTCACACTATGATGCTTGTTGCAAAAATTGATCCACTAAAGTACTTACTGAGCAAAGTTTCCCTCACACGTAGACTAGCTCAATGGGTAATGCTACTAAGTGAATTTGACATTGAGTATGTGAAAAGAAAAGCTATTAAAGGAAAAGCAATCGTTGATCAGTTGGCGAAGGCTCCACTAAAAGATCATTAGCCTTTGAGCATTAAATCCCCCGATGAATCTATCATGCTTCTCACACATCAAACTTGGAGCATGTTCTTTGATGGATCATTCACTCAACAAGTATCAGGTGTAGGTATTCTATTTGTTACACCTCAAAGATAATCACTACCCAAAGCTTATAAAATGTTGTTTCCCTGCACAAACAACATCGCTGAATATGAAGCTATCATTAATGGTATGAAGATAGCCATTGAATGGCATGTGGATGAGCTCAAAGTCTTTGGAGACTCACAGTTAGTCATCAATCAAGTCGATACCTATCAAACAAAGGATGACAAGCTAGTGCCCTACAAAAGAATGGTGGATGATCTCAAACAATATTTTGCACACATTTCCTTCCAGCAAATTCCAAGGGTGGATAATAAAGCAACTGATGCTATGGCCACTCTTGCCTCAATGTTGCAAATCCTAGAAAATGACTTCAGACATGAATTACTAGTGGAGACATAAAACTACCTAGCTTATGACATTCTCGAATCTTGGATGATCTGTTCGGTCATTGGACATGATTCATCCTACTACCATCACATCTACTCCTATCTCCATGACCAAATCATTCCTGACACCTATACCCAAAATGAAAAGCATCACTTAATTCATAATGCTTCATAGTATGTCATCATAGCAAACAACTTGTATAGATGGGTCTTAGATGGTACCCTCCTTAGGTGTCTAGAACCCAATGAGTCTAAACGTGTGTTAGCTGAGGTACACGAAGGTATATGTGGGTCTCATTCAAGTGGTCTAACGCTAGCTCGTAAACTTATTAGAGCTGGTTACTATTGGCTTGATATGGAGAAAGAAGCTATTCAGTATGCCAAGGCTTGCAAACAGTGTCAATTTCATGGAAATTTGATCCATGCTCTTGCTAAAGAACTTATTCCTTTCATCAATTTTTGGCCATTTCAGCAATGGGCCTTTGACTTAGTGGGTCAGATTCATCTGTCCTCTTCCAAAGGGAACAAATTCATCATTACTACTATAGACTACTTTACCAAATGGGTTGAGGCGGTTCCTTTGACTATAGCTGATGGCAAGTTTGTGGCCACGTTTATACTAAACTATATTATCTGTAGGTATGGTGTACCCTCATCCATTATCATTGACAATGGGGGGCAATTCAAGAATAAGAACTTGATAGATTTGTGCACCAAATTCAAAATTATTCAGCATTGGTCATCTATCTATTATCCCCAGGGTAATGGACAAGCAGAGGCTTCTAACAAGACAATTCTTAAAATCTTGCACATAACAGTTCATAAGTCTGGTAGAGATTGGCATCTTTAGATCAATCCAACTTTGTGGGCCTACAGAATAAGCATCTGAATAGTGACGGGGGCCATGCCCTTTGCCTTGGTCTATGGGGCAGATGCAGTATTACCTATTGAGGTCAAGATTCCTACATTGTGAGTCTCTCTAAGAGGCCTCATCACTGATGAAGAGAACAAAATATCCCAGCTACAGGAGCTAGAGCTACTGGATAAACATCACCAGGTGGTGTTCGATCATCTTCGAGCCTACCAAAAGAGAATGTCTAGAGCCTACAATAAGAAAGTTAAACAAAGGAAATTCCAAGTGGGTGATCTCATCCTGAGAGAGAACCCCAAAAATCAGCAACATTGGATCCAAAAAGGAAAGTTTGAACCAAATTGGCTTGGTCCTTATATTGTTACTGCAGCATTTGGGTCCGGTGCTTACCAAATCTCCACCACTAAAGGAGAGCAACTCAAAGAGCCTATCAACACTCTTCATCTGAAGAAGTTCTACAGTTGAGACATTCTCTACATGCTCATGTACATACTTATTGATCCTGAAAAAAACTAAAAAAAATGATATATTGTCAAAAATCCTAAAAATTACAAAATGTCCTAAAAAAAATGATCATCTTAGTGAAAACCTGGCAAACATGTGCTTTGATGTATCTATTATCCTAGTGAAAACCTAGTAAACAGGTGCCTTGATAATATAAAAAAAATAGAAAAATTCCAAAAAATCCAAAAAAATGGAAAAAAGTGAAAATACAAAAAAAAAGTGAAAAGATTAAAAAAAAGAAGAAAAAAGTACAAAAAAAGTACAAAAAATTGAAAAAGAAGAAAAATGTGCCATTGATGAAAACCTGGTAAATAGACATCATGTTAGCAAAAATAGAATCTCTGCCAAGATGGTGAAAACCTTGTAAATAGGCCCCTCTTGTTCCCCGAAGTTGTATCTCATCTCAACATCACTTGGCTTAGTCTAGTTGCTTCTCTCATTCCTACTTTTCAACTTTAGTTTCCTTTCTTGCATTTCCTACTTTAGTTTGCTTTCCTTTCTTTCCCACTTTAGTTTGTTTCCTACTTTTCTAGCTCATGCATTTTCTTCCAGATGCTTTCAAGATTTTTCTCGACTCTTCATGGATTGGAGTTGGTCACACTTGGGGGAACCTCCCTGGTCTAGGGGGCATGGTCCTATCACTTTCAGAGATGCTCTTTTGCATTAGTCACCAGTGGTTCTCACTGCATCTACCTACTGATGCCTAGCTATTTTTGAGACTTCTCTCTTTGAAGGTCTCTCATGTATCAGTCACCAGTGGTTCTCACTGCGTTTTCCTACAGATACCTAGCTCTCGCTGGGATTTCTCTTCTTGAGGATCCCCTGTACATTAGTCACCAGTGGTTCTCACTACATTTTCTTGTTGATGTTTCACTAGTATCTCTGAATCTCTCTCCTTGAGGATCTCTCTCATATCGGTCACCAACATTTCTTATTGTGTCTTCCTACCGATACCTCGTTAGCTCTCTGATTCTCTCTTTGAGATGATTCCTCACACCAGTCACCAGTGAGCTTCACTATGTCCACCTATTGTTTCCATCCTGTTGAGACTTCTCATGCCATATTCTTCCGATCTGACCTTCAATCCACTTGAAGACATGAACTCAAACTAAAACTAAAACTATATGTGTGGTTCTCTGAAGCATGTTGAGCTTTTCCTTTTGTGTGTTTGTTTCTTTCTTGCTTTGTCATTCCTCCTCAAGAAACTCTAAGATGTTTATTTGGACTGAGAGAAGCGAAGACTGGGGGCATGATCTTTTCTCGCTTTCTATTTTCTGGTTTAGTTCCAATGATCTAAGGAATCTATATAAGAGGGGTGTCCACTATGAGAGCCTTCATCTCATGTTGGATGGCCATGTCTACCTTGACTCCTTTTATATGGATGCCTTAGTGAAGTTGGTTCTTCTCCTTGTTTGTTTGGGTGACTTCTTTCTGCCACAAGTATAATTGCAAGCGCTCATCCTGCTAAGTGAATGTAAGGGTCACTGCAAGCATTCTTTGGTGAAAGGAGGAACTCTCATGTGTCTGGTGTGTTTGATCGCAAGGAACATTCAAGTCATTCTAGCGGCTATGCTTTGATGCTTATGTTAACTTGCCAAATTAAAAGGAATAGGTGTTTAGGTCATTCTGGCTTCCTGTGCCTTAATGCTTACATCTCATTCTGACAAATGTAAAGACTTATGTCATATTCATATTCTCATGATTGCAACATCAATGAGAATTGTATGGCATCTTGCGAATGTCTATGTTAAAAAAAATCTATGATGAAAATACGGTGAGCCCAACAACCAAGTCCTAGGGATTGCATCTGTTCATTCTAGGCTTGCATTTAGCTAGGCTTGCATCTTTCATTCTAGGCTTGCATTTTAGATATTATCTTGGTGCTATCTTGATCTATTCATCGAAGGTTCTCATCTTTTGTCCTGGGTTCATCTTGGCTACATGAGTGTTCAGTCCTCGTTCTCAATCTTTTAATATCCTTTTTGATTAGTACCTATCATATATTACAATATCTTGCATGAGATGATTAGTACCATATGCATTATATATACATTGCATTTTCATTTCATTTCCATTTTCATTCAGAAACTCATTTTCATCCATACATTTACATCTACATTTTCACAACATGTACATTCACTATAAGCATAAATCAAATCATATATTACACATTTGCATTTCATATTCTATCCATCTATCATTGCATTTCACATTGCATGTTCATATCATAAAAGAAAGCATGTGCATCTCATACATATCTATCCATACATCTAAATCAACTAGGAAACATCTCATAAAACATCAACATCAAAGCAATGTATAAGCAAGTATAATGATATCAAAATGATGATCTCGTATATATATATGTCAATCCAATGTCATATACAAGAGAGAAGGGTGCTACTTGAGCATAGTATCAAAATAGACTACAATGACTATAACAGAAGAAGCTAACTCTTCCCATCGCCACCTGGAGGAGGTGGTGGTGGTGGTCCCTCTGGTGCCTGTGGTGGTGCATGTTGTGGTCCCTGTGGAGGTTCTTGTGGAGGTCTCTAAGGTGGTGGTTGTGGTGGTGCTAATCGGGCCTCGACATAATTAGCGAATGATGGTACCTGCTCTGAGAAGTTGGGAACAACTCTACAATATGCAACATAATAATACGAAGCCTAAGCAACCTCATATCTAGTCTCCTATCATGACCTCTCGAGATCCTCCCTCAGCTACCTAATCTCTCCCTCTCAATCAGCCACTGTGGTCTCTTGTATAATCACCTGCATGTGATAATCATCACGCTCTCTCCTCAACTACTGAATCAACTCCCAACTCTTCCACAACATCTCTTGTGTCTGTGGATCCTGTGCAGCTACTGGGGCATCTTGCATCATAGTGTCCTCAACTTGTACCCCCTTATTGGGGGGCATTTGGTGCGTAGTGTCACCAATCCTCTACCTAGTGGACCTCTGATGGGCCCCACTGCTCCCCGCACCTGCATCTGACCCCATCATCCTAGGAGGGATGGAGGTCTGCACTATCCTATACCTCAGCACTCTTTGCCTCTACTACTACCCCTGTGGTCCCTGTTGTGCAGCCTACTGCTACGTAGGCTGTTATTGTACTAGTACCTATTGTGGTCCATGTCCCTATACTGGCTACTACTGAGCAAGCTATTGTTGTGCTGGCTATTGTATCTGACCCATACCTACTAAATTTGTGTATCTAAGGAATGGTTGTGCTAGCAAATGATCTTTATATACAAGCATCACCCCTACATTGGTGATATCCACCATGTAATCCCATCTGGCTAGGGGTATGTGTGCCTCGATCACACACCTACCAAGATCCAACCTCGGGTGCCACCCCTTCTTCTCCTCATCGAAGAAGTAGGCATAGGGGCAGTACTCTTGGGATATGTCCTCATGTCTCCCAAACTGGTGCAAGACATGTCTAACAAGGAAGCACTCAATCACAGTAACATTGTGCCCGATCAATAGGCGTGAGATGAATATATATGATAGCTCCCTTCAAGCATCATCCTAGGGCTCAGTCGCTATCCATGGTCACCATATAACCACTACCATGTCATCCAACTGACCATGCCACTGATCAGTCTTACCTAGTGTGGGCTGGGTCATAGGACCTACATATCTAAATATATACGGCTCTAAAGGTTGTCATGTATCATGGAAAATAGGCCTGTAAATAGGGAGATGCTCCCAAACCTAGATCTGAAGAATGAATACAGTAGGAGCCATTGTCTTGGCACTCTGATACACTATCTCGTGCATCTCGTGATACATTTGGGTAAGCATACACTCACCCCATTTGAATCTAACTACTAGTCTGGCTAGCATCTACTACAACATGGAGCCCCAGCCACACTCTAAACCATGCTGACCTCAATTGGGAACAAGGTAGCAGCTCATAAACATAGCAAGGACAACTGCCAATCTGTGCGCACTATCGTATCTACTGATCAAATCATCCTAGGAGATGGCCCGGCCCATAACTAACTCATCTCAAAAAATGGCCCTCAATGCCAGTGTACTTTCCCTCGGTTGAACATCATACTCTACTTGGGCATCGTGGAATGGTATTTGGAGGATCCTGTAAATATCCTTAGGAGTGACTATCATCTCCCCATCGACAAGTGAAACATGTTTGTCTCCTAATGGAAACACTCAACCAAGGCTCCAAGAAGACCATGATTTACCTGAATGTCAGGAATATCATGCAGATAACCTAATCCTAAAGCATCAATATGCACCCCCTCGACATCTGTCAGTCTTTGCACTAAGGTAGTGATAGCGGGATGGTGCGACCGAAAAGTGATGTCTGGAAAGTCAACTTGCAAAGCAAGTGATGACATTGGATCAATACCTCAGGATGATGGTTTCAAAGAGAAAACAAAAAATAAAGCAAGGCATCTCTCCTAAACAAGACTCTATGACGATCTACTTGGTTCATTTCATGCAAAATTGGTAAAATGTTTTCAAAACTACAATAGCATTTCATGCAAGATAGGATGTTTTTTCCCGCGAGATTTCATCACCTGGATGAAATTTCCCATGGGGTGGGTTACAAGCTCGTGTGAGTTTTTAGGAGAACCTTAGGTGAGGAAGCCTTGAGCTACGTGAGGAAACCATTTCCTTGCGCAAGAGGCAACCTAGGCCAGCGCGAGGAAACTATTTCCTCATGTGAGATTGGAAGAACAAGACTTAAAACTTGCTAGATCTATCCTAAATCAACCTAGAAAGTAGTAGAAATCAAAATGCAAGGAGGTTTATCGACTACTTATAGGTGCGTCATACTCCAGTGGCCAAGCATGTCATCGGGAGCACTCAAAATGATGTGTGTGCACTGGAACACCCTCCATTCTCTCTCAGAGCTCTCAGAATCACAAGAAGACAAAGTGAATAATGATTTGAAAATGACCCCTCTGGGCCCTATATAGCTTTTGACCTAATTTTCAGAAGTGCTTCATTTTGCGCAAAAACTTCACCCTTGGCTAAATCGACTATTCTGAATCGATTTTTGAGATTGAAATCAAAATCTGACATCTCTAGATAGCTCAAAATCGCATTTTAAAATTCTGGGGCCATCAGGATCAGATGCTTGTGCAGTCAGCCTTCTATCATCATTTCTTCTTGGAGATTCTCTCTTCACCTCATTATCTTTCTCAGCTCTGTCATCTTTTCATCAAGTCAACTCTAGTCAAATTTGGTCAACCATGGTCAAACTTGGTCAACAAGACCTCTAAATTTTCTCCAAATTGTTTCTGCAGCTTCTTGAATCTGTTATGATTTCGTCAATCATCCTTATGACATGTCATCTTTTGATTTCGCTCCTGAGGGGGCAAGATGATTGCATCATTGAATCTTGTCGAATCAATTTCTTGAATCAGTTTGATCTGAATCAAACTCCTTACCGCTTGGGGCATCTCATCACTATGGGCATCTTTATGCCTCACATCTTATCATCTAGTTATCTATCTTTTAAGGTATCTGAGAGATCTAACTTGGATCCTCTAGGATCAAGCTTCGTTCTAGAGGTGGTTCTCGAAATCTATTGGGTATTGGGGTAATCTAACCCTAATTCCTGGGAGCCAATCTTCATTCTGGAGATAGCTTTCAAAATCTCTTTTAGATTGTTATCTGGGCAACCTAACTCGGGTCTCAAAGGGCTAAGTCTCATATTGGGGCAATCTAACCCTGATTATGGACACAGTCCTTAATCTGCATATGAATCCCATTCTGGGTATTGGGGCAATCTAACCCTGATTCTCATCTTCTTTCAAGACCGTTGTCTTCGCAATCTAACTTAGACTTTGGAAAATCATGCTTTGATCTGTTTGGTGTCTTGGCATTCTAACCTAGACTTCCAAAGCTCTCAGCATCTGTCACATCATACTATTCTTTGAATCAGCGCACTGTTCGCACATCAATTCAAAGAGGGGCAAATGTAATACCCCAAAATTGGCACCTTATAATTTCAATCAATTTTGGTGCATTTTCTTCAATTTCACATCATCAAATTTCTAGTTTACTAGGCATTTTATCTCTCCTACCTGACTTCACTTGACTTGATGTCAAATGCAAAAACCTTAAATTGCATTAATCTAATACTAAATTAATTCCTAAGTCTTCGACTCTATTAGCTAAATTATCCCTATGATAAATTAATTTAATTCTAAAGTCCTAAGTGCTTTAAATTAAATTAAAATCCACCCCCTTTAGCTAATACACATAAAATAAATTAATAATTACTTGGTTATTTGAATGGATTATCATATTTGCATTTAAAAATTCAAATATTCGAAGAGCCACTCATGTGGCAATAATTTATTTCTTTAATTAAGTAATTCCTCAATATTTGTCTCTTTCTCCTCCATTGGAAATGAAGAGTCCACTATTTTGAATCAAGAAAATCTTCATTCCACTTCCAAGCTTGTCTATATTATGAACCTCATTCTTCATTCGAAGAGAGCAATTCAAGAGCACATAAACTATAGCAAAATTTTGTCTCAACTATTTGCATATTTTCAAAGCTTATTGCATAATTAGTTTACTTCTCATTTTAGTGTAATTGCACTTTCATAGTAGATTAATTTGCTTATTTTCTATTAGCTTAATTTACATCTTTATTTCAAGCTCTTTAGATTAAAATGTGCATTTCATATTTACTTCCAAGCTCTTAGACTAAAATCTGCACTCCATTCTAGATTACAAACTGCATCTTCATTCTAGATTAATTGCATTTACTTATCATTCTAGCTTTCAAATCCTCCATATTAACTCGATCTTATGGTTGTTGGCTCTCCAATCTAAGAGTAATTAAACACCCCAATTAATTAGGAGGCAACAGGTCGCTTCACTATGAATTTTTGAATTGAGTAATCCATACTCATCTTCATAATTTGATTGTGTGAGTAATGACTATGTTGTGTGTGTAGTTGGATTAGAGGTCCACATTCAATTGCATACACATGGCAGTACAAATTATCATCATCATCATAACAATGGGGTATCTCAAAAGGTGTATGTAAACCAATATTCAATTCTATACATAGTTTTACCCTTTCTTCATTTCTTTTCAGTTGTCGAAATAGTTGGCAAAACAATTTGAATAGATTTGGAAATAGAAACATCAAGGTGGCTTCATAAACCAACAATCTGATATAAAAACATAAAATTTGGGTAGAGCAGCCATACATACAAGTACTCTTGGAACAATTTTGATGAATTCAAAATGTATAGTTCTGTTACTTTGCAATAGAACAACATAATTTATCACTATAATTGATCTTCATCATGTGTTACTCCTTGGTGTATTCCATTTGTATTTTCTAATGCAACAAGGCTAACCAAGTTAAGAAAAACACAAGAAAGAATAACAACTATATTAATTTTTAAGTAAATCATTAATGCAATCTATAATGCATGAAATAATAGTAAAAACAATATCATCATGGCTGAAATAGAAGAAATATATACTAGAGTATATATAGTAGAGCATCTGATAAACAAAACAACGTCATCACCACATGATATCAACTATATCAAAACACATGATTTGAGTTTCAACAAAACAAAAAAATGTCGCACCAATATCAACTGTATGATGTTGATAAAAACAAGTATCTTGGCTAACCTTGCCAACTTAAAAAGTATCTTGGCTAGCCTTTCCAATGTTAAAGTAATAAGACTTAAAATGAAACAAAAGTAACTAGAGTTCTCCAAACTTCATTGAAATGTATTGCACTC
The DNA here is from genome assembly GCA_027943335.1 of Chamaecyparis obtusa. Classification (NCBI taxonomy): domain Eukaryota; kingdom Viridiplantae; phylum Streptophyta; class Pinopsida; order Cupressales; family Cupressaceae; genus Chamaecyparis; species Chamaecyparis obtusa. The sequence goes on along the minus strand of BSBK01001555.1, from coordinate 2,736,327 downwards.
TCTCCTCTTCATTCATTCTCAAGAACCCTTTGGATCTTTCAATTTCAATCATGAAGGTGTCATATGCCTTTAGCATAGTGCCTCTACTCAAATCATGGATGACTTTGAGGGCCTCATACACACTATCTAAGACAGAATCTGAATCTGAATTATCCACTTTGATAACAAGAGGCAAATGGAATTCCTCTTCCATTCTTTTTATAGTTTCACAAATCACATCCAATGAACTAGCCATGGTTTCCTTCTTCCTCTTTCCCCTCCTTGTTGACGGTGTTGAAGGATTTGGCTTACCACTTGTACTTGATTGATTGGAATGATATAATTCATCATCCAAATCAGTTATAGTGTTAAGAGGTGTAATCATAGGGATATCCTCATCACAATCCATGTAGGTGGGCCCATCCATATTGAGCCCTTCTTCTATCTCTTTTGTTGTTTTAGTTGCATCACCTTTAGCTATGTCATTACCCACAATGAAGGCTAGGTCATTGTAGTACTGGAAGGGTTATCTCTTATACATTTTGGCATTTTTGAAATCTTTTCTCTACATGTTGCCATGATGAATGAATTAGATCTCGGTCTTGTATCACTAACTTAATAAGAAGGAAATATTTCTTAGACCAACATATTCAAAAGAGCATGTTACCTTTAGAAGCTCCTCCCACACCATGTCATCAACATCCACACATTGAGTAGCATCATTCCATGCAAACCCACTCATATTCCTCAACTCTCTCATAACTTTAAAACCTTGCTTCCATCCTTTCAGCTTGTTTTTGAAATTATCCTTTGACAAATTGAGCCTCATCTCAGCATTGAACTTCCTCTCAATGGTGGTCTAAGCTTCTTTTTTGAAGCCTCCTTCACCTTTCCTTCCTAGGTGAACTTTCTCATGGAGAAAGTTTAGGAACTTTCATTCCATTTCTCTTATCCACATAACCTTCTTGGAGGAAGAAGTTGACTGGCTTACTTGAACCTCATCCTCCATGCTCATCATGAGTTGTGTGAAGGACATCACGTACACCACCTATTATATGCAATTATTAGCTACATGAAAATGAGAATGGATATTAAAGAAAGACTCATACAATAGTGGCATATAATCCAAAATATTGCATTTATGCATGATATAGATTCAGCAATATGTATTATATGTCTTTATTATCCATTCTCATTTGCATGTAGCTAAGTATGCATGTATATATGGTCGACTATGTTCATACAGTTTATATGCAATTATTAGCTACATGAAAATGAGAATGGATATTAAAGAAAGACTTATACAATAGTGACATATAATCCAAAAAATTGCGTTTATGCATGATATCCAGGAATATTTATTATATGTCTTTATTATCCATTCTCATTTTCATGTAGCTAAGTATGCATGTATATATGGTCTACTATGTTCATACAGCTCTACTATATATGCTCTAGTATATATGTATTGTATATATGTTCTAGTACATGTATGGTGTACTGTATATGGTCACTATATATCCTCCACTATACATATGGTGTAGTATATATATGGTCACTATATATCATCCAGTATACATATGTTGCACTATATATGGTCACTATATATCCTCCACTATACATATGATGTGGTATATATGGTCACTATATATCCTCACTATATGATCAGTGTATATGGTTATTTTGACATGAAATGAGCATTTTTAGATCTTCCACATGAAAAGGTGGAATTAGAATTTGAGGGCCAAACAAGATACAAACATTTTGGAGAGATAAAAAATCAAAGAAAAATTAGAGTTACAAATCATACACTTGAATTTGCAGTTGGAATATTAAAGAACAATACGCATGAATGTTAAAGAATAGTAAGCATGAATGTTAATCAAATAAAAATCAGAGTTACAAATCATACACTTGAATTTGTAGTTGGAATGGTAAAGAACAATATGTATGAATGTTAAACAATAGCAAGGATGAATGTTAATCAAAGAAAAATCAGAGTTACAAATCATACACTTGAATTTGCAATTGGAATGTTAAAAAATAGTATGCATGAATTGTTAGGAATAAGGTGTCTCAACCTTGGATAATTCCTATTCTTATTATTTTTTTTGTAAAATGTATTTCTTGCAAATAATGTTGATGTGTCAGCATCTTGAATTATGTGTATGGAGATCATGGCTAAAATAGTTATGATGGATTCCTATGACACGTAAGAGCTATGTCAGGAAGATTCAATGACAGGTGAAGACATGTGGAAACTGATAAATTTGAGTACTGTACACTCTTCCCCAATCGCAGGGTTCAGGGCATCACCCTGAAAAAAAATTTGGGGGTTCCTATTTTCTCGGAGAATGGTAAAACCCTAATATGGTTATCTTTGGGAGTAGCCCTAAAAAGTGAAGTGCATGATATAAGCTTTTTTAGGGTTACGAAGAGATATGATGCGAGTGTATTGTTGGAACATTTTATGCTGTCATGATTTGTCTTCAAGGGTTTAGAAATCTTCTGAAAGAACTTGCATTGCAAGTGTATTGTAAGCTGTAATAGTTTTGATCAATACATTGTGAAGGTTTTGGAGTGTTGGGGTTTTTACCGAAAGGTTTCCCCAGGGTATATCAATGTGTCATGCTCTATTTTTCTATATGTATGGTATGTGGTTGCAATATCTTTGTTAAAGTAGTTAACGAATATGAAATTGTAAGGATTTAAAAGAATTTGCACAATACTCTCCTATAGAGATTAACGTAGGAAGCTATTTTTGCACCTGAGTTTGCTTACAAGTGGTATCAGAGCTTGATCAACTTTTGATCCTAGTTGTTGGGTAGGGTTTTTTGAGTTGATCTCAAGTTTGAGTGGGAGTTTTTTGTAGAGCATTCTGAATCTTATTTGCAGATTGAGATGGCAAGTTCATCATATGGAAGAATGGAGGTGGAGAAATTTAATGGCACTAATTTCGAGTTGTGGAAACTCAAGATGGAAGACATGTTGGAAGATCGTGACCTATGGGAAGTGACTTCAAATGCTACAAGACCAGAAACTATAGCTCAAGCAGATTGGGATATCAAAGATCGTAAAGCTAAGGGTCTCATAAGACTCTGTTTAACCGATGCAGTTCTTCTGAATGTTCTAGATGAGAAAAATGCAAATAGTTTGTGGGAAAGACTTGCGGCCGTGTATCAGGCCAAATCTCTGGTGAACAAGTTATTCCTAAGGAAGAAGTTATACTCTTTGTGAATGGAGGAAGGTGGATCCTTAGCGGATCATTTAAATGCATTTAATCTGCTGGCTGCACAGTTGACATTAGCTGGTGTCAAGCTAGAGGAGGAGGATCGTTGCTACACACTTTTGTGTTCTTTACCGGATTCATGGGACCATCTTGTGATGGCTCTTGGAAGCACATTAGTCACCTTCAAAATGGATGATGTGGTGTCTTCACTGCTATCAGAGGAGATGCAGAGAAAGGCTTCCATTTCAGAAAAAGAAGCCCTTGTTGTTCGTGGGAGATCCACTGAAAGAGGGAAGAAAAATGATAATAAGTCTGACAATAAGGGTAGATCCAAATCCTGTGGGAAGTCAAAGACTTCCAATAAGTCCAAGGCAAAATGTTGGAACTGTGATAAATATAGGCACTTCCGTAAAGACTGCAAAGAGCTGAAGAAGAAGAAAGGTTTAGATTCAGCTTCAGAAAGATCTCAAGAAGATGGTGATGCATTCATCGCAGCTTTGGCATCCCATGCATCTGATGATGTGTGGTTGGTTGACTTGGGTGCATCTTTTCACATGACCTCTCATCGAAACTGGTTCTCAAAATATGAAGATTTTGATGGTGGAAAGGTGTACTTGGGTGATGATTCTCACCTAAAGATAGTTGGATGCAGAAGGGTCACTATCAAATTTCCTGATGGATGAGTAAAGGGAATCAATGGAGTTATGCACATTCCGGGTTTGGCATGAAACCTATTATCTGTAAGTATGTTGAATGATGTAGGTGTGCAAGTTGTTTTTTTGAAAGAAGGATGCAAGATGATGAGAGGATCGATAGTGCTTGCAAGGGGTACTAGGAGAGGTACCTTATTTCAGCTAGATGCATGTATTCCTCTATGTAATAGTTCTTCATCCTCACCATCTGAACAAGTAGTGAAGAATTCTATGGCTATTGGTTCCGATGGTAGTGCAAACACTTTGGAAGTTAAGCTTCCTACAGAAAAGACAATGTTGTGGCATATGAGATTTGGCCACATTGGTGAAAAGGGTCTCAGAACCCTGAAAAATAAAAATCTCATTGAGGGGTTAAATGATTGCAATCTCGAGTTTGACTTCTGTGAACACTGTGTCTATGGTAAACAAAATCATGTTTAGTTTTATTCTAGTTCTCACAAATCTTCTGATGTTTTGGATCTTATTCATTCTGATGTATTTGGTCCTGTAAAAGTTCCTTCAATCTCCAAATCTGTATTTTTTGTATCTTTCATAGATGATTATAGTAGAAGGACATGGATTTATTTCCTTAAAAGTAAGACACAAGTCTTTAGTCGGTTCAAGGAATTTAAAGCTCTTGTAGAGAATCAGACTAGTAAGAAGATTAAGTGTGTGAGAACTGACAATGGTGGTGAGTTTTGCTCAGCAGAGTTTGAACAGTTCTGTAAAGAACAAGGTATTGAGAGGCATAAGACAACTCCTTATACCCCACAGCAAAATGGAGTTGTAGAGAGAATGAACATGACACTGATGGAGAAGGCTAGGAGTATGCTTAGTGGAGCTGGTTTAGAACAAAGGTTTTGGGCCGAAGTTGTGGCCACTGCTTGCTATCTGGTTAACAGATCTCCTACATCAGCTCTTCTTGGTAAGACACCCATGGAGGTGTGGTCTGGTAAGAAGCCTTCAATTAGACATCTTCATGTTTTTGGTTGTGAAGCTTATGCACATGTTCCAAAGGAGAAAAGATCTAAGTTGGAAAATAAAGCTGTTAAATGTATTTTCATCGGATACAGTGCTGGTGTGAAAGGATACAAGCTTTGGGATCCTATGACTAGTAAGGTGTTGTATAGTAGAAATGTTATTTTTAGAGAGCTAACATCTTCTCCTATTGTGCTACAACCAGATGAAAAAGAAAAGGAAAAAGATGTTGTTCAGTTGCCTCCTACCCCTGAGAAGACTGAACAAAGAGACCATGTTGGGCCTAATGATGAGGAGAGCTCTAGCAGCTCTGATAGTTTAGAAGAAGAGGAAGAACAACCTCAACCGCAGCCCTTGAGGAGATCCACGAGAGAAAGAAAGCAACTAGAAAGGTTTGGTTATTCTATGTTAGATTCTAGTTTTTCTTTTGCTTTGATTACTAACACTGATGAGCCTAGATCTGTGAAAGAGGCTTTGGGCATGGAAGATGTAGGTTCCTGGATTGAGGCTATGGATGATGAGATGGCTTCATTGGAGAAAAAAAAAACTTGGGACCTTGTACCTTTGCCTAAAGGGAGAAAATCTATTGGCTATAAATGGGTGTTCAAGAAGAAATTATGTACAGATGGCAGTGTTGAAAGGTACAAAGTTAGATTGGTTGCAAAGGGGTATTCACAGGTAGAGGGAATAGATTATGGTGAAATATTCTCTCCTGTTGCAAAGTTGACATCCATTAGATTTCTGTTATCTCTTGCTGCATCATATGATTTAGAGATAGAACAGATGGATGTGAAGATAGCTTTCCTTCATGGTGATTTGGAGGAAGAGATTTATATGTCACAACCTAAGCACTACATTGTTAAAGGTAAAGAATCCTTAGTTTGCAGATTAAAGACATCTCTATATGGTTTGAAGCAATCTCCTAGGATGTGGTACCTTAAGTTTGATGCCTTTGTGTTGTCAATTGGATTTGTAAGATCAAAATCAGATCATTGTGTTTATTTCAGAGTTGAAAATGATTTCCTTCTTATTGTTGCATTATATGTTGATGATATGTTGCTATTTGGGAAGGGTAAGGGTATGATTTCTCATTTTAAATCTCAGTTGTCAGCACAGTTTGAAATGAAAGATCTTGGGGCAGCTAGGTACATCTTGGGTAGGGAAATCAGTAGAGACAGGTCTAACAGAAAACTTTGGTTGAGTCAAAGTAAGTATGTGAAGTCTGTGTTGGACAGGTTCAACATGGCAGATTGTAGACCACTATGTGTTCCTATTTTTGTGGGAACAAAGTTATCTATAGATGATTGTCCAAAATCTCCTAGTGAGGTGGAGGACATGAGTAGAGTACCTTATGCTAGTGCAGTTGGTAGTCTTATGTATGCTATGGTCTATACTAGACCAGACATTGCCCAAGCAGTGGGAGTCCTGAGTCAGTTTATGGCTAACCCTGGACAGGTACATTGGGATGCAGTTAAGCGAGTATTCAGATATTTGAGGGGTACATCAGATTACTCCATATGTTATCATGGTAACTCTTCTGGATCTTCGCATTCAGTTTGTATTCGTGGGTTTGTGGATTCAGATTGGGCAGGTGATATTGATAGTAGGAGATCCACCAGTGCTTATGTGTTCACAATGTTTGGTGGTGCCATTAGTTGGATGAGTAAGCGACAACCTTTGGTTGCTTTGTCCACTACAGAAGCTGAGTACATGGCTGCTACTCATGCTTGTAAAGAAGCCATTTGGCTTAGAAGATTGTGTTTTGATGTTGGTGTTGATGCAAAATAGATTACTATTTGGTGTGACAGTCAGAGCGCTATTTGCCTTGCAAAGAATCCAACTTTCCATGCCAGAACGAAGCACATTGATGTGCAGTTTCACTTTGTGAGAGATATGGTGGAAGATGGAAAGGTAAATTTGGAGAAGGTAGATACTGTGAAGAATGTTGCAAATGCATTAATGAAACTAGTGGGCACGAGAAGTTTAGATGGTGTTCGGAGTCTATGGGCCTTTTGGCCTATAGCGGTTAGTTCATGTTATGTTCCCGTTGCTCTTACAAGGTGTTTGACAAGTGGGAGAATGTTAGGAATAAGGTGTCTCAACCTTGGATAATTCCTATTCTTATTATTTGTTTTGTAAAATGTATTTCTTGCAAATAATGTTGATGTGTCAGCATCTTGAATTGTGTGTATGGAGATCATGGCTAAAACGGTTATGACGGATTCCTATGACACGTAAGAGCTATGTCAGGAAGATTCAATGACAGGTGAAGACATGTGGAAACTGATAAATTTGAGTACTGTACACTCTTCCCCAATCACGGGGTTCGGGGCATCACCCTGAAAAAAAATTTGGGGGTTCCTATTTTCTCGAAGAATGGTAAAACCCTAATACGGTTATCTTTGGGAGTAGCCCTAAAAAGTGAAGCGCATGATATAAGATTTTTTAGGGTTGCGAAGAGATATGATGTGAGTGTATTGTTGGAATGTTTTATGCTATCGTGATTTGTCTTCAAGGGTTTAGAAATCTTCTGAAAGAACTTGCATTGCAAGTGTATTGTAAGCTGTAATAGTTTTGATCAATACATTGTGCAGGTTTTGGAGTGTTGGGGTTTTTACCGAAAGGTTTCCCCAGGGTATATCATTGTGTCATTCTCTATTTTTCTGTATGTATGGTATGTGGTTGCAATATCTTTGTTAAAGTAGTTAACGAATCTGAAATTGTAAGGATTTAAAAGAATTTGCACAATACTCTCCTATAGAGATTAGCGTAGGAAGTTGTTTTCGCACCTGAGTTTCCTTACATGAATGTTAAAGAATAGTAAGCATGAATGTTAATCAAAGAAAAATAAGAGTTACAAATCATACACTTGAATTTGCAGTTGGAATGTTAAAGAATAGTATGCATGAATGCTAAAGAATAGTAAGCATGACTATTAATCAAAGAAAAATCAAAGTTACAAATCATACACTTGAATTTGAAGTTGGAATGTTAAAGAACAATACACATGAATGTTAAAGAATAGTAAGCATTAATGTTAATCAAATAAAAATAAGAGTTACAAATCATACACTTGAATTTGCAGTTGGAATGTTAAAGAACAATAAGCATGAATCCCCCAATAGCATAAGGAGTATCATCAGAAAAATATATGAAAATATAAATGGAACACAACAATGATATACATCATTAGAATAGCCATGTTGCAATAGGAAATATAAATGGAATACACCAAGGAGTATCATTAGAAAAATGGACTACAGGCTTCATTTCTTTTAAAGAATTTTTTATATGTAAACTATGAGAACACATGATTTGAGAATCAACATTACAATAGTATGATTGATCTTCATCATGTGGTACTCCTTGGTGTATTCCATTTATATTTCCTATTGCAACAAGGCTTACAAATTCAAGAGACATAGACAATAACAAGCTAGGAATGAAGAGACAAATAAAAGTTCAATGAAACCATCATGCATATCACTGTATCTGCATTAAAGCACATTAACAAACAAAGAAAGGTCTTGTAAAACTACAACTATTGTCTACGTCTGTAGTCTTCCCACATCCTACTTGATATATCATCTCTAAACTTCCCCCAATCATCCCTATCATGCTGACTCAACCCATATGTCTCAATTATTGGTACATTTATCCCATCATGATCATCATCCTCTTCAATAATGACTTCAGATGGAACACCATCCTCTATAGTAATGAAGTTGTGCAGCATGCAACATGCCAAAACAATACGTGCTTGTGTCATGATTGGATAAGATGTTGCATGCCTCAAGATAAGAAAATGATGCTTCAAAATTCCAAATATACGCTCTATTGCATTTCTAAGAGAGGAGTGTCGGTGGTTAAACAACTCTTGTGGGATTTTGATAAGGTTTTCTCTTGAAAAATCCTCCAGGTGGTAATGTGTACATTGATAAGGAGTGAAATCCTAGTAAATTTGGATATCTAGCATCGACTAAATAATATTTTCCTACAAAATAAAATATATTGTTAAACCATGAAACATTTATCATTTTCTTCAGTAAACATACAATGTGAAATGGCATACCATGGAGAACTACAAGTGGATCTTCTCTAGTGAGAGATGAAGCTAGAACACGGCTATTTGTAGCAAACCCTTCCCAACCAGCAATAATGTATTGAAACTTATAATCAAAAGAAGAGACATCCATAACATTTTGTGACAAGTTCCCTTTTCTATCCTGATATTTACCCTATAAAGAAACATCGACAGTGACTGGTATATGGGTTCCATCAATTTCTCCAACACAATCCTATAGAAAGAAAAACTATAGTCAAGAAACATGTAGTAATAAGATTAACACTTGTATCATCTTAAAATGGAAGCACTTCCATGATAAGAGTGGTTAGCCCTTTGATTAAGTGGTCTCAGGTCATGTTAAGCACCTTGATCGAGTCTTTTCTTGAATCTGACTTCCCCCTCTGTTCTACTTCTCTCTGCACCTGATTTCCCTTCATTTCTGCATTTCTTGGCATTATGGATTGAGGTCTTGAGGTTTTTAACCTCAAGGTCAAAGTTGACCTTAAGGGTCAAAGTTGACCTCAACCCTAACCTGGGTTAGGGATGACCTTGACCCTGACCTAAGGCGGGGTCAACCTCATCCTTGACCCAGATTTCAAATTTCAAGATTTTTTGATTTCTGGGTATCGGGTTTCGGAAAGATTCTTTTTCCCGCCTCCGGGTCAGCCATTTCAAATTTTTGGGATGGTAAATCCTTAATTGCATTTAATCTAGGTATATTTCTAAAGGTTAGGACCTAATTGGGATTTAATTCTCCAAGGTGGCCCCTCTAGAAGATTGTGCCCTAGTTTACTATAAAAGGAGGCTTTCCTCTCTCATTTTCTCAATCAAGTTTTGAGATCAAGCATCCATAGTCAAGCAATATCTCAAGCTCTCAACTGCAATCAAGAAAGAAACAAGGAGAAGGAAAGTAAGAAAGCATTCATTCATCCTCAAGCCTAGCATCCATTCAAGCATTCAAGTGTTCAAGCATTCATCCATCAAGGAGATCCATTGTTAGCCATTGAAGGATTCAATCTCTTTGGAGCCCCCTTGAAGATCCATCCTTCCACATTCATTCAAGTCAATTCCTATGCAAAGATCTATTCAAGATTGGTGTTGAAGATCAAATACCATTGATTTGAGACATCCTACATTCATTCTACATCTATTGGAGCATTCCTACTTGTGGATTTGAGGATTTGAATCCTCTACAAGGACTTCAACATAAGCAATGTGAATTGTTTCATTTTGTTTATGCACATACAATTTCAATTTCAATTCAAGGTTAATTCCTAAATTTGGGTTTGACCAAGGCAAACCCCCCATAAAAACAACAAAACCCTCTTTTTCTTGCAGGTACAGGTGCAAAACTACAGATCTGAGCTCGGATTTGGATACCCTTTTTGGTGAACTTTTGAGATTTGTGAACAAAGTCAAAGTTGACCTTCAAAATATTAATGTAGCCTTTGACCTTTTATCAGGGTCAAAGACTACATGTTGTCAAAAAGATTTTAAAAAATTGGGTTTTCTTCATCTTGACATTTCCAGTCTGAAACAAGTTACAGAATTGCCCGAAACTACACAAAGACATCAGAAATTGATATTTTCCAGATCTGCCCTATTTTGAGGTTAGCATTTGCCTTTCAATTATTTCAATTTTCAAACACATCTCATTTATAGGGAAATATAAGGTTTTCTTCCTCTTTCATGTACTCTATAGATTGATTCGATAGTGCATTAACCTTTTGGTTGATCAATTTGGATCTCTCCTTTGGGAATTTGGATTTAGATGTAGATCTCATATTTCCCCCATACATTCAATTGGGTGATTCCATTTCACCCCTATTCAACACTAATGCACAAATATTTGTAGCACTAGGGGGTTTACCTTGAAGTAAGGATCAAAACGGTCCTTCCCACTAATTTTAGGAGGAGGGTTTGGACTAGGTGGCACAAAATAATCCGCATGGAGTGCTAAGACAGCCATCAAGGTCTTGTGGAAGTATCGACTTACTGTCTCTCCAAAGTGACCAAAGTTGTGGGAAATCTTACGATTCCTTAGATTGTGGCCAAGGGTGTGGAGGAACATGACTAATTGTTCTTCTAACATTATGCTCATTGTATCTGATAGGCTTCCTTTTTGCCTTACAAGATTGGCTAGCCAAAAGAAGGTTGCTACACTCATGCGAATTTGGTCGTGACAATGCACTTCATTCAAATGAATAATGCATTTATAAAAAGAACTTCCATCACTTATTTCCTTACGCTTTGTTTGCCTACCTTCTTGTGCAAACACCACTTTGGCTACTCCAAGGACAAGAAGAATAAGTGCGTGAATACAAGCAGTTCTGGTCTTCCTACAAATACATCCTTGAATGTTTATATTGTTGGTAAGATCCATCCCTAAAGAGTACATGACAAAGAAGGTTTGAGATAAAAAATCGATAGTTATAGGTAGCAAGAGGACAAGCCAAGAAATGTGTGTACTTATTGACACAACTGTTTGTATATGTATTCCTAGCTGGTTATTATCTATAGGTGTTGAATTTGTTAGCATTGTTGCATTAGGAAATGAAATCCGAATGAGGAAAAAACATAGAAGATGTTTTTTGTAAAACAAGGTGATTAATAATAGAAGATGTTTTTTGTAAAACATGATTAATAATAACTTAATTATATACATATATAGGTGCATATATATCATTCTTATATATGCACATATACATATATATAGGTATGAAATATTATTAATCATGTTCAAGATAATGACATTCTTTACTTTGGAAAAGCGGCTAAGGCAATGACATTATTCATCTTGTTCAAACATAATGATTTTTAATCCTGATTTATTGATTCAAAGATGCAAAATTTATCTTCTCAAGTTCTATTTTAATTGACTTGAAAAATAGTTGTTTAAATCAAATTTCCATAACAATTATGAAGGATATCATAACCCCATCATTTATATACTCACTGTCTTTCATCTTATATGTATTCTATGATCAAATACGCAGATAAGCAACAAGACTACATATCGGTGTTCATTATCATCATGATTAATAATAACTTAATTATATACATGTATATGTGCATATATATGGTTCTTATATATGCGCACACACACACACACACACACACACACACACACACACACACACATATATATATATATATATAAAAGTATGCAATATTATTAATCATGTTCAAGATAGTGACATTCTTCACTTTGGCAAAGCGGTTAAGGAAACAACATCATTCATCTTATTCAAACATAATGATTTTTAATCCTAATTTATTGATTTAAAGATGAAAAATTTCTCTTCTCAAGTTCTATTTTAATTGACTTGAAAAATAGTTGTTTAAATCAAATTTCCATAACAATTATGAAGGAGATCATAACCCCACCATATATATACTCATTGCCTTTCATCTGATATGTATATGTGCATACCTACATTTTAAAAAATCAATTAAAAGATGCCAAGAGATTGTTATCTCTATTTGAACATTAAAGGTTGTAATTAGTATCAAGGACATTGGTCAGTTATCTATGCTACTCTAGTCAGTAACTGCAAGCAATACAAGCCAGTCAGTTAAGTCTTCAAACCGAGCACTAGGGCAGTTTTACCGAGCGAATGTAAACATTGAGTAGACTAGATACCGAGTACCAGTGTAATTACTGAGCAGTATATATAGTGTTTATCAAGGAAGATAGAAAATGGCATAGTAATTAAGAATGGCACATTTATCTATGAAAATGGTTACAAGAGAATCACAAAATGTTTTATCAAGATCGAGGATGATTTATTGTTGAGATATTCATTAAAAGAGATGAAGATCTTATGTAATTGTTTGATCTAGGTTATTTTTGTACATTGTAGATCTTAGGGTTTTCTCTAAGATATTGTAACCTAAATTTTGTTAAGCGGAAAAAGCAGTATACTATATGTATCGTATTTTATATCATTTTGAAATATTGATTCGAGGAGGACAAGCTTGACAAGGAAGTTAAGAAATAGAAGAGAGGTTCATGAAGTATTAGTCAACTTCATGAATATTAGTTATCAGACAGAGTATGATAGATTATAGAGTTATTCAGATTAAGCAGAATCATAAGGCTACCGAGAAGTTCATAGCAAAGATCTTCACAGTTAAAGGTGATATATATTCAGTACTTCATAGATCTGTATCAAACAAGAATAAGTTGTCATTAGTAGATAGATATGTATTTCTTTTTAATCATTGTAATAGAGTTTTGTTAAAATCTCCTAATAGAGTAGACATAAGAGTCTTTATGTAAATCTCTTAACCAAGTGCACACTCAAGAAGTGTTATTAAAATCCTATCACTAGGTAGATCTAATCGATCTAACATGTTACTCCTAACAGGGTAAGATCACTAGAAGTGATCACCACTTGTAGCCCTAACAGACAAACCTTTTCTATCTGCAATAGTAAATAATTTGTGGGTGTCATCACCACTGTAGTTTTTACCTTCTAACAAGGGTTTCTGTGTTACCAAAATACTTGTGTTATGTGATGGTTATATTGTTGATTTCATGTTATTTAATTTTACAAGTTGAATGAGTGAATGATACATGCATTAGATACAAGTTATGTTTGAAGGTTACTACTATTTGTTATTTAAGGATTGAAAGGTTTATAAGTTAATTTTTTTGTGGGCACTGATTCACCCCTCCCCTCTCAGTACCCTATCTCTTCATATCCAACAATTGGTATCAGAGCACAGTTCTCTTATTGGATAGTTTAACCACTGAAGGGTAAAGATCTAATTCATGGAGAGGTATAAGTTAGATAAAACAATAGAGAATCAAAAGATTCAAATGCAGATGTTTGTTGAGCAGTATAAGCAAGCCAAGGATGAATTGAAGAAATTACTTGTTGAAAGGAAGAACCTAGCTATTTTGCAAAATGAGATTAGTTACCATGAAGAAGAGATTGATGATGTATTTGATCACATTGGATCTAGTTCAGGAAGTATTTCTAATGGATCTGAAAGTATAATCTCTAACTTGTCTGAAAAGAATCTTCACTTAATCAAACAAGTGAAAGCACTGCAAATCGGCTAGGAATCTCAGATGGTGAGAATGGTAGAAGTAATGAACAATGCTAGACAGGCTAAGCAATAAATGAATCTAGCTATTGAAGATCGAAGGCAGATAACTGAACAACTTCAAGAAAAATAAAGTGAGATGCACAGACTCACCAAGCACCATTTCAAAATTTCAAATCAGATGCTGAGTGTGAATCAAGAAGTCAACCGAGTAAATGGTGAACTGTCAAGAAAACTTGAAGATATTGCAATACTTAGTGAAAAGATTAAATGGATGGATAATGAAATCAATGCCATTGCACAAGAAGTCCTAACCAAGCCTCAAGCCATTGCCAAGCATATCTTGAAAGTTCAAGAACTTAGGTGGTTAAGAGAAGATCTCAAGAAACGGGAAGAACTAATCAGTGAACAAGTCATAGAATTGTAAACTGAGTTGCTTCCCTACCTGAAAATCTTTGAGAAGCACATTGTCAAGGCAAAAATGCTTGTTGCAACACTGGAAATCTCTGTGTTGGACAATATCTTTGACATGCATGCACAAGTCAGTCTTGAGTACATTGCTCTTACCAACTTGAAAGAGGAATGGGCAAACCTCTTGGAGTCACTAAAGAAAACCCACTAGCACATTTTTGATAGGTTGTAAGTATATATACACATTTTTGTATCTGGCATTAATATCAAAAAGGGGGATAATAATGTATATGCCAAATATGTATATAGATGCTAAAGTATACTACACATTATCGAGAGCATGCACCGAGGGGGAGTACAATTTTTTTTTTAGTTATGTATATGGCGGATAGAAATGATTTTGAAACATAAGGTTTTGATACTAATGCCAAAGGGGGAGATTTTTATCTCTATTTGAGCATTAAAGGTTGTCATTAGTATCAAGGACATCGGTCGGTTACCTATGCTACTCTAGTCGGTAACTGCAAGCAATACAAGCTAGTCAATTAAGTCTTCACAATGAGCACCAGGGCAGTTTTACCGAGCATCAGTGTACACCAATACCAAGTGATAGTAAACACTGAGTAGACTGTATACTGAGTACTAGTGTAATTACCGAGCAATATATATAGTGTTTACTGAGGAAGATAGAAAATGACATAGTAATCAGGAATGGCACATTTATCTATGCAAACGGTTACAACAAAATCACAAAACATTTTACCAAGATTGAGGATAATTTATTGTTGAGATATTCATTAAAAGTGATGAAGATCTTATGTAATTGTTTGATCTAGGTTATTTTTGTACACCGTAGATCTTATTGTTTTCTCTAAGATATTGTAACCTAAATTTTGTTAAGCGGCAAAAGCAGTATACTATATGTATTGTATTTTATATCATTTTGAAATACTAATTCAAGGAGGACAAGCTTGACAAGGAAGTTAAGAACAAGCAGAGAGGTTCATGAAGTATTAGCCAACTTCATGAATATCAGTTATTAGAAAGAGTAGGACAGATTACAAAGTTATTTAGATTAAGCAGAGTCAGAAGGTGAGTAGTTTAGAGAAAAGATCTTCATAGTTAAAGGTGATATCTATTCAGTGCTTCATAGATCTATATCAGAAAAGAATAATTTGTCATTAGTAGATAGATACCTATTGCTTTCTAATCATTGTAATAGAGTTTTGTTAAAATCTCCTAACAGAGTAGACCTAATAGTCTTTATGTTAATCCTTAACCGAGTGCACACTCAAGAAGTGTTGTTAAAATCCTATCACTAGGTAGATCTAATCGATCTAACATGTTACTCCTAATAGGGTAAGATCACCAAAAGTGATCACCACTTGTAGCCCTAATAGGAAAACCTTTTATATCTGCAGTAGTAAAGAATTTGTGGGTGTCATCTCCACCGTAGTTTTTACCTTCTAACAAGGATTTCTGCATTACCAAAATACTTGTGTTATGTGATGGTTATATTGTTGATTTCATGTTAAATTTACTTTTACAATTTGAATGAGTGAATGATACATGCATTGGATACAAGTTATGTTTGAAGGTTACTACTATTTTCTATTTAAGGATTGAAAGGTTTATAAGTTAAAGTTTTTGTGGGCACTGATTCACCCCTCCCCTCTCAGTACCTGATCTCTCCATATCCAACATAGATATCAAATTTCAAATTATTTACAAAACCAACCTCGCAAAGAATACCATGAATTAATGTTCATATTGAATAATTAAATATTTTGATAACACCATGAATTAATCATCATATTGAATAATTAAATATTTCAAAACTAAATTTCAATCAAAATGAGTCAATTACTGAGTTAACCATGGATAGTGATACTGTAATCAAGTCAATTAAAATAGAACTTGAGAAGAGATAAATTTTTGGCATCTCCTGGACAAATTTCATCATGTATGGTAGAGGGCATATAGGATTATGTTCTACTTGCCAGCATGTCTAAATCTAGAGAAAATTTTTTAATGACCACAACCAAATCAAAGAAATAAACTTGTCCTCAAAACCCAACATATGCACTCTTGCCATATGTTTTAGTCATATGATTGATGCTACAAGCTTGGCATTGGATGTATATTCTTAAAGTGTAATATATAGATATATCAATGGTATTATTTTACCGTGACGCTTGTTTAAGTTATTCTATTTACATAGGGTTTCTAATGGGGTAAGCAGATAGATACCAGCTGATCCGATACATGTAACTGTAAGAGGAATCAATTTGTCCTTGTGAAACCTAAAAGTCACAACTCTAGGTAAACAACAATAGGATTTGTGGTACCTAATTAGGTAGCTTCTTGATGTAAAACTTAGCATGAACCATATCCTACACATTAGTGTCTTTTTAATATTTTTTTTTATATCTTGTGTGAGAATAGTGTCACCGGGAAATTACTCTTAAATATAGCTACCAGGAGATGTGAGTAGACCCTGAACCTAATTATCTTTGTGACTATTTGCAACAAAATTTCTTTCATGTGTTGATACTGCATTTCTTCATAGATTTCATTAGCCATGAGTAATTACTTTTATTGTGTTGATCTTGTTCATTATTATATACTAGGTACATGTTTTTGGTAGAAGAGTGCTACTATAACTGTGTTTCTTTTTCTCGGCTTCATTTTACTAAATGTTGCCTATCAATAACATTGTGATTGTGTTTCAATATTAAAATGTATTAGAGAAAATACAAAGGCTTTTGCCTGTTAATCCATAGAAACTATTTGAGAAACACATGAAGTTTTGACAACTCATGCACCCTTGCCTCCTACACTGGTTTTATTTTTTGCTAACATGTAACAAAATTTATCTCATTCTAGGTTGTGCTTTACATCCATGCTAGAGGCATATTTTGAAACTAGTTGAGCACAAATTGGATGCAACATAAATGCTTTGTCTTTTATTCTAGACAAAGTGGGTTTGCATGATGGAAACTTACAATGGTTCCAATACGGGCACTAACTCTGTCTTCACAAAATAATTATAGGGTATCCAAATCCAGGAAAGGATACTAATTTAGAAAGAAAAACTTGTATTTCTTTCATTAATAAAATAAAAGCCCGTGATTCAATGTGGCAGTAATTGGTGAACATCATCTTTAGGAATCAATAGCTGATAATTATTTCCTGCTTCAAACAGATCTGAGATTAAGATTTATAGTGCGCACTGGAAAAATCATGTGCATTCACATCATTTTTCTTAGAAGCATCTTTGAATCATCTATGAGTATCTTTTAGGTCTGTGCTAATTAATTAGACATATCTTTTGTCTTCATCCTTTCTAGATCTAGATTGCTTTGCATATAATGTTGATATGTGTTATTTAACTCTCATCTTTTCTTTCGAAAGAAGCATAGTTTGTATTATGTGCAAACCTCATCTATGATTCTTTTTCCTGACAATCCACATAAATTATTGTGTAGGATTTTTTTGTATGGATAGGGATTCTCATTATCAACACTTCCTTAGACAAGCTATGATGGCTTGATTGTTATGTCATAATTCATGTTTTTTGTGGTTTTCTTTTGTAAACATGTTACTTTTTAAGCTCATTAGAAAATCCACAAATCACATATTCACAAAACCATATTAGAACTAACAAATTCCAAGCCCTTCGAAAGGAATTGGAGCTGATTCAAGAATTTAGAGGGCCAAATGTGAAAATGTACCATACAAGCTATTTCATTTTTCATTCTAAAATGACAGCCCTAAAACATGAATACTCTATTGAATATTGTACTGTTGTAATTAGGTTTAGCTTGGTCTGCTTTGTGGTTGGAAAATGAGAATGTAGCTCATAATGGGATATGTCTCCAAGAGCTTTATCAAACAATGGCTAAAGCCTAAAATGCCGAATGAATAAAATAGAGCATGTTGCTCTTACCAAAAAAAGAATACCTTGGTTCTATTCCCCAACTGAAAAGAAAGGGGTTGACCAAAATAAGTGAATTCCCAAACTGGACTTAAATTACAGACAAAAATTTAAAGATTTGGAAGGAGAAAATGACTTTTTGTTCCATTGTAACAAGATGGGTGAGATTCATAGCATTCTTTTGTAAAATAGAAAGTTCAAATTGTAATCACCACTATGTAGCAACATTAATGTCACATGTCTTTGGGGAGTTTACCTTCGCATCACATAATGGTTTCTTTTGTAATATCTCCCTGGTTCCCAATTTGGTTGTTGAGTAATGCAAAACTATTCTAGGAAATCTAAAATCCATGAATAGAAGTGTTTACTCCTTCGGACTAAATAGATTTAAAACATACATGCATTTGATACTTCTTTATGCCTATGCTTCTGCTACATCTTCTACCATAAAACAATTTGTTGGATTTGTGAAAAAGTGATAGGCGGGTTAATCGAAATTGATATAACCAGCAAAGAGGAAACTATGTTCTCTATTTTTTTGGCCGAAAATTAAGTTACCAATTTAGTCTTTGTGACTTCTCCATATGCATCAATGGCTCAACATTTCAATACAAATTTATTTCGATGTATTAAATTATTTTGTTGTGTTTTTTAGTAGCCAAATGATTTAAGAAATTTCTTTTTAGTGATGCGTGCATGACTAGTCTTGTGGTTTGATAGATTAAACTACCGACCTTTGACATGAAACCCTAATGAATATCAGAAAAGAAATACAAAACCCTAATACCAACAATAGAGCTATAAAAATGATCTAAAAATTCATAAACCCTTTTGGCAATCATTCCTTTCAAGGCTTTGAAAACTCAGTAAACCAAATCACTATAGAAGTATGAACTAGAAATATCTCTACATACCAGATTAGGAGAGTCGTTGCCATAAAAACCTAGTGGAGGAGGGAAAGGAAGGATGTCAATGCCTTAGCCACTTTGCAGAGTTGGTTGTTGCCTCAACCACTTCGTGAAAGTGAACAATGTTGTTGCCTCAACCGCTGTGCGAAAGTGAAGAATATTGTTGCCTCAGCCGCTATGTAGAGGCAAAGTGAAGAATGTCATTGTCTTAGCCGCTCTGCAGAGAAATCATTGGTGCCTTCCACTTTTTCAAAGTGAAGAATGTCGGTGTCTTCCGCTTTGCCATGAAATTCCCTAAAACACGGATGGCAAATAAATTTATTTTGAATGTAGACCCGACAAGTTTTACAAAATGAGGGTTGAAAAAACTTGAATTTGGCCCTCAAATTCCAATTCCACCTTTTCAAGTGGAAGATGTAAATGCTCATTTTGAGCCAAAATGAGAATTTACATCTTCCACTTCTATTTCCATGTTGCACTTCCAAACTGAGGTTTAGATGGAATTGGAAATTGCAAATGCCAATTCTAGTCTAATTCCTACTACCAAACAGGCCCTTAAGTATCTAATCAATTACAAGTTCCAAAATAGGCCAAAATAGACCAAATGGTAAAAGTGATGCTTTTGCCCAAATAAGCCTATAATATAATAGAAAATATAGAAATTTCTCAAAAAATTATGCACTTTCAAAGAAAATTACACCTAAAAATGTGTTTGTATGAGCCCAAATGAAGCCTCTGACGTTGCCAAATCAAGGATTGGATAGGTACAATCACCAAAATTTGCAATTTCTGCAAACTCCATCTACCAAGACTAAAAAATAGTTGCACCACTAAAAAATTTAGGATATTCTTGCTAAAATAAAAACATTGCACTGAAAAAGAAGCCCGAATGACCAAGTTATGGCCTCTCAAAGTTGGAATGTCAAATAAAAACTAAATATGGTGAGAGGTCCAAAATTTCAACACTTGATGATGTCAGTAGAATATATAACCCAAATTCTACAATCAAACGACCATCACAACAAAAGAAAAAGAGCCAGGGATGAAGATCAAACTACCATCAAGTTTAAGACAACAAAATAATGGTGCAAAACACTTGATTGAAATTGGCATCGATAAGGTCATCAAATAAAAAATAAAATAGTTTGTGATGGTGACCAAATGACCGTCAATTCTAGACTCTTGAAGATTGACGCCAAAGAAAAATTTTATAAGTTTTCTTGTGAGTATCTAAGATGCTGATGTGGCTTGTGTGAGTTGTCAATGCTGGCACGGAAAGTGTTTATTAGAGTGGGCTGGAAGCATTGACTGGTCCTTGGAAGGTGTTGACTAAGTTGTGTTTGAGTTTGATTGAGTAGCTTAACTTGTGAGCAACTTGATAGAGCTTGACTCGTCGATATCAAAGCTCGATGAGCTCCGAGTTCACCGAATTGCAGCGATGCTTGATTTTCAACATGGGATTAAACCCCACATTGATTATAAATAAACTTTAGCACTCTTTAAAATGCTCAAATTCGCAGAAATCAATTTGACTAGAAAGCCACCAACTTTGTGATAAGGTCTTTGCTGGACAATTGGGGATTGAAGTTTGTGGGGTCACTGACCAAGTTGATGTGTGGAAGGACAAATATTCTGATTATTTCGTGTGTTCCTTGAGATCGCTGATTTGGTGGATGCTAATGCTAGGTGATTGGGTCTGCGGTGGGATGGATGCCCTATCCAGCAATGATCTTTCCACTATACGACCTCTGATAAATGCATTGTAGTCAAATTTGTAGATAGGCTATCTAAGCTCGATTTACAAAAAAAAAATTCTTAAAATTTGACTTTTACCTAAGGTAGGAAAATTTATGGTCAAAATTCACTAAAATAGCCGCCCAAATGCAATGGTGAGGTTAGATCTTGTTCTAGATGCTCCCACAAACTATTGCACCTCTAGATCTGAATTGTGGCCCTCCAAAAATTGAAGCAAATAGCTCTCCAATGGCCATGCAATGACACTCCTATGGGTTTGATACCATGCTAGAATTTTCCTATGGAAAAGAATAAAAATACCAAGATCTAGAAGTTCAGTTGATAGCACAAGACAGAGACAAAATAATGTGATCAATTGATTGATTCAATAATGATCAAATAATAATGGATGCCCCAATTGATAAACACAAAGTATATGTTCCTGAATATGTAGGCAATTCATGATAACTAGGAGTGAGGAAAGAGACAATCTATCAATCAGACAAGGTGAAATCACATGCCCACCAAAGGTGGATCATCTTCCATTGTACAAAAAAGTATGTGCAACAATGAGATGATGATAATGTGAAAAGAGCACTAAAGGTGGATCTCACACATAAAGAGGTATGAGATGACAACTAGCTCTACCTCAAGTGGATTTCTCCTACACCATGTGCTAAAATAAAATGCAAACTATTATGTGTCTACATGATAACTAATATGCAAATCCATTATCCTAAGTAAACTTAAGTAAAGTGTAATTAATAAATATTTAATTGCACCAACACAAATTTTGTTAGAAAGAATTGAAAGGAGTTCAAACTACTGAGAAGTTTTAGTCTCTATTGTTGGCTTCTTGATTTTGTATTTTATTGTTTAGTTGTTGTCTAGCTATAGAATTATGGGTTTTTGTTTGATTATGCTCATTTGAAGTTAGGCATCATTTTGTAAAGGGCTTTAAGGTCCCCTAAAAACCCATTTTACCTAAACATTAAGACTGTAGTGTAAGTGAATGGAAGTAAACTATGTTCTTTAAATTTGATTTAGTTGAGTAGTTTTCAAAAGTTAATGAGAATAGTATAAAAAAAAGCAATAAAATTCTAGACAAAAACTAAGTACATAAGATTCAAAAATAAATTAATAAAAATAGAATGTTAATATTTATACTTTAGACCATACTTACTTTTAAGGATACAATGATTCAACTATAATTATTTTTTAGATTTAAATTTTAATAGAGATTAAATATAGGAAATAATTATATAAACTATTTACTATTACCTTAACTTCAAAATTTATTTATATATCATTATATTATTTAAATTAATAAATTCTCTAATTGTAATCTTAAATTTTTATTTTAAAATTTATTTTAAATTATAATAATATAAATAAAAAATTACTAAAATTATTATTATATATATTTATATATATATTCATAATCAAATATATATTTAAATATAATTTGTATGATTTTTTTAAGACAATATTTTTCTAACAATTTAAATCCAATTTCATTATTCATTATCAAAATATAAAGGCAAGAGAAGAGAGAAGTTTAATCCCAAATATTGACAATAACAATTTACAAGTTCAAATTCAAAAAATATTTGCTAAAAATCAATATGAACTATGAAAATTTCACAATTTTAATTAACATGAACCCTCACTTTAACATAACCTATTTCCCATAAAGCCTACTTGAATTCTCAAATGAAGTCTAAAAATGTGTCTTTCCAAACCACATGTTTGTGCAAAGCAATATTTATATATATTTAAATATAAAAAATTATTTAAAAATAAATTAAATAATCTACCATTTCAAAATTTATATTTAAATATAATGTGTTTGATAGTTCTATTACACTAACATGACTTTTTTTTTTACCAATATTTCTTGTAGATTTTTATTATGGTGTTTGGGATCAAAGGAAGCATTCAATACAAAACATTGCTAATAAACATATACATAGTCAAATCCAAAAAAATATTGACTAAAAATCAATATGGTATGTGGAGATTTGATGAATTTAACTAACATGACCTATTACTTTAAAATAACCTCTTCCCTGTAAAGCAAACCTGGAATCTTGATGAAATTTTCAACTAACACGATCTATCACTTTAACATAATAACCTCTTTTCCATTGAGCCCACTTGGGATCTCCATAAGGTTATGGAAACAATTTTTGTTTTTATCTTTAATTAGAATTTTCATTAATATTTTTCTTTTTTATATTAATTGTATATTAAAAATTTTAAATTATATTACATGAGTTTATTTTAGTATATAACTCACCTAAACAATATAAAGAACACTAAAAGCATCTAATTTTAGAAGTCTATCTATATCTATACAATATGCATGCCATCAATAATTCAATTACATTACATTAAATAATAAATACTTTATAAATTTTAAAGTTAGTTGACCATGGAGGACGTCATACCAATCATGAACTAAATATTTTTTATTATTTCTTAATATTTAGATATCTACATTGGCATATCAATGTTATGTGATTTCATGTTGATACAAACAATATAATTTTCAATGTACAAATGTAAAGTTTATTATTTTCAAGATGTCTTTCAAATTTTTAATATTTAGATCATACATAATACATAATTGAAGGATTGTGATCCAAATACTTATTTTCCTTCAACATATTTATTATTGATAATTAAATTTTACATAGAAATAAGATTCTACAATTATGCTACATATAAGAATAAGATAATAACAAAATTATAGATAAATTATTAGATTAAATCCTAACTCTAACAATAAACTAAATCCAACCTTAACCCTCAACTAAATAGAATTGTACCGATAAACCTTGAATGAAATTGAACTCTAACATGAATCCTAATTAAATTGCCACCCTAGTTTCAAGCTCAAATAAAAAGAGTAAAAAGTTAAACAATGATTGAAACCAATTCTTTGCACCAATTATAATTTAATATTTTCTTATTTTGTTAAAAATAACACATATTCTATAGTCTAAATGTAAATTTTTTAAGTTTATAATTTGTAAAAAATATTTTTTGATGATATGATTGGCTAATACATTTGAGGTCTTATAGGCCACTTTTTTAGGAAGAAAGAGAATGAATAGCTTTTTATTTATTATTTTTTAATTATTGAATATTTTAAAGTTTTTGAAAATTTTAATTGATTTTGTTTAATTTTTTTTACAATTTTTTTTACCAAAAGTATAAAATATTGAATATTTTGTAAATTTATTTTAATATATATTATATAAATTTAGATTTAATAGAATAACATTATAATATTGTTGAAAAATAGTTATTTGGCCTAAATATTTAATATTAAAATTAATAATAAGTAGAACTATTTTATTTCTACCTCTGTTCAGTTTCACAATATGTGGGAGCAGAGCAATATGCAAATGTGGCTAGTGATGTTCGTGATGCCACAGGTGATGCTAAAGGGCTTGCTTTCTTTGATGTCAGTGGAAGGATTTTGTACAAGATGTTTAATGATGAGTGGACAGGTGAAAACGCAGAATGGCTTCTCAGAGTTGGAGACGGGGGCCTCTTGGTTTATAGCAACTGGAGAAATGGACTCCTTAAAGTGATCAATCCACTGACTATGCAGACCCATTATCTTGAAGATGTGAATCTGACCGGAACAAGCAAGCTTTTGTATTACATGCAAAGATATGCTGATCGTACGTTTGTGCACCTCACGTTTGATCCAGAGAGAAAGACCTATTAGGTATTTGTTATAATTGCAAACATTTATCTTCTGGAAGGAAATAATTTTGTTGTTTGGATTTATAAATCCGCAGAACAGAGATGGTTTGTTAGAGAGATTGACATGGGAATGACAATGGACTTTTTTCCTAGAATTTTAATGGAGAACCAAAAAATCCACTTGTTTTGTGAAGATGGGGAAAGTGCTGGTATGTATGATCTGAATGGAAATGGCAACTTTCATTACATTTCGGGGATGCAACCTGTCATGCACGAGACCTTGGGAATTGTTATGTGCAAGAATAGAATCATAATGGTTTGTAGAAGTGAAATAACAGAGAACCTTACACATACTTTGATTCTTTATGAGTTAGATAAGCTTGGGTTGCAGTGGAGATTTAAATATGAAGATACTGTATCGCCCAAAATTTTCCATGACGATGTGATTTGTGTTGGGGGGGATTATATTTGGGTAGTTGAGGAAAACGCAGAAGGCAATTTAAGCTCTATAATTCGTATAGATATAGATAGTTGGGAGTTGAATGAATGGCGAGATGTATTGGAGTATTACAGGAGAGACTATGTATCCATGCGACTAAGCTTTTGCCCTTGCTCTTAGATTTCTGATATCTGGTGTTCAGTTGTAAGCACACTTCTCAGCTTTTGCCCTTGCTCTTAGATTTCTGATATCTGGTGTTTCCTGAACCATTGAAATCTATCTTGTGC
Source organism: Chamaecyparis obtusa (assembly GCA_027943335.1). Classification (NCBI taxonomy): domain Eukaryota; kingdom Viridiplantae; phylum Streptophyta; class Pinopsida; order Cupressales; family Cupressaceae; genus Chamaecyparis; species Chamaecyparis obtusa. The sequence continues at coordinate 2,710,892 of BSBK01001555.1, read as the reverse complement.
TTCATCAATAAAGGATTTTAGAACAGTTTACGATCCAAATTATTGTGGGGTTATATTAGAAATTATTTTTAAAAACAGTTGTATTAGTTCAGATTGTAGTTGGATTTACCCAGTTCTCTTAATTATATATATATATTTTTCTATTTTTTTATGTTTTTGTTTTATCATAGAATGTATTATTTTTTATTGTATGTATGTATTTTTTTGATCTCAAAGCAGATTAAAAACAATTGAAATTTACTTATAGTTCATATTTCTGTTAAAAATGATTGGTATTTCAACTTGAATCAATAAGAAATTCAGATTGAATAATGTATGTATAAAAGATTCAATTCAAAGTTAATGTTAAATTTTACCACTGTTCTTGTTTTCAAAGTTCTGTCATGATATTTTGGTACCAGTCTATAAAGGCTTCAAGTACTCTCATCTCTTAGTAACCTTGATAATTATGGAAATACCATAGTTCTTTCATCAAGTTATAAAGATTGAATTATTTGATCATGTATATGTATTTGCACATTCTCATGGTTCAAAGTATTCTATGCATGGAGTTTCCTTAAACAATTACGATAACAAGATTTTTGATACAAGACTATAAAACTTTGCACTTGAAATTTCATAATACTAGAAAGCTGAATGAATGGCCAGAAGTATTGGAGTACTATGAAAGCTGACGCGACTAAGCTTTCGCCATGTTCTTAGATTTCAGAAATCTGGTCCATGAAGCTGTATCCCTTCATTGCATTCCTATTGTTTCCTCAATGAAATCTACCTGCTGATCCATAAATAAAGTATTTTAAAAGAGTTTAAAATTCAAATTATAATAGGATTATATTAGAGATTATCCTTAAAAATGGTTGTATTAGTTCAGATTGTATTTGCAAAACAAAGAATATATTTATTTTCTTCAATACGGTTGTATTAGTTCAGATTGTATTTGCAAAACAAAGAGTATATTTATTTTCTTCAATACTCTTTTAATAATAGAATGTGTTATGTTTTTATTTTATCCACGTACTTCTATATTAATGTTTATATTTCTGTTAAAAATGAGAGGTATTTTAAAAAAGGGCTGCATTGCAGCGTAGTTCCTACCGAAATTGGCAGGGCCGTTTAAGTAATTGAACGCACCAAATTCTGCACAATTTATGAGTTGTTTAGTAATTTTCAATGCTGCAAGAACAAACTGACAGTTCACAAATAGTTTAGGTGACTTGTCCATGCTTTTAGAATCTTTATATCCTGCAATCAAGAAGCATTTGTCTACATGGAGATTTTTAACGACAATGACCTGTGTTATTCAAATTATTCTATTGGAAAACGCTGTCGAGTTTGGCTTTAGACCTGCCAAATGCATTTGCTACGAAGTTTCTAAAATCTTTTCAACAATCTATTTTGTCAAAATCATGTAATCAAGGGAATGATTCTCCTTGAGGCATTCTATCAAATAGTTTAGTTGACTTGTCCATACTTTTAGATTCTTTATATCCTGCAACCAGGGAAATTTGTCAAACAATTCACATGCCCTGTCAATGCATATACATTTATACCAGGGTTTTGGAGCTATAACACGTTTTTACACTCCCATTTTGGCACAAATTGGGAGGCCAAATGCTACACAGTCAACATATACACCTTTCCACTGCATTTGGCTGGATGTTTCTATCCTTCTCAACAAACTCACATTGTGCATATCCTAGAATCATAGCATTCCACAACCCAAATCATCATGCAGAAGAAAATGAACAATAGTAAGAGTCACTAAACTGTTGAACTAACTTAAATCTATATGCATTAATAAACGAGTGGAAACATAGAGAGGTTAAAAGCAAAAGCAGACAGGCCTGAAAATAGAGTACAGTAGACAGAACTACGATAGCATAACAAAGAAGACTTGAACACTAAAGAACTTAGAACATGAGAAGATGACCATGTTCTCATTTTTGGAAACCATGAGCATGTTCAGTGTTGACAATACCACGATCTTCAGAGGGATGTAGACTTGGGGAAGAACCTCAGTGTTTCGCGATTTGAACAATGGTGTTGTTCACAGCCAGTGTGAATTTCCCATGAATCTGGCATTTGCACTAGAGGACCACAGTTTGTGAAATGTCTTTTCAGAAAAGTTTTACAAAGGGTTATCAAAAGAGACTGATCAGACTCATTTAGTTCATTCTTTCATTATTCATTTTGGTGAAACCCTCTTTGGATGTCTAAGCCATTGTTCAGCTATTCAGCCTAGGATGAAAATCACAAGGCAATATTGGTCTCATTGACAAAAACCCACCTAGTCAATCCTTGGTGAACTCATCCAATGTTCATAGATTTACTTACTGTTTTGAGTTTGAGGGATTTGTACTGAAGATAAGATCATTTTCAGAGTTTTGTTGGTTTTAAACTTTAAATAAAGAGTGCAGTTTAATGTGATTTAGTTGAGGCTCATTGAGATATTTCTGACGTGAGTAATTCCTTCAAACTTTATTATTGTTGAAATAACCCAAACCCTGTCGTACCATTTCATGGTTTTATTGGCAAGGCATGCCATACCATATATTACATGATAAAAAAAGTTTTATGGGTTGCGTTGAAGTTTGGAGGTGCTACTATCATATTTCTTTGTATGTTGATTGGTAGCTATCCACCAATAAGGAACGCACTTGGAGTTTAGTGAAGTGTGGATCACACAAATCAGCTGTTGTATTATGATTATTATTGCAGCCAATCTAGAATTGTTAGGAGCATTTTTGGATACATATATTGTGCAGGAACTTGTGGACAGCATTACAAAGTTATATCCAATAATTCTGCAGATATGGCAGTAGTCAGTAATTGGTTTAGATCAATTCTAGTGTGATAACTTTTGCATTTTTATCTCAGAACTTGACAGTAGAGGTTAAAGCTGAGTTTGTGTGAAAAGAAAGTCGTTTCAAGTGTACTAGAAGAGTGGAATGTGTAGCACCAGTGATAACAAGAAGAAGCTACAGCTCATTCAAAGAGACAAATAACATGGAAGACTCAAAATAATTGTAAGTCACTTAGACCTTCCTATCCAGACTTAGTAGGAACATTAATTAGAAATTGTTTATTCGTGCATTCCATGACCCAAATCATCATGCAGAACAAAGCTAAATATAGTGCCGAGTAATTGTAGGCTGCAAAGTTCGGCAAAAGCTCACAAAAGCAATCCAAAATAATGTTCTAGAGTTTCAATTTTATAGACACTCCTGTAATTTTCTTCAATGCGAAGTGTTATGTTTTAATATCACTTGTAATTAAAAAAATTGTGCAAGAGAAGAATGTGATAGGATATGTACATAAAATATTTAATAATAATAAGTTATATAAAGGAAAAAGGTATCATATTATTCTTATAAGAATACAATTGACCTTATGAAGTTGATTAACCAACCACTAGCTTCTAAAGAGACTGTATTTATGTCTTGAATGTCAGCGAAGCCAATTTAGGTACCTAAACATAACATCCAATTAAGACTTCAAGTAACAGTAAATCCACTATCCTAAAGGGTTAAAGGTCTAGCATCAGGAGGCTGAAAGCTCACATAAATGAGAAATGGGGAAAATTTGGCTGTGAATCCATGAATGATCTCTAGCATGTCTTGTTTGTCATGTGTGAGTTGCACTAAGGAAATATTGGGCTTAATGTTGAATTGGTAACGTTTGGTGAAACTATGCATAAGGCGCACATATAAGGCCATGGAACTTTTGGGTTTATATATACAACCAAAGGGGAGTTGATGCTGAGGGTTGGGTGGATGTTTGAGAACAACTCTTCAAAAGGTATAATTGATTTGTTTAAGTCCATACCCCAACAACCTACAAGCCTGAAGTGACTTGAAACTGCACACACACCTTCCTAGTGGAAAACCTGATTGTATTTGGTTGAGTTAAGATGGATTCAAAGTGTTTTAACTGGTTATGTGTCCCCAAGCAACACCCAACACTCCAAAGTTCCAAAATCCCCAAGCAGGCCTATTATCCCCTCTAGTAGGTCTCCAGCGGTATAGAAAAGTAGTTTTCTCACAAAATTTCCGAAGTACCAAACAAAAGAAATATATTTTCAGACACCCTTTTCACCATTTGTTAACATATCTCAGACTTAGTGTTCAGTGTTTTGGACCAACTACCAGGTATGCTGATTGTGCCTCCAAATCAAGCATAAAACTTGGTCATTTAACAAAGCAAGTAGTAGTTCTATTCACTCCCAATAAACAAGACTTTGAACAGTCTTTAAAAATGGCTCATATATGAGGAAAATGGTCTTAGCTTGACCCTCAGACCAACATAAGCGTAAAATCTCAAAGATGGTCTCAAACTAGCCCTTAAACCAAGGGTTTCTCAAGTCCTTCACTTCCACTGAATTCCAGACTTGACCAAGATTTGATTCAACTTTAGATCATCACTCTAAGGCTATCCAAACTCTTAAACACCCCTCTCCTTCAGATAGATCTTCTGTTGTTGCTCCCTAGCAACCAACTTCATAACCGTTCAACACACTTTCTCAGTAATCACTTGCACTTCCTACACTCATCTACATAAAATAATGTTAGATATGTATGTTACATGTCATGTTTAAATCATCCCATGAGAATCAGTGCATATCATTCATGGAATGATCCATTTCATGGATTACACAACCAAATTGTTATTAGAAATCAGTAAAACATAAAAACCAGTCAGAATGAAATGATGCAAACTTGAATCAAATGCTTTCTCAGGGAATTAATCTTTCTTTGATGATGAAATATATACTCCTACTGTATTCCAATACAAAACAATGAACAACAAGATCAAATTATGCGAAAGAACACATAAAGGATTGAAAAAATCTTATTGGCAATTTGTTGCTCTATCGTACACTAGTGAATACCCTGATTGCATCATGGCATACAATAACTCCAAACAAGTTTTTAAATATTCCCTTCAACTATCCCAACTGATTTGGATTGGTTACTTTTCTTGTTTATACTTAAAACTCATTAAAACTAGTTTCCCTCCTAATGACTCCTAGCCGTTGGGATTCAAAAATTTGAATTCTCCAACTTACAAATTATTGGATAAATCAATTAAACAACTTCTCAAACTTGTCAAATAGATCTTTAAGACTCTATCAACCACTTCTAAACCCTCCAAAGGCTATTAAGGATCCAATTTACATTTTTTCATCATTATGCCCTTATAACACCATTGATGATCCTAAGGTCCTTAACAAGCCCTTTAGGATTCATTACTAATTTATTACATTTAAAGCCTTCAAAGGCCATGATTGGCTTTCGTACATGCCAATTGATTGTTTTAGACACCTCCATGCCTTTGCTTTGATCTTTTCCCTTCATATGCCTACTGCCATGCTCTAATGCTCCTGCATCATTCTTCCCACCTTAAAAGAAACTCTTGTCCCAAGAGTTAGGATCTTATCACTTGCCTCCTTTGCTCCAATTCCTTGGACAAGAGATGAAATCTCCCAAAATTACCCGCTTCTTCTTATGCCAACCAGCATTATCATCACACAAAATATCAGTTTGAAAACATGGTTTTGACTGTCCCCTTCTAGGACCTTGCTGCTTGATTCCTCTTGCTCCTTGTACCCTGTCATTTCTTCCATCTCCTCGAATTTTATAAATCCTTCAACACCTTTTTAATACCATTTATATTACCCCTTTGGATAGGGCAATCAATATCCCCAACTTTGATGCATTCAACATTCAGACTATTCTAATTTTTAGGACTGCCTTGCTGCCCACTCATGATCAAAATTTTATGTTTCAGTTCTTGATGATCCCAACCAGTATCAAACTCTTCTTTACCCTGCAAAATCTTGGCTCCAAAACACATGATGATATTCTCCTTCCTCTTGCAAGTTAAAGGTTGTAATTTGTATCTTTTTCTACCTTTATGCACAATATAAGTGTTAGAATACCCATCATGAAAAGTTCTCCTAGCACACTGCTAATGTCTACCCAGTATCATATGCCCACAAGTCATTGGTATGACATCACACATTACCTGATCAGTATAAGTACCAATTGAAGAATCAACAAGAGCTCTCTGACTAACCTCTACATTCATCACTTGATTAACCCAAGTGGCCTTGTAAGGGTTAGATGATCTACTATTGTTAATCCCAACTTAGTCACCATATCAACTGAAACCATGTTATTGTGTGCCCCCAAAATCAACAATTAAAGTACACACCTTACCTTTAACCAAACATCTGGATCTAAATAGACTTGTTTGTGGTAGTGACTCTCCTTTCCTCAGAAGTAGACACTCACCTTCTTCTGGTAGTAGTAGTGAGGTTCCTGCTTCTCTTCTTCTTCATGAACTAGTTGCACTCTTCTATCTTTCTGACCTGAATCATTCCACTTAGGACACCTGAAAGATTGATGACCCACCTCATTGCAATGAAAACACCTCCCTGTAAAGACTCCACTTCCTCTTCTTGCTCCAAATCTTCCACCTCTATGGTTATATCCTCCTCTTGTCTCTAAAGTAGACCCCTTGTCCTTGTCTCTATCATTTCTGCCTTGATGATCAGAATTTGTCCGTCCACCTCTTCCTCTCATAGAAGATCCTCCTCTATTGTTATTTAGTCTCTCCTACTTCCTTTTTATCTTCTCTTTTTCCCTCATTGCAAGCTGAAAGCATTCCCCCATTGTTTGTGGTATACTCATCCCAATCTCTTCTTGAACATTTAGTCTTAGTTCATTGATGTACCTTGTTATCTTCTCATCCTCCTCTTCATATCCTTCTTTGATACTTAGCTTGTGGAACTGCTCGGTATATGCCATCACATCCATTTCTCTTTGCTGTAGATTTTGTCTCATCCTCTTTGTTTGTATCACAAAATCATTAGGCAATAATTGATTCTTGACCATTCCTTTAAACCTCTCCCAACTAGTGATTCTTCCCAATCCTCTAGCCATTCTCTCTGATTGAACACTTGTCCACCATGTCAATGTTATGCCTCTCATCCTTGATTTAGCAAAACTGACCTTATCTTCATCCATGTTCTCTAACTCAAATTTTTTTTCTAGGGCTTCTAACCAACCTAAGACTTCTTCACTTTCTATTCCTCCTTGATACAAAGGAAAATTAGTAGCACCCTTGTGACTTGTACCTTGCACTGCTTTTATCAACCTTATGAATCTCCTCTCCTTAGGATCATTTGCTTCCCCATGACCCCTATTTTCTTGTCCCTCATTGTTTTCTCCTTCCTCCTCATGATTCTTTTCATGAGTTTCTTCCCTACTTGGCTCTCTTTTCTCTTTCTCCAAGGCTTCTATCCTCTCAATCAATTGTAAGCTCTCCCTCCTTGTTTGTCTTTCCTCTCTTTCCCTAGCAGCCTCTAGCTCTCTCTTTTCCCTTCTTTCTTTTTCCAATTCTTCTCTCATCATATCTATCTCCCTTGCCAACTGTTTTTTAGGTGCCATGACTTGTCCTTTTTCCTTGATGCTGTCCAATCTTCAGTCTCTTTACCTTCACTCTTCACTCTTTGTCTCCTTGATGCAAGGTTCAACTTGGGAACTCACCTCAAAGGATATGCTCAATTCTAAGGGTTCTCCAAGGATCCCAGTACACAAAAGGTCAAAAGATTCTCCCCTCAATCGTCACCTAGGATGCTCCTAGGCTCTAATACCACCTGATGCAGAGGGTTGGGTGGATGTTGAAGAATAACTCTTCAAAAGGTATAAATTGATTTGTTTAAGCCCATACCCCAACAACCTACAAGCCTCAAGTGACTTGAAACTGCACACACACCTTCGTAGTGGCAAACCTGATTGTATTTGGTTGAATTAAGATGGATTCAAAGTGTTTTAACTAGTTATGTGTCTTCAAGCAACACACAACACTCCAAAGTTCCAAAATCCCCAAACATGTCTAATAGCATCTCTAGTAGGTCTCCAACGGTATAGAAAGGTAGTTTTCTCACAAACTTTCCAAAGTACCAAACAAACAAAGTATATTTTCAGACACCCTTTTCACCATTTGTTAACATACCTCAGACTCAGTATTTAGTGTTTTGGACCAACTACCAAGTATGCTGACTATGGCCAGGGGGTGGGTGACCATAGTTGTTTTCGGGCCCGGTGTTATTAGAAATGATGTTGAAAAGTACGGTCAGCAAGGAAACTGAAAATAGTATGAAAAAGCTTCAAAATTTATTGTATCTCCTATTTGGATAAATTGCCAGAGAGCTCAACAAGGATGACAAGTTAAGTCTTCAAATTTCTACCTACTGTCAAGAAAACCTATTGAACAACTACATAGGAAGTTTCCAATGAATATTTCATTCTCTTAAATAGATTCACTCGAATAGGACATTGGCTTTAAATTGGCAAACAAAATTTTGACTCCTAGCACTTTTCAAAATCACTAGCAATAACCCATGTATTGATAAGATCAGGGATTGGCATGTGTCGAATTTGACTATTTATGCAACACCCCTTATAAGAGTGGTATGGTCTAGTGTATTGAAAAAACCTAACATTAAAAGAGTCGAAACCTACAACCTTGGACAACAATGAAACCCTAGTTGATAAACATGCAGGGAGACAAGGGAATGAAACCCTAGTTGATAGAGAGGTAGGGAGAAAAGGGAAAATAAAACTCCATACCTTCCAGTATTAGCAAATTCACATGCTCTGTATCTCTGTATTCCAAATGATCTTACCCTGTATGAGAAAAATTGTTTGCACATGCAACTTTTTTAATACATCTTTTCAGATTTAATAATGTATGTAGAATGTGAAGTATTTAGACAAAATGTTTCAAAGTATTCTAGTCTCATAGAATCTGTGGTTGCATGATATACACACCTCAGACTATCGAAAAGGCTCCATAAAGCAAAGTGGATACATTAACAACCAAATACAAGTAGAATGATCTATGATCTCTTTACAACTATTACCAAATATGTTTTGAAACTGTTTGAAGTGATTTTTTTAGAAGTTGAAGACATATATGCAACTAGAAAGTATCAGTAGAGTGCATGAACTGAGTCACAAACTATCAGGAAGGTATTTTTTCTTAAAAGACTTGAGTGTAAGAACAACATAGAAGATCTTTTAAAAGGATATATTAAGTTAAAAACAATTGAAGTTGGTGGCTGTAAAACCAGACTCTACAATCTTTATCAATGTTTCTCTGAGCTTGTCCTACAATGAGAGCTTTCAATAGAGACATATATGTAAAATATGAAAGCATGGACAATATATGTGAACCCTTTGACAGGTGCCTTAGGAAATGGAGGTATAGACTATACAAGTAAAAAGCTTGATGAAAAGTATTTCTGAAAACTTGATGATTGTATCATATAGTTGAAGTGGGAAGATTAGGGAGAGTTTGGTCATTGGTGATCCATTAACTACATATGAAGCTATTCGTTCCAGCCTTTTCATCAAATTGTTTCACAATTATTATAAATGAAGGTTTTTTTATGGCATTTAAGCCAAACCAACATACAATAATATCAACAATACTTTGAATTTTTTATGGGTTTTATATAATGTGTTGTTGGTCAAAATCTACTACAATTTATATTAATGGAAAATAATATTTGACAATATAGTACTAGAAGATAAACGATTGAATAGTTTATTAATGAGCTGATTAATTTAGCTGTGGATTCCTTCTTGTGATATAGAAAAGGGTGTATAATGTAACATCATTATATAGTTTCATATCACTGTTGAGAGTGTTTTAAATTTTTTGCAACCATGTTATCAAATCTAATGACTTATTATTCAAAAGAAGAAGAGATGCATTTTCTAGAATATTACACATTCTATTGGTTAGATGCATTTTCAATATTTAGTAGCAATGTCAATACCTTAATAAATTTTGGCATGACCATTCAATTTGGTTTTAGCAAACCTTACTCCATCTAGATCTTCCACTTCTTCAAAATTGAAGTATTCTTCCATATCATTGTCTAGTATTTTAGCTCCTCTAGTTCCAAGTTCCTATTGAAGGTAGGAGCTTCAATCTTTGATCTCTTTCCCATCCTTGTTAATGCTTTAACAAGATCATCATTTAAAGCTGCTGTTGTTGCTTTATCTTCAACATTTTCTTCTCCTCCTGAACTTTCTTTAGTTTTATCCTCATCACTTTCATGTGCTCTCTTGCAAGCAAATCCTCTTCTGATTTCTTCTTGTATAGCTTGAACCTGCTTACTTATGGCTCTAAAATCATCAATACAGACAACAAATTGAGGATTTCTTCCTCCACTTCTAACTCCACCTCTACCCCAGCCCCATGTGGCTCCTCTTGTATACATTTTCACAACACCTACAGGTTCAATCCTAATGTATTATTTTCTATGATCAGATTATAACAATGCTTATATAATACTACTTACACAAATTTGCACAACATATACCCTTAGGAAACCTTCCAACTTGAAGTTGAAAAACCCAACAATAAATGTCTTTTATATAATTGATAAAATAGCAAGTTGTATTACAAAATTGCTTCACTCCTTGAAGCTAGATGATTGATAACTGATTTGCTATAAGAATAGAAATCCCTTAGAAAATCTACAAACTGTTGTAGATGATCTTCGATCTGCAAAGGTGGTGCAAACTTTTGTGAGATTTCTATATCTTCTCAGTGTATATTCCCATGCCAAAGGGAAGACAATTGATCTTCCTTTATACCCATGCAAAAGTTTCTCTTAATGAGGAGTCGACTCCATAAGACATCTCTTCTTTTGGAGCAATGTGACCTTTCACTAAGGGTGGCAACTTTCACCAAGTTGTCCCTTTTAAATAAATCAGCATATATAAATATTCATAGCCATAAGGCTAAATGCATATTTGATTTGTAATCAGCTAAGGATACTCCTTCCGCTACAATAAAAAACACTCTCTCTTAGCTAGGGAGGAATCCTTCCTGATATCTATGCCATGTAATTCCATTGACCATGGCTTCTCCCAAAGGGTGAAATAGAGTTCATCATAAAAGTACTCAATGTGATGACATCCATCATGGCTACTCCCATGCACAGAAGTGAATATGAACACAAGTGCCCATCACGGAGTCACTCAATGTGATGTCGTCATCTCATCATGACAGTCACCATGGCTATTCCTAGAGGGTGAGTAAACAAAAGTGCTAAGTCATGGAGTCTCTCAACATGACATTCACCTTGGCTACTCCCAGAGAGTGGATCCACCATGGCTACTCCCAGAGAGTGGATCCACCATGGCTACTCCCAAAGGGTGGAACAAGGGCTTTCACCTCAAGCTTCTCTCTAACAAAGAAGAATGCATGAACAAGGGCTTGCACCTCAAACTTCTCTCTCACAGAGAAGAATGCATTAACAAGGGCTTGCACCTCAAAATTCTCTCTCAGATAAGAATGCATTAGAGTACATCTCTAGAAATCGCTAATGCTGAGTTTCCTTCTCATCAAGGGCTTCGTTCTCCACAATTCCAAGCTTGTCTCGAAAATGCACAAATTTTACTTTGGCAAGGGGCTTGGTGAGAATATTGTCCATTTGATCATTGGTGCTAATGTACCTCAACTGAATAGCATTCCTTTGTATCATATCTTTAATATAGTTATATTTGATCTCCACATGCTTTGACATATCATGAAATACAAGGTTGGATTCTGTATCACTCTTGGTGAATCCTAAGCTCACCAAGTATCCATATATCTAGGAATATCACAACCTAGCTGTCAACATAAAGGTCTTCAAGCCTACACACATGGGACTCCATCCCACGAATCACAGTCCTCTGATTGCTACAATTTCCTAAGGAGGAAATTGATCATCATATCTCATTGATGCAACTTTCATCTCATGATAGACTTGGAGAAGTCGTAGTCCAAATGGAAGTATATCTGATCACTAGAGAAACCATCTCGACATGGTCCACTCCCTCTGAACCAATATGACCAAGATCCGTCAATTGAAGCAGATTCTCTAGCTTCTCCCTCTGTCACAAAAGCATACCCTGCTTACATGGTCCCATTCATGGAAGATATCTTGCTCCAAGAGACTCTCATCTTCTGGCATGATCCACATACAACTGAAGTCCAAGACCACCTTGGACCTATTGTCATAAGATTGAGCCCAAGACCAATAGGAACATGACCATCTTGAGATTAGAACAAAATCCCCTTGCAGTCCGCTCCCTCTCACTGGGAGAGTCCTCTTGTCTCGACTTTGCTTTGTAATCCTTGTTGCTGCCATCACCTACACAAATGCCTCAACAACATTCCTAATGCATTGTTCTTCTTTTCCTGTTAAAAAAACATCCTTGGGGACCAAGGAAAAGAACAAGATTATAACAAGGCAAATGACTCGTATAGTACATACAGGGATACATATAAGAGATTGACTACAACAAAAATAAAAAATAGTACTCAAGAGATAAAGAAAACGTTCATCAACATCCTTCATGATGTAATCAGCTTCTTTCTTCCCTCTGAGTATTAGTCTTCCTCCAAGCTCCAGTTGGGTCCCTTGGAACATCTCCATGAGGGAGAAAAACTCAGCAACAACAATAATTATATATATGATAATAGCAACAATAATAATTATATATATGATAATATCACCTCTGTATATGCCACAATAATTAATCTGATTTAGGTATCAATTTTCTTGCACAAGTATGTATCGATCTGATAGCTAGCTAAAATATATTTTGATATTCTATATACGTTATGTATATCTTCCTGTATGTATGTGTATATATATATATATATCAATATGTATTTACCTGTATATATATCGATAAGTATCTACATGTAGATATATCGATATGTATCTGCTTGTAGATGTATGGATATGTATTTGCCTGTAGATTGTTTGTCTCTTTTGTGTACCAACTGTACCTGTTACTCTGCGAATACTTTCTACATTATTATCGTTTTCTATGTGTATATATCGTCAACAAATGAGGCTGGTTATATTTAAGGTTTGCCTAAAGAGGTCGTCTCTCTTCACAAGAGAGACGACCTTTTTTCTATCGTATCTCTTTACAAGAGATCACATCTCCTGTATTCTTCTCGATGCCCCTTCACTAAACCTTTCAATCACACTCCTTCATTACTAAATACTGTGTTTATTATCTTAATGGTTTCTCCTTTAATCAATCACTTAGTTAAGTCAGAACCGTGTGTCTCCATATCACTTGTCTCTTGTTGGATCTTCATGAAAGGTCGATCTTAGTATGCGGGAGAAAAGGAGACTCTCGACGCTACACTTAGGTAGCTATAGAACATCAACACAATGAAGGTCCTGTTATTAGTCACAGTGGTCAATCCTTAGCATAGTTGACTTATTATGTGTTGGCAATTGAACTTTTGCTCTACAAAGCTCGACAATGAATCCCAATGGGAATGCAATTTTATGGCATTGATAATCTATTAAACTCTTTGATTAGTTATGCAGAGTGAATATCGGCAGCCAATAATATTTCATGGCACCGATAATAAACATCAGACTCCATTAATCCTTAACACTCAACAACAAGAAATAATATTTAACGCCACATCAATATCTATCCTTCTGAAGTTTTGTATTAGCGTCGGAGAGTTATATCATCCAACATAACTCTGCAGATGACACATATACATAATGGCGCTGTGTATTATTTCCACCCAGCTTATAAACAACGGAACATCGTAATCTTCGTTGCAGAGATCATACGGTGATACCTACTGATTGATATATCACAGATCCACACCCTCGTTGCGATTCATTGCACTGCAATCCATCTCTATGTTGAAAGAGGAAACGGTGATTCCATATTGTTCCTAGAGCAATGAATTCACAAAGCCATCTTATTGACATTCAGAGACAATATCATACGTCTCTGACAACACTTTGTTGCACTCTGGGATTCCAATATTGACATTCACGTGATACAGTTTAGAGTCTCGACATTCCATCATTACAGACACAATATCAAGTCAAGACACTGCTAATTTGATATCCTCATTCACCAATTAGGGATTGTACAACAAATTCATCCTTTAGCAAGGTTGATCGGAATCATATAACCATCAACGACATCATTTCATCAGACAACGATGATATGCTCATACCTCACTGCGATCCGATTATTCATATCAGATATTTTACAATTGGCAATAACCTTATAGGATCGACACTGGCGATTCGACAGTCAAGATCAACATCATATAGTTTGTCATCTTTGCAAAACTCATACTATAATCAGCCCTCCAATGGCATATTGACTTGTATCCACGCCTTTTTAGCAAACTGCCCTAGAACATAGGAACCACTTAGCACGAGAAGATCCTTAAGACCAAGCTACTTTGATACCATGTTATTTTTTATGATCAGTTTATAACAATGCAGATATAATACTACTTACACAAATTTGCACAGCATATGCCCTGGGAAAACCTTCCAACTTGAAGGTGAAAAACCCAGCAAATGTCTTTTATATAATTGATAAAATGGCAAGTTGTAATACAAAATTGCTTCACTCCTTGAAGCTAGATGATTGGAAACAATCCACCATAGATGATAACCAATCTGCTATAAGAATAGAACTCCCTTAGACAATCTACAAACTGCTGTAGATGATCTTTGGTTTGCAGAGGTGGTGCGAACTTCTGTGAGATTTCTATATCTGCTCAGTGTATATTCCCATGCCAGAGGGAAGACAATTGATCTTCCTTTAGACCCATGCAAAGGTGACTCTTCATGAGGAGTTGGCTCCATGTCGGCCCTTTTGAATAAATCGGCATATATAAATATGCATAGTTGATTTGAAGTCGGCTAAGGATACTCCTGCCGCTACAATCGACAACATAATGTAGACTGTTTTCTTCCAGCGAATTTGCCTCCACACTCAAAATCTTTTGGCTCTGATACCACTGATGAAAGAGGGGGACAATCCTTTAGCAAACACTTGCAGCACACTTCAAACACTCAAGAAATCCAATCTATAGCAAAAAAATTGATAAATTCAAACATCAACTCATGCAAACAAACTCATTGAAATTTATATTGAAAGCAGAAATGGTTTTACAAAACCATGAGCCGAGACTATTGGCTTCTCAATACAATTCTGATTTGGTCTGTTCTCATACCTGCAATATGGTGTACCTGTACCCCTTCCCCCAAAGAAAGAAAAAAATCTCTTCCAAAACCTGCACCTCCAAAAAAAACTTTTACAACATGTGGCTCCCCTCCCTCCGCCCTGCCCCACAAAGATGACACCGCTCCCTCTAGAAGACACCTGTAACAAAATCAATAATAAATGCCCTCCCCTTTCCTATATGTTACTAAACAACACCATTGTTTACTAAATTTAGAGTCTCTTGTAACTCTTTTCCTCTAGCATAGCAATTCAATTCCTACATACAAGAGAAGGGAAATTTCAATTTTCAAATCTAATTCTTCCATGCCATGTGGATGCCCTGCATTAATGAATTAGCCAAAATAAGTTATAAGCTTTACCAAGACCTTTCATGCAACCTGCAATAATATTAAAAATGCACTGACTCTTATTTGGATTACAAGCATTCAACCCAGACAGGAAGATAGACCAGATTTCTTTTCTAAATAGGCAATTAAAAAAGATATGATCAACACTCTCAGGGACTCTACACATAGGACATATATTGACATCTGAATTAGAGAGGGGGACTTTATTCAATAAAAATAGCTACTTAAAGCAGGATTTCTTTGGCTCTAAGACACTAGACCACAGGTGGATAAATGATTTTATCGCTCGGCAGGACTGAGACTTAGATTCCAGCAAAAATTGAGGTGGCTGGACACAATATCCTTTGCCATTATAGAGCTATAAATCAGTTTTGGAGCCACTTTACAAAGTATAGAATCATCACACCATCTAGCATTGCAAAACATCTCAGTCTCAGTGATAATGTGGATAGGGGAGGGCAGAATTTTACAAGATTCTCTGATAACATCTTAATAGTTTTAGGAAACCACAAACAGGGAATACTTTGAACTTGGACAATATGCAAAGTAATATCTTTATAACTTGATTAAGGGACTACAATGCATCTATAATTATATTTTTCTATTATATGATTTTTATCTAATTCAATAGAATGTGCAATTTGTTCAAAAATTATTTTCCCTTTTTTGAATAATAAGTCATTAGACTGATATGAAAACCATATAATGAACTGGTGAAATTATACCCACTTTTTGTGTATTACAAGAAATATGCTACTATTAAATTGATCATCTCATTAATAGACTAATAATTGTTGATGTATGTAGCATCGATCAGATAAATAAAACTGATTATATAATTATTATGAGAATTGAATTATCATATATATATATATATATATGAAAGTTAATCTTTTATTTATTCTTATAATAATTATATAGTTAAATTAATAAATTAGATTAATGAATAAACATGTCTCATGAAGGAACATGTCTTTTCTTGTCTTTATCATGTATATATACAAGAAATAGGTGCACTTGGAAAGTACTTATAATGTAAGAAAATCAGAAACAACAATAATAATGGAATAACATTCGCAATAATGGGCCTGTCTGAAGACAGCAGTAAATTTTTAATTTTTATTTTTCCATGAGGAGTAAAGTATCGGGCATTCGATATTGTGGAGTTACGGAAATCAGGTGGGGAGTTCTTTGCAGAAACGTGGAGCAGGAACTAGGAAATACTGTGTAAGGAATTGAGATACGAATAGTAAGGTTTATTGGCATGATACGGGCTCTTCCATTTTCCGTGACTGGAAACTACAGTGGTGTTGATGCTAGCGGAATTCATATCGTGGAAATAAAATATTGGTGGTGAGGCTAAAAAGAGATTTTTTTAGTCCCAATCCTGGTGTTATTGGGTTAAGAAGGAAACGAGAACAATCATTGCTTACAGATCTTTGTAGACAGAGCAATCCTTCTAGTTGACTGAAGCAAGCGTGGAAAGAAAGAACGGTTGCTAACAGATGATGGTAAATGAACAGAGCAAAGTATAGTGGTGTTTCACATTCTTGGTAGGCCGAAATCATTTCTTGGAGTAGAATAACGCTCTTGGTGTTTCAGAACAGGGTTCAACATTAGTCACTGCCGTTAGCAATCAATTCATCAATGTTTTATGAATCAGGAAACCAGAAACAATACAGTAATTTGTCATTGAAATAAATTGGAGGCCAATGCACGAAAGTATTCGTGTCTCTCAAACATTGCTATGTGGCTGGAAACTATATTCTAATGTTCTCAATAATTTTTTAAGGTGGGTTCCAATTTCTTAAGTGTTTCAGCGATTGAAAAAAAATTATTGCTTCTGCCAACTAATGATATTGGTGAAATAATTTTTGTGCCTTGATGGGAAAGTATATGTTGAGCGGCCTGATAAATAATAAGGTTTGCTAAAGTTGGGTGACTTCAATTTGTAATGTGTTGGGCGTTTATGTCTTACAAGCTACTTGGCGGGAAATAATTCTAATGTTTGCCAATAAACATTCTCGTGGGAATCAATATAGTCGGGGGAAAAATTAATTGAATTTCCAATAGGTTCTGCAATTATTTCCTTGCGGAGAATATTAATTTTTGAAAGACTATAGTCAACACCTATTCTCTTTAGATTGTCGGCTAATGCAAGACACCATAATGCAACCTTCATTCAAAGCCAGATGACATCCAAAACGATCGTGAAGAATTCTCAGCAGTCACCGTTGGAAATAAAAGGTTTATTACAAAGAAAGTATCGCAGGAATCTCAACCAGCATGCAACGCATGTGTCTAACAAGACAACACAATCCATCGTATCAGCGTCTAAGCAAGAGCAGAAAGAAAATGATGGAAGTAGAGTCTAACGGAAAAGAGGTGAATACTTTTATATACATTTTGGAAGAGTATGGGCTAAGTGTTGATATCTGATATCCTGGGTAATTATGGTAATGAATCTCCGTATGGAGTCCTCTGTCAAGTATGATACTGAATCAAGCATGACCGTAAATGAGGGTTTGCATATTGACGAAGTATAAGTAAGCACTTGCCTGAGTATAATTGGGGATTATTATGGTGGCCATTCATATGGTGTTAATTAGTTATTTCTACATAAATAATGGATCACAACTAAGGAGAATGCTGCTCAAGTTGGAGCAGCCTTCTGAGGGGAAATTTTTATACAATATAACATATCAGATTGTCATCTTCAAATAGAGACTGCATCCAGTGAATTGATTGATGCTGGCCTAAATTTATACCATGAACTTCGCATCACTTACTTTGAGCAACAATCATAATAAGGCTTGGACAATTATAGAACACAAACCCTCGCCAAAAGAAATGGTTGCTACAAATAACATGCGACCATACTAAATCTGATACAATATCTAATTGGGAGGTACAATATCTAAGGAATAAAATCAGTGATGATGCGAAAGGTTTGGATACAATTTGAAAGAGATATTGTCAAGCATAGTTGATACGGATCATATAAGCACAATTACAGATTATCTCATATTGGAATCCTAACTAAGAACAAGACTTACTATCTGAACATTTCAAAATGATGGATGGTCCTTGGAAGGTGTGTTGGATGGTTGGCCACTTGTGATCCTTGTGGAATTTTGAAGAAAACTACAGAAGTTTCTTCAAAGAGTAGGAATTCACTTTCAGAGGGAGTCTGACAATGTCAAGATGGAGCACGAACTTGAGCTTTAGAGGGAGTAACTAGAGGATCTACATCTGTGAACATTTGAGGATCTTGATTTAGAGGGAGCAGACCATGTCAAGTTGGGTTCTTTAGTGATCAACAGTTAGAGGACTGTGATTCATAGGATAGAGTTTCAGCATCAGTGATCCAATTTTTATCAAGTAAAGAGATTTTTTATCATTATGTAAGAGACATAGTAGAAAGGGAAGTGATTCAGTTGGAATATATTAGTATAAGAGATATGGTAGACAGGAATACTGTCAAGTTAAGATACATTTGTACTGCAGATCAGACAGCAGATATTCTTATCAAACCTCTCTCTCGAGTGAAGATAGATCACTTCAGAAAAGGACTTGAGGTGACAATCTCTGTGATAATGAATAGACATTATATGAGATGAAGATCTCTGAGATAATGTTCTAAAAACAATAGGGAACTACTAGAAGATCTGGATGAATTAAAAATCATATTGTGATATAGACATTTCTATGCCTATGAGTCACAATTTGGATAAAGGAAGAATTTAATCATTCTCCGGATTTTATCCTATGTACTGGCAGATCTTAATTCAGGATCATATTGTGATATAGGCTTGTCAGTGCCTATGAGTCACAATTTGGATAAAGGAAGAATTTAATCATTCTCCGGATTCTATCCTGTGTACTGACAGATCTTAATTCAGGATCATATTGTGATATAGGCTTGTCAATGCCTATGAGTCACAATTTGGATAAAGGAAGAATTTAATCATTCTCCGGATTTTATCATGTGTACTGACAGATCTTAATTCAAGATCATATTGTAATATAGGCTTGTCAGTGCCTATGAATCACAATTTGGATAAAGGAAGAATTTAATCATTCTCCGAATTTTATCTTGTGTCTTACATCACATGTAATACTGTTATCACAAGTATTAGTGATAATTCATATTACAGGTTTAGTAATATGACAAAGTATCATGTGTACCATGATACTACATGCTTGGAAGAATTAGATAGATATAGAGTACAAATCTATGCTTAGTCATTGTAACGATGTTGCTAGATATGTTTCTCTCATTTATATTATCAAGTTAAGAGGAAGTGTTAAATCCTAATAACTTGATCATATTAATGTTCTGATTTTTTTTTGGATTAGACAGATCTAAAATGCATGTAATTTCCTTTGTATATGGCCTCATGATAAATACATCTCCCTAGAATAGATCGGCGATTTGCTAGGCATATTTATATGCCTTGTATTTGACTATTGTAGTTAATTGATAATTAACTATTAGTTAATGGACAAGGGCGCCAATTTTTAGAGTAGGTTATTTCATGGAGGGCCGACCTAGAAGGGGTTGTGTCTTATGAAAATACAAAACCCTTGGTTAATATATAAGTAGGACATCCATCCTATGTACATTTCTGAGAGGTGACGACTTCTTAGACAATGAACACTTGTATTTGATGTTACAAGGTGACGATCTTGTAATGTTAATTCATTATGGTAGACATTTTGATATGTCAGTGCACATACCATAAAAGGGTTATATGTAAGGGGAATGTAATGTTCTCTAATTACTATATCCTTGTATCACGATCTAAGGTGATTTCTCATATCACATGTTTGGTGATATGTAAAACTGGGTATCACGTGTTAGGTGATTCCTCATATCACACGTTTGGTGATATGTAAAATTGGGTATCACGTGTCAGGTGATTCCTCATATCACATGTTAGGTGATATGTAAAACTGGGTATCACATATTAGGTGTTTCCTTATCTCACGAGTTATGTGATACTTATCATCTTGTGTTATGTGATATTTGCCTTCACGAGATATGTGAGATTTCTTATCACAAGAAATGTGATATATGATTTTATCTTCCCTAGCTAAGAGGGAGTGTTGATGTATGTAGCATCGGTCAGATAAATAAAACTGATTATATAATTATTATGAGAATTGATTATCATATATATATATATATATATATATATGAAAGTTAATCTTTTATTTATTCTTATAATGATTATATAGTTAAATTATTAAATTAGATTAATGAATAAACATGTCCCATGAAGGGACATGTCTCTTCTTGTCTTTACTATGTATATATACAAGAGATCGGTGCATTTGGAAAGTACATATTTTTACGGCAGTGCTATTACATTTGCAGCGATCTGGAAACTTAACAATAATTCATTACCAAAGATTGATTCCCATCAAAATAAACTACACCAAAGTCTTGTCCAGTAACACATTATATAAAACTCATCATCAAACTATATATATTCAAAACAGCATATGAATTTGTTGTATTTTGATTTGGCTTAGATGCTATAAGAAAAACCTTCATTTATAATAATTGTGTATGTTCCATCTAATAAAACAATTGTTAAGAAGGCTGGAATGAATAACTTGATATGTATCAAATTGATTATCAATAATCAAACTCTCCCAAATCTTCCCACTTCGACTACATTAGACAACCATCACATTTTCAAAGAATACTTTTCTGT
This sequence comes from Chamaecyparis obtusa, assembly GCA_027943335.1. NCBI lineage: Eukaryota > Viridiplantae > Streptophyta > Pinopsida > Cupressales > Cupressaceae > Chamaecyparis > Chamaecyparis obtusa. The sequence continues at coordinate 2,689,712 of BSBK01001555.1, read as the reverse complement.
ATGGCATTTCATCAAACATTTTACTTGTGTAATCTATAAGTGGAGATCATCAAAGCATTTAATCAGACAATTATTGTAGATTGCCTCTACCTTCATTTCCTTAAGGCTTAAACGCAATTATCAAATGGGTCACATACATTTTCTGTTCTTTCATATTAGCACAAGCTGAGAGAAATGTTGCTAAAGATTGCAGAGCCTGGTTTTACAGTCACCAATAGCATTTGCTTGAAACTTCTTAAATCCTTCAAATAGTGTTGTTATATTCAGTTCATGCCCCCTATCGATACTTTCACTTTCTGCACATATTTCTACAATTACACTTCTAGCCAACATCTAAAATAAATCACTTGAAACTGTGTCTCAAAGGTTGCAAAGACACTTTTATTTGGCTTTATAGAACCTCTTCAATAGGTTCAGGTGTGTATGTTTTACAAATAGTTTGAAGCATTTTGTCTAAATACCTTACCTGTCATGTCTATACTTTGAAAACAATAAAAAATTTCAAAATTTTCTTTTTTTTAACCAATTTTAATACTACTATCGGTATTGTAAAAACATTCAAGAAACAAAAAAAAATTCTTATACTTTCATAACCAAAATTATTTTCTTTTGAAATAATTTTAATTGCTGGAGAAGCACATATATTTCAAACGTTCAGGAAATGAAGTCAAAATGACAGAACGACAGCAGAATGATAGAATGGCAGAAAATCTAAGAGCATAGGCAATAGCTCAGGGGCATGGATAGACATTTTCTGACATTGAACATAAGCGGGTAAACTTCTGGCCATATTTTCAGCTCCCCAGTTTCTATATCTATACATATTATATGGCTGACATAGCCATCAGTTTTTTGAATGATCCAAATATAATCCCCCCAACACAAATCACTCCAGGAAACAAATTTTTGGGAGATTCAATTGCTTCATAATTAGGTTTCCACTGTCTGTCAAGCTCATCAAGCTCATAAAAAATCAAAGCATGTGTATATGGTGGGAGTTTCATTTGTTCACTTTTACAAACCATTATCATTCTACCCTTGTACATAACAATTCCCAAGGTCTGGTGGACAGGTTCCATCCCAAAAAAATAAAGAAACCTGATGTTACCATCTCCATTCAGATCATACTTACCCACATCTGCCCCATTTCTAGAAAACCAGTAGATATTTTGGTTCTGCATGAAAATGCTTGGAAAAAAGCTAATTGTCATATGTCCAGGCACTCTTTCCTCTAAGTGAACCTCTTTTATTTCCCACCTCTGTTCTGCAGACCTATAAATCAGAACAACAAAATGCTTTTTTCTAAGAATATAAAGATTTCCAATTATAACAATTACCTGGTAAGTCTTTTCCTTTGGATCACACTTGAGGTGCACAGCGACATCATCATGATATTTTTTCAAGTAAAATGATATCTTGCTTTTTCTGGTCACTCTTGCATCTTCAAGACAATGGGACTGCATAGTAAGTGGATTGATCACTCTAATGTTTCCATTTCTTCTACAGCTATAAACCAAAAGGCCCCCATCTCCAGCTCTGAGAAACCATTGTGATTTACTACAACTCCAATCTTCACCAAATATCTTCATGTACCTTAGCCTTCTACTGATATCATAGAGAGCAAGCCCATTAGAACACCCACTTGTTTCATCATAAAGATCCATCACCAGCCACCTTTGCACATTACTCTGCTCCCACAGATTGTGAAAGTAAGCAGAGCTAGAAATAATACTTTGCCATGAAGTAGAAATAATTTGAATTTGGAACAGGGTATGAAGAGGAAGCTTGCAAAATATTATGTTCCAGATGTCCTCTGGAATATGATCTACAGAAATTGATTCTTCCCCGTCTTCTACTCTCTTTTCTGAGGCGTCCTCTCTACATGAGCTGATTCTTTTGTCTGAGGAATCCTCTCTACTTGATGAAGTCTCCCCTCTGTTTTCTGCTTCTTTGTCCCCATCCATGACATATAGATGCCTGCTTGATCTATCCTCAATGCATGAGCCAACTTTAAGGGTAAGTCAATTGTTATAAATTTTGCTGGATCCAGAATCAGCTTTCTTCTGTACAGCTATTGCTTTACCCTTGCCATATGTATCTTTGCTCGAGCAGAAGCCGTCCTCTCTGCATGACCCAATACTAAGTGTGAGCCACTTGGTATAAGACTGCTTGCTTGTACTTGAAATACTTTGAAAACAATCTTTTTTCTTTC